>OY101447.1:133607874-134207874 GCA_956483635.1 Panzeria rudis | reverse complement strand
TATGTCCTTAAAACCTTCTTTCTTTAAAAGGTCCTTTTTAGAAAGTTAAGCATGGTACTCTGTTCATCATTTCGTGCGAAGTGCTGTCAAAAGTCCATATAAAAAAATGTACACGAACTGCTCACGAAAAATTACTGCAGAAGTAGTACTCTGTTTATTTTGTGAAAAACATATGAAATGTAAGTACAACATTTTGAGTCTTCATGCGAAATAATATGAGCACCACTTTTTTCATGTGGAATTTACAACAAGCACATTGGGTTTTTTTAAAAACGTACAGAATTGCTGCATACTTTTGAGCGCTAGTTACTTGTCATATTTTTCTTATGAAGAAACCAATGTTGATCAACATTTTTCGCACATTTGAACAGAGTACTAAGCTTTACCCAGGAAAAATGTTGATGGCTAAATAATGAGTTAAAATGCTAATAAACATATCCCTCACTACTTCAACTTTGGCATTTTAACCAATTACTTTAACATGGCGATGTCATTGGAGGCGAGTACTTACCACATTTGCATTAAATACACAAAAGACATTAAAAATCAAATGTCTCTGCTAAGCATTGAACTCAAACCGCTTTCAGTTGCTTTGCTATTTTTTTGCCACTTCTTTACTCACTAGGCTACTGCACAACTATTGTGTTACGGGCTTAAGACTTGTTTCACAAACATGAACGCAATTACAAGAAAATCCATTTTGATTCTCCAAGGATTGAAATGCTTATCGTCTGCATGATAAGCAGATACACTACTACTCTGCCAATAAGAGAATGAATAAGTGGTTTGTTTAATTACAAGTAAGTAATTGTTCAACTGCTGTATAGTAATTCAGGCGCTATGTTGTTTTTGGTTAAAAAGGATGTTGTTTGGTAATGACTCATTACCAAATAAAAATTCATAAAAAATGCTGGTAAAGCTACTTTTTTAATGTAAAACATTTGAAACATTCTTAAACAGCTTTTCTTAAATAATACTTTCTTTAAAAGCCACTTTAATTTAGAGATAATTTTTTAAAGCAGCGTTTTTTTTTGCAAAAGCTATTAATTTCTTTTATTTTTTCTTCTTTAGATCTTTAACTAATCTTTGCTATTGCAATAATGTTTAAAGAAATTAATAAGTTAATTAATCATTATAATTAATACTGGATCTGTGTATAAAGATTTTCCCAATCATGTTAGATCAGCAACTTACACGCAATGTTGCAATATTATACACTGAAAGACACACAGGCAGATGAATGAAAGATGGATAAAACGACTAAATAGACAGGAAACATTAAATATAATTGTGTCTTCCAAATAAAATAAAATATAAATGAATTGTATTCTAGGCTCATAAATACGTATTTAAAGATAAATTAATTGTTCATTTTTTTCAAGTTGGAAGTGGTGATGAGGTAGGTTGTGCTTTGCTTAAAGAAACAACGCTGTAAATTACACTGTAAAAGTCTCCTGCTGTTATTTGTGTTTTCTTGCCAAACATTTCATCATCATCGTCATCAACAAGAGCAACAGCAGCAGCATTAGATTAGAAAAGAAGAAGAGGAGCGCAGCCAAAGAGGCAGCAGTTTGCTGAGCAAAAGAGTCAATAGTTTGTTGTAGATGGCCATGCAACATAATTTGGTTTAATGCATAAACAACAGATTTAATGACTAGTTACCACCAAAATGCAACTGTGGTGGCGAGTAGGCATCAATTTTATCGTTGTTTTGTGTGTGTTATTTATCTCTTGTTGTTGCTGTTGCTGGTAGAAACTCACTAATTATAATTTAAACACATGTGCTTCTTGTTGTTCTTTACAACAACAAAAAATCGTGTTTAGGCGGTTTTTTCGGTGGATTTGCTTGTTAATAAATAGAAAATTTTTAGCAAGTTGTTTTTTTTTTTAATATGTTTTCTTTTAAATAGTTAGATTAAATTTATGAACATATTCTTGTAGTAGCTACTGTTTTTTTATAATAATTGTACAGCCAATTTATTTTTCACTTAACACTTTTTGTCTACATTGAAGACGGGAGTATATTTGGTTCGTCGTCTTGTAGGGGGAAATTTTGTATTTACATGATCTGCCGTTTATGGACAGAAGAAAAATAAATTTCGTTTTCAGTAAAGAAATTCAATGAATTAGTAAATATTTTGTCTAGAAATGGACCTACAAAGAAATTTATAAATATAGAAAAAATATATCATCAATTTAATTGAAAAAAACCGTTTTTTCAGTAAACAAATTGTATAAATCTATAAAACAAAATCTATAAAACAATTTGTACTTAAAAATATTTACAGGTTCTAAGCAAAATAATTTACTGAATCAAGCAAAAATATTTACAGGATTTTCGGTAATATATCAATCAATATTTTTGTCTGAATTTATAAAACAATTTGTCTCAAAAATACTTACAAATGCTAAACAAAATAGTTTACTGAATCAAACAAAAATGTTTACTTAATTTTTTGTAATATATTAAAAATTTTTTTTTGTCTGAGTCATCATCATCATCCATTAAGCATTTATGAAATTTCACTTTGCTAAATGTGTTCAACTCTGAGTGTTTATCTAAAGACTCTAAAAAAATTAATGAAAATTAACGCAACAATATTAACGAATTGATTCACTAAAACTCTTCAGTAAATAATCTTGGTACAATCGTATTCCTTTTGCTACCATTGTTGTTATTATTTTTGTGTATGTCGTCATCGGGTTTGATTTTTCACGACACAAAAACCAGGTTTTTGTTGTTGTTTTTGCTGTTTACGTCCTAAATACAAGTCGAACAAAGAACTCACTGATCCAGTAAAGAACATTTACCGAACATTTTTTTGGTGATATTTTTTTCTGTGAGGCATTAAATGTAAATAGTTGTTCTTGATGATACTTACCATCATATTAGTCATACCTATTACAAGTTTGCCCTAAAAATATTGCATGCCCGCATTTTCTTCACTTATTTTTTTGGAATTAAAAATGTATAAAAAATGCCCGTTTAATATATCGTTAAACATTTTAAAACATGTTTTCAAATAAATAGTCAAGAAATAAGAATTAAAAAAATAAAGTTTAGTAGTAAAGTATTCAAGCATGTAAATAATATGCTTCTAAAAATTTGATTATTTTTATAAAATCAGTTCTCCTGGATACTTTTGAGCGGGCGGGTAACAATTAAATATATCTATTACGAATTTTAGAAAAAATTTAAAAACTCGATGGTCGTTTTTTTCTTAAACGATTTATGTAGAGTTTCGTAGAAAAATTCATCACTTTCATCCAATGCTGGATGAAGCGTGCATGCTTTAACCGATTTAAAACTTCAGCTGGAGTAATTTTTGAAGTCTGGTGTTTTATAATATTGAACATAAGATATGTAATTTTTAAAAAATTTTTGAAAAAAGCGTTGAACAATTAAGCTCTGTTTTTGTCAAAATTTAGCCATTTTTCACTCTTATTTCAAAGTTTTGATTTTGATTCCTTTTTACGTCTACATGAATTAAGATAAATACAAATTTGTTTCTGTTAATATAAAGAAAAAATCAAACATTGTTTAAAAGTCATAAAATATTTTCTTGAAAATTTTGGCTTTGCTTTTACCGGATATATTGACGAAATAGAGAAGAATAAAGTCGAGGCCAAAAACCATTATTTTAAAATTCAAAGCCAAATATAATTAAAGTTATCTCAGTGAAATAAAATATATTTTCTTTGTCTATTAATAAACTTTACATCAAGTTTAAATTTATTAAATTCGGATAAGATTTGCAAAAGTTATGAGGCCGACAAGGTTTTTCACTTTGCCACCCTGTAACTCAATGTGTGTTTCAGCAGGGTGGTCCAAATTTCAATACTCTTAAAGCTTAGGTCATTCTCTATAATTTTTATCTACATCGTTTGGTAATCGGGTCGCAAGTTTCAAAGATACAGATTTTTTTTACCAATTTTTTCCAATAGGAACCACTGTGCAGTGCAGCGATCTTCAAAACGCAGTTGCTGTTGTGTTTTGTTAGTTTTGGTAGCTTTCAGTTAGTTTAGATTTTTCTGTTTTCCTTTCTAAATAAAAATTATTTATAATTAAAAAGTTTTTTTTTTTGGGAATTATTAAATAACATTGCCGCATACTCATAGTCAAAACCAAAGTATACTTTAAGAGTTTAAAAACAATATTTTGTATGGCAATACTGGTTTTAAATTGCTAAAGTATACTTTGCTTATGACTATGAGTACGCTCAATTAACTTTAGTTTTGTAACGTGCTTTTGATCAAATTAATATTTTACTTTTTCAGTAGAATATATTCTTATTAAATACATTGAAATTGATTATTATTAAAAACTATTTATGTTTTGAATTAACGAGTTCAAGCCAAATTTAATCATTTTCAAATTAACTAAAAACCACTAGTTTTCAACATGAATCAGAATTGTATTTTAAATTTTCATGTAATAATTTACTGCTAATAGAGTGCACCGTAATATGCTACAGCCTTAAAGTTTTCTTAACTGCTGCCAAAATAAAGTTCACTGTTGTTACTCTATTTCGAAACCGCTTGTCCATTTCGTAAAACAAACGGCCACACGTAATCAGTTTTTTTTCTTCTGTTGTTCGTTTCTTTTTCATGTTTTGCATTTTACTTTTTAGAGCGTTTTATGTACATTCTTTCACTATTCTTAAATATATTTGATTTTTCGAGGTTTCTATTCTTTCTATTGCATTTTATGCAATCTAAACGCATCATGCTACGCATGCAATAATCCTCATTAGAACGAACAAAGAATATAGAACATGTGTACATACATGATTGAATTTTGTGCTATGAATGATGGCAATACCAGGCAGCGGTGCTCAATATAAGTGAATGAATGACTAACTTAATTTTAATTTTACTATGATTTGGATTTTTCAATGTATATAGAGCTCATATTAAAACTGAATATACATATAAAGAGAATCGAAATGTGTTATAATGAGTTAAATCTGGATTGACAAAATAAAAGGAACGTTTTAGTTAAAACATCTTAATAATGGTTTTTAATGATAACACTGTGTAGCAAAAATTTTTTGTAGTTGAATAGTTCCCACGAAAAGTGGAAGAAATGGCACTATGCAACAAAATGAAACTTTTGTCATGACCTTTGATCACCACATATTTTTTTCATGTGTTATGTTCCGCTATGTGCAAAAACAATCGAAATTAAAAACTCTATGGATACTTTTTTAATATATTTTTTCCTTCTAAAATTTGGAATTTTTCAAGATTTCATCATAACTTGGAAAGCGGTAGTCGAATTTAATTATAAAATATATCAAAAAAACTTGGAATCAAGTTACCTTTAAGCCGCTCTAACCATATTTTATTTATACACTCAATGGTTTCGGAATTATTCAGACGACAATTATGAAAAATAATTTTTTTATGCAAAATTAGAAAATTTTTAATTTATTTAAAAATTTACAAAAAATCAAAAATGGCTAACACTTATTTTTATTTTTATTAACTGATCATAAAGGCACATATACTACAAATAAAATAAGCTTTATTTCATGAAAATCGATGGATAAATATTGATTTTATTCATAATAAAGTAAAGTCACCCACCTAATTTTTGGAAAAAATTAATATTTACACTGTACAACAAAAACATTTTTTTTGAAATAACAAGGTTCTAACAACTGATTCTGGTAGAGGCCATAAAAAAATACATACTCGTATCGGCGTTTTGAAAATTTATATATAGCACTCATTTTAGGGGGAGTTAAATTTGCTCCCCTTTTGCATATAGTTATACAGACTCGACGTAGAATAACTGATAGGGCTTTCGTTTAAGTCACAAGATGTGCTCAACAATTTTATGTAAAATACCACGAGGAACATTTTCGTTTAACAATTTAGCCCGCTATAATGCTGCTGAAGGGGATTTTTTGTCCCATATTTATTTAGGGACCAAAAGGACCTATACAGCGAAGAGCTAGAGGGTTAAAATATTCTACAAAAATGTTAATCATGGTATTTTACATAAAAGTTCTGAACACATATTATACGCTTAGCTTAAGGCCTACAAGATATCCTATGCCGAGCCGGTATAACTATGTGTAAAAGGGGGAAATTTAATTCCCCTAAAATTAGCCGCAGATGAAAACTTTAAAAAGGACGATATACGTATATATTTGTTTGGCGCCCTTTACCTGAATCAGATGTTAGAATATTGATATTCAAAAATAAAGTTTATTTTGTTGTACAGGTGATTTCACTTTATTTTGAATAAACTCAATATTTATCCATCGGTTTTCATGAAATAAAACTTTTTTATTTTAAGTATATGTGGCTTTATTCTTAGTTAATAAAAATGTTAAGTTTTTGTCATTATCGATTTTTTGTAAATTTTAAAAATATATATTTTTTTAAATTATATATTTTTCATCATAACGCACACTGAGGAAAAAGGCTAATCTAGCGGCGGAAAAATTATACCTTCCAAACGAATAGTCTGATCCGCAAAAAATGTATGGATGAATTATAGAGAAGCATAAGGCTAAAAGATGTGTTAAAAGTTAGGTAGCTACTTTTAAGACAGTGGGCGCTATATGTTCTTATATAAGACCAATTTTACCGATAAAACTCTTTAAGTGTCGGTAAGCTTATACCTTCCAAACGAATACTCTGCTGATCCACAAAAAACGTATGCCTGGAAAGGCTGTAGGCTATAAGATCTGTAAATAAGTTTTCTTACACAGTGTGCACTATATGTCGTTAGATAAGACCAATTTTACCAATAAAATTCTTACGTCTTCGGAAAATCCATATCTTCCAAACTAATACGAGTTATAGGCAAGGATGTAGGCTATAAATTTTGTAAAAATTAGATAGCTATTTTTAACACTGTGGGCGCTATATGTTCTTATATAATACCAATTTTACCGATAAAACTCTTTAGTCGTCGGACAGCTTATAACTTCCAAATTATTAGTCTTGTCGACAAAAAATGTATAGATGAATTATAGGGAGGAAGTAGGCTTTAAGGTCCGTACCGGTTTTAGCACAGTGGGCGATATATTTTGTTGTATAAGACCAATTTTACCAATGTAATTCTTAAGTTTTCGAAAAACCCATATCTTCCAAACTAACAGTTTGATTCACAAAAATGTATAGATAGGTTGTAGCCAAGGATGTAGGCTATAAATTCTGTAAAAATTAGACAGTTTTTTTTAACACTGTGGACCAATTTTACCGATAAAGCTCTTTAGTCGTCGGAAAGCTTATACATATCTTCCAAACTAATAGTCTGAAAATTTGTAGGCTGTAAGGTCTGTAGGCTGTAAGGTCTGCGCTATAAGTTGCTATATACGACTAATTTAAAAAATTCATAATGCTTTAAAAAATAAAATTCAAAGTGAATTAAAATTTCAAAACGCATTTCATTGGTATTCGGAAGCAAATTACAGCAAAGTACAAAAAAGTAGGAACATTTGAAAAAGATGTTAAGTTAGAAAAACTGATGTAAAAGTCCCGCAGCTTATTTTTGGAACAATATTACTCTATAATATCCACATTAAGATTCCGCAAAATTTTCAGGCTATCTCGGGTATACTTTTTTTCTCTACAAAGAAGTAGAAAAGTATCGTCTGTATTTACGTTTGTGAACCTTAACTGAAATAGCAAATATATAAAGTAAAACAGTTTAAAATAGCTGATGAATTTTTCCACGTAAAACGGCCCTATGCAAGGAAAAATAGTTATCTCATTTTTAATAAAAATCTCTCAATTAATGTTTTTTAGAGAAGGGAAACATTATGCTTAATATTTATTTCAGATTTTCTTTTATTCCCTCTCTCATTGTTAATAAAAACCGTTATCTCTGAAAAGAATACACTTTTTTGCTTTTTATTGAATTTAAAAAAATTTTCAGGTAGAGTATTCTGCTGCCTATAATAGAACGGATAGCAAATAATTTCATATCTTGTTATTTTCTTATGAGTTTATCTTTATATAATTCATATTAATTAAATCAATAAAAAGTTTTATTTGCTCGATTTAAAATTTTTGTACTAGGTCACACCCGTCGGTCACACCCGTCTCATTTTAAAAATAGTTTTTTTTATAAGAAAAAAAATTTTTTTGTCAAACAATAAATACATAATACAATTAAAAACACTTTGAACAGATATCTGAACCAAAACTATTGTGTACCTTATAGTCAAAATTTTACAGAATTTATACTGAATGTCATAATTATTTAAAATTAAGAATTGTAAGGTCACACCCGTCACAGCTTTCTAACGACCATTCTGAGCAGAAATCGTGTTCTATCAGTGTCTACCCGTTAGTCAACGATTTTAAGCTTAATGTCCTCGCGAGTCGCAACGTGTTTTTAAGTAAAGAATTTTATATTCTTGATTTATAAAAAAATGTGTCACACCCGGCCAAATGGAATTACTCTGATATAACACTTTATCAAAAAAAAGTTACTTTGTCCGAAAACATCCATGATAAGGGATTCAATACGCCAACAAATTTGATATAAAAATCAATAAGGAATTACAACCCAATTTTTTTCTCAATGTTTAAAGGGCCGCATTTTCCGAACCATAGTGATAAATAAATTTGATTTTTAAATAAGCTGATTTATCTGCTTTGAAACTGCGTTTACATTTTTTCAAATTCAATAATATATTTTTATTTCTCGGCCGCTAGATTGGCTGTTTTTTTCTCTGTGTAGCGGTCTGAATGCTTTCAAAATTAAGTTAAAAAAATATAACACCTTAAAGTTATTTTTGTTTAACATTTTTTAGTGGTTTTTGTAGTTAAATTTGACAACCCTTTCCCAAGTTATGATAAATAACATCGGCTCCTCAAAACTAGATTTTTGGCACAAATCATTTAATTTCACTTTATTGTGCATAAAATCAATATTTATCCATCGATTTTCATGAAATAAAGCTTTCTTTATTTCTAGTGTATGCAACTTTTTAATCAAAGAATAAAAATGGTATTGTCAAATTTTTATAAATTAAAAAACAATAAAAAATTTTTACTTTTGCAATAAAAAAATATATATTTCATCATTGCGGTTTGAATAATTCCGAAACCATTCAGTATATAAAAAATTATATTGAAACAGTACAAAGGTAATTTTAGTTCAAGCTTTTTAGTGGGTTTTGTAATGAAATTGGACAGCTCTTTTTCAAGTTATGATAAAATCAGTGGGGCAGCCTATTTAAAAATCCCAAATTAAAAAAAGTAAACAAAAAAAAAACATCCATAGAATATAAAATTTCGACTGTTTTTGTAGTTAGGGGACCATAATACATCAAAAAATATAGTTATGTTTCTTTGAGTCTTTCTTGTTGCATAGTGTAATAGGTTAGTTCGTTAGGTTTTGATAATATTTAAGAAGCTGGTGGCGAAAAGAAAAATATTTTATGTAAAATTTCAAAATATTTGTTTTTAAGAAATTCATAAAAATATAAAAACACAACCAAAGTCCCCAAAATTATCCTGACCGCATAATGCTAGATATGTTACAAATGAAAGATGACCTATTTGATTGAAATCAATTCGCAAGTTTTAATTTTATTTACAACTATGGGAAGGTATTTAGTTTAAGCTAAAACTTCTGATGTGATAATAATATGATTCGATTACTATTGTACAACTCAACAATAATATGTTTCTCTTAAATTATGGTAGTAGCAACCACATCTTTTCTATTGGGTGTAAGCAATGATAGTTAAAATTTGTCATTAACAAATTCTTCTCAGCCCTTCAAAATTTTCGGATTTCTCTCTACTTTAAAGTATCAGATTACTTAATAAATCTTTTTCTATATTTTTTTTATACCATTGTTGAACAAATTAGCTGACCTTATTCTTATATACATACATATGTATCCGATTCATGTTGAAAACCCATTACGTTAAGCTGACAATGGAAAATACATATCTTAACATTTTCCGTTAAAAATGTCTGATCCACTTAAAAGTTTAAATATCACCACAGCTGTATTTCTTAATTAAAAATACAAATTTCTTTTGGTGTTGAACAATTTTCCATTTTCACCTGCTGTTGGTTTTCTTTAATTTAGCGGAATTCATTCTTGAACTTAGTTTGTGATATTACAAAAGTATTAAATATTGTTTGTTTAATTATTAAAATTCAGCTCTGCATGTAAGTTAAATATAATTCATAATAATACTATTGTGCACACAGTTTAATGCATATTAATTATTGTTGAACTGTAGCAGAAACTAAGGTAAATAATATAATAATAAATTACTACGAAGATAGTTTTTTCAAATACATATTTATTGCTAAGATTTTAAAATAATAAATTCCTGTTTGACAAAGAACAAAGTTAAGGCTCTAAAGAGTTCGTCTTTTTCTTTTAAGTTTCTTAAGCGTCACAAAGTTCGCTAAGACTTTTATATAAAAGAATTTAATTTCATTAATATTATTCATTGAATTAGAGCTAATAAGAACAGTTAGATCTAAATAATAAAAGTAAAGTTGAAAATCGCACAAGATACAGCGTGGTATGTTTAATAGACAACAATCGGTTCGATTGTGGAATAGCAACGCCATTACCAACTAATGTTAACTTGTTCTTTTTGACATTTGCCGATTCACAGTGGGTCTGATCGCAAAAATAAAGGTAATAAAACTTTATCTTTTGAACTACTAAAATCTACAAGATATCGGTTTTGGAACTACATATTTTATTTATTATTTTGTGCTACTAGTATAGAAATTTTATATGTCATTGGATACGTTGGCTAGTATACTTTGGTGTTCTATTTATATTTTACAACTACAGCCAAATATATAATGGACGTGATTAAAAAAACACTTGGAGATTTGCGTATATATTTAAAGACATATTTATTTTTACTTTGAAAATCAATACTGGGCATTTTGTTCAATTTGATCAACCAGTTTTATACAATTTAAAAAGGTCGATGTAATTTGTTTCTTAAATTAAAAGAAAGCATTGCGAATTCACTTTTTTCGACCAATCGTTAAAACTTTACAGGCATGTTCTTTGCAAATACATATCTTAAAAATAAAACTTGAAACATTTAGCCAATTGGCTAAAATTTCGCCATTTTGGAAACTGTTTTAAAAGTTTTGATTTTCAATTTTGACTTTCTTTATTTATTCACAACTACGCCAATTGAGATAATTAAAAAATTCTTTCAACAAAATTGTTTGGATCTTATTGCCAATTTGAAAATATTTTTTTAGGAGTTTGTACAATGTTTTTACCGAAGGTTTTGACGAAATTTATCAAAGCTTGAGAACTTTTGAAATGCAAACTTTAAGATTAACATGCTAAAAATATATATAAAAATTTTGCATTGAGAATTTTAAATTTTGCTGCTTACGATATTTTAGAGCTAACAGGACAATATGTTATAGAGTGTGGGAATAACAAAATATATCGGAAATGAATTAGCTATTTCAAAATAAAACTACACGTGAAGAAAGCACAGGAGTACTAAAAGTTTAACTTTGTTACACAGAAAAAATTATTCCCAAAAAATTATTCCCAAAAAATTTTCAAACAAAATTTTGTCTAAAAATAAATTTCATTTTCAGTAAATGTTCTTTACTGAATCAATGATTTTTTTGTTTGACTTTTATTTAGGACGCAAACACCAAAAACAACAAGAAAAACTGTGTCGTAAAAAACAACCCCCATGACGACATACACACAAATGACAACAACAACAATGATAGTTTGTTTACTAAAGATTTTTGTGTGAATCAATTCGTTAATGTCGTTGCGTTAATTCTCATTATTTTTTTTGCGTCTTTGGATAAACATTCAGACTTGGACATATTTAACAAAGTGAAATTTCATAGATGCTTAACGGATGGTGATGACCCAGACAAATATGTTGTTTGCTATGTTAAAAAAAATCCAGTAAATATTTTTGTTCGATTAAGTAAACTATTTTGTTAAAGGTTTGTTAGAATTTTTAGACTAATTGCTTTATAATTTCAGACAAAAATGTTGTTTGAAATTTTTCAGAAAATCTCGTAAAACTTTTTGTTTGATTTAATAAATTGTTTTGTTTACAATTTGTAAATATATTTAGACAAATTGTTTTATAGATTTAAAGAATTTGTTCACTGAAAAAAATTTTTTTTTTCAATGAAATTGTTGAAATATTTTTGTCTATACATATTTACAAATTTGTTTGTATATTCGTTTCTAGACGAAACATTTACTATTTCATTGAATTTCTTTACAGAAAATGAAATTTAGGTTTTCCTGCGTTAGTGCTCATGAGCGGTGATATGAGTCCTCAAGGTATTTTAGTTGTGACTGGTTGGACAAAATATGAGACATTAACTGTTGTTTTATTAAGATTTATGTAGTTATTTATAAATACGTTTTCGTTTGTTGCGTGTTAAGCTTGGCTATATGCCTGCATTTCATTGATGCTTGTACGAAATCAAGTTCAAAAAAATCTCTTTTAAAATTACAATAGTATTTCATATAATAAATTTGATTAAGGGACAGATTTTGTAAATTAAAACGTTTCTAAAAGTTTGATAATTGTATGGAAAATCTTTGTTTTGAAACGAATTTTCGTTTTTTTCACAAACATTTGAAACGTTTAGAAACGATTTTTTTACAAAATAGGCAATAAAAGTTATATATAACTATTGCTCAAAATCTATTTATGGCTTTTTTAAATATTTTCATACGAACTAATAAAAATATCGATATCTAACTACTGGACGTGAAAACGTATGTACAAAGTGGAATAGATTTTGTAAAAATAGGAGTAACTGAAACAAATTTTGTCGTTATGCTCTATTCACAGGGCACTAAATGTGAAAAAAATTTATCACATTTGGAACCCTGCTGTCCAAAATATGGAGGGAAATAAAACGGAAGTGATGTTAAGGTCCATGTAAAAATGTACGAAAGTCTGCGAATTGTGAAGTTTTTTCCTCTTTTAAATTTCTTACACTAAGCCAACTATTTTTCCTTTATTATCCGTAAATTTGAAATAAAAAAAGTTACGGATGATTTTATAATGAACAAAATTTAGTAACGTACGTGACACAGCGTACGTGACGGATTTTTCTCTTATAGTATTCTTAAGTAATAAAATATATGTTTTGTAAATATATGGAAGAAAAACTTAAAAGGCAAATAAAAAATTTTTATATATTTTTTTACACAATCAGGCAATTAATGCCTACCAGTTAATTAATTAATGTGTTACTTTCTTTGGGAAAGGGATAGTATAGAGAGAACAGGTGGTGAAGTGCGAGAGAGAAATAGAAAGCTTAATTAATTTACAAGTCTGCTATTGCGCGTTTTTTTTTTTGTAGAGCAGGGTTGCAGTCTCTCTGGTGTCAATTAGAGGCATTGAGTTGTTTAAGCTATGTAACCATTTTATTAGTTCTTTTACGTCGCCGATGATTCTGCTACAATACCGACGAAGGAGGGTAAAGTGCATTAGGATATGTTAGCATTAATCGCTGCCGGCTCTGCCAAAGTGACCAGTGCTATGCCTTCATCACTTTAACAGTCCAACAACAAACAACACAATAACACACCAATGCACATGAGAAAAATGCTTGATATTGTTGGCTTGCCTGAAACTAGTCTTGAACTCAAGACCTCAGGGTTTATAGTCAAACGCGCTAGCTACACAGCCAACAGCACCCTCAATTTGGTGATAATAGCAATAACAACAATCAATATTCAAATTCATTTCATATTGCGTACTATGTATTTGGACACTGTGTTTACGGCACCAACATAACCTATTTCAGAGTACTACATACTTATTAATATGAAATTTTTTGACTTAATGAATACACAGTTCGAGAGTCATTTATATGCTGACTATCATGATATGAAAACGGATGATTTTTTATTTTTGAAATTTTATGGAAATTTTGCCATTTTTCATTTGGATTTACTTGCATTTGTAGCACTACAATAGCGTACGTGACGAACTTTAAATGCTTATAAAATTTTATTACAATAAAATGCAAAAAAATTTCGATCAACATTTGTTTCCGACAAATATCTTGCTTCAAACTTTTATTTTGAAACAGTTCCGACTAGTCAAACTCAAATGACGTACACAAATAACATATTTGCACTACGTACGTGACATGAGAATAGCGTCCAAAGAAAATAAAAATATATAGAGCTAACTGAACTCTATCTTTTATCTTTCCTCACCAACTTTGTTCTTTTATGTTGGAACATTAGTTTTAAAGTATAATTGCAATGTTACAAATAACTGAATTTAGTCGCTAGAAAAGTGAAAATAGTTTATTGCAATGTCTTAAAATTAGTCAAAGAGATATTCAGTTCAATTGTACTAAGTATAGTATAGTAAGTTTTAACTGTATAGTAAAATTTTACTGTTTTTTCCTCTTTACCATATCTTAAAAAAAGTTTTAAGGGTTTTCATGTTTTCAGTCGTGGTTGTCATATTCATGGGAATGCCCGCCCATTTGCACTTAATGGAGTTTTACAATTTGTATAATGTTCTTTTTAAATGGAATGTCCCATATACATATTCTGCTTTTCCAGTTAAACTTTTAAATAAATCATACATTACTCTCAAAACTATTTTGGAGACGAATTCGTTATCTTGTGCTGATTTTCTGACCGCATTCGTATCGAAATACGCAAATACTCGCTGGGTATATCCTTAGTACATATTTAAATATGTTTAGTTGTTCATTCACAATGTCTACTACATAAGAATTTTTATTGCTTAAAATCTTTACTTAAAATTCTATGGGAACTTTATACATTTTTTCAAACAAGACTCAATTAAATGCACAAAAAAAATAATCAAATAAACAATAAAAGTATCTTAAACACAAAGAGAAGAACAACATTTTTTTATGAAAAAAATTTTATTAAAAAAAGAACAATAAATTATGATTTTTTTTAAAGTTGCAAAAAAATATAAATTCTATAATATAAAAATTGTAAATTAACATTTAGAAAAAATTAAATATATTTATTCATACGTTGAAAATTTATATAAGAAAATCAAAAACACGAAAAAGAGGGGGAGCGCCAACGAAAAAAAAAACCAACAACAACTTTGTAAATAATACAATAAAAAAAAGAATCAACTTACGCGTACCATGATTGTACATTAAAATACGTTGACTATTTTGCTAGAAACAGATACAACAAAACTAATTACAACAACAATGGCGATGATGAAGACTAGAACGGCAACGTTAACGGCAGCAACTACGACGACCGTCGCCTTGTCGCAAATTCATGAACTGGAAAACCTTGAAAATTTCAGCTGCAATTTGTTTATACGGGTTTTTTGTTTTATTTTATTTTTATTTATTTTGCAGTTGTTGTCTGTTTATCTAATGTTGTTGTGGTTGTTGTTAGAGCAATTGTAATATTAGTTGTTTTGTTTTAAGTCTACCAGATGTAGAGTGTCTTTACATCATTATTATTTAAAGTTTTAGATGAACATAAAATCAAAATAAAATATTGATGAATTAAAAAAAATTTTATTGGCTAGAATTGCTATAACCCATAAAAAATTTATTTGTTTTGTTTGTAATTTCTTGGTCTTGAACTTAGGCTCTCACATTTCTTCGCATGTTTATAAACCAACGTGTTTACCATATCTGCCAAGTCTTCTTGTGAAACAACGACAGCGCAAAGTAAACATAGAGATATAAAATTGTTTATTCATACAACTGCAACAACAATTTACATTACATGAAGTCTACACGTAATATAATATCTAACATGAGAGCGTCAAAATCAATCGCAGAGAGAAATGTGTTATGTGTACACTTCAAATTAGTGCTATCTCAATGTTATAATAATTATTATGAGAGCGGTGTTATAAGAAATCTTATCACAACAATCTTATGGGATGAACTGTCAAAAAACTTACACGTACATTAAAATAGATTAATATGCATGTGTATGTTTATTAAAATAAATTAAAATCAATGTTTTTGATTAAATTCCTGTGATTTTATGTGTCTAAATGTGTTTAATTAATTTATAAATTAAAACTTATAAGGAATTATGCAAAAGTAGTACATGTTAAATCAATTATCATTTGCATAAAATGAAATCTTATAAGAAAAGTAAAATTACGTCGTCCTGTTGTATGGTCTGAAGAGAAATATCGACTTTTTAAGTTTCCCAACAAAACTTTGCTTAGAAGTCCAAAAAATAAGTGGTACTCCTTACAAATATATATACATTGTCACAGCAATTAACTAGTTATTATTTGGCTTACTTGAGGCTAAAAAATAAGTAGTCAATTAAACAAATTAAAATTAAAAACAAAATTTCATACACATTATATTTTATTTATATTTTTTAAATTTTTTATATTTTAAATTTCTTTTACCCAGCTGGGATTCGAACCTGTGGTCGTACAGATTTGAAGACAAGTACTTTACCCACTCAGCTATTGTTGATAAGATAAATAAGTAGCACTCCTTACTTTGTAAATCATTAATAAAGTACTACCGATTACAAAAATGACAAAAATGACAGTAAGTCAAAAATTTAAATTGGTTAAAGTGACCAACATTATTATTTTGAGAGTATTATTTTTTTAATTAATTAGTATCCTACAGATGGATCAAATGAAAGTTCTAGTGTGCGCAGGTAATGAGTTTAATAAGTATAAAAGTATGCCACGGGACTCTTGTTGGGAGTGTGGTAATCTGTTAGTCTGGGAGCTGCGAGTTCGATTGCCACCAAAAACTTTAAATTGTGTTTTTGTTTGTATGTTTTGTGGGTTTTATTTTATTGGATGTTCGGCCACGAGACAATGGATTTACTAATATGTTTTACTACAATGGGTGAATGGGTTATTCTAACCGAATCTTCAGATTTTTACACCAATTACACTGTAAAACACAACAAATAAAATATGTACGTGTATCGGCGTTTTGAAAGTTTGAATCTGAGATTAATTTTAAGAATTGAATAACAATTTATCCAGAACTTATTTTGTCGCTACACTCTAATTAAAATTGTAATATAAAATAAATGAAAATTCAATTAAAAATCAGACAAAAAGATTATTAAATGTAAGATGTTAAAAAAATTAACTGACCTAAAACCGTAAATAATTAATGATTCTTTCCTTGTTTAAATCAATTTAACTGTCATAAGAACTAATCGCAACTTCCGTAAAAATAAAAGATGTCTCTCTTGTTTCTGCTAATTTTACAGTTAAACAATCTACCCCAAGTTTCATAAAAGTAAATGATTTTTGCTTTATTTTTAAATGTTAAAGGCTTATTATTTTGTATCTTTATTTATAATTTGACTAATTTCATGTTTTTACTCACTGTTTGTTATTTTGATTTCCACTGAGAATCGAGCAAAGGTCCTTCGGGCTTGAAATACAACGCATCAACCATTCGGCTAAAGCATAGTATGTATTATATACTATGTTTTACACTATATAAGCCAGCAGCACGAAGTTACCATAAACTTACTGATTTGTATGCATTTAACATTAAAAATTAAAAACAAAAACACACGCATGGTCTTGTCTGAAATTGAACATGTGACCTTCCGGTTAACAGTCTAAAGCACTATCCACTGCGGTACTGATTTTAAATGAATAGTCATATATTTTAAATTACAATTTCAGGTAGTTTTACGTACAGAATATTTTTATGAACGTATTTTTTTGGAACTTATAACATAAACAACGGACAATATTGAAAGCAACCGAAAATCCGTATTAATGTGTAATTAATTTTTTTTATTGAATGTTAGACTCAGTTAAAAAAAAGATTGCTATGAATTTTAAATATTTATTCATTTAAAAACGACTACATTGAATACTTCTTGAATAAAGTATATTCCGCTACTGTAATAATATTGTGAGTGTACGTTTAAGATTTAATATGTGCTTAGCGCTTTTGTGTAAAACACCACCTGGAATATTTTTCTGGAACATTTTCATCCTCCAACGCTACGTTGTATGGGTCTTTTTAATCTTTTCTTAAAACACCACGAAGATCACGTTTTTTGTTAAACATTTTAGCTAGCTATATCGTCACTGAAAGGGATTTTTTGTCCCTTTTTGCCCCTTTTTTGAGGAAAGATCAAAAAGACCTATACAACGGAGAGTTATAGGTTTAAAATGTTCCACAAAAATATTTCTCATAGTGTTTTACATAAAAATGGTAGACACACCTTTTATTTTAAATGTAAGGATTATGAGATTTCCTATGCCGATTCCCTATAAGCCAGGTGCATAATTTAAAAACTCCGAAACACGTATACTATATTTTTTTTATCCACTAGTATATTTTTTGTGCTGCAAAGTGTAATTAAAAAAAATTTCCTTTACAAAATACAGATCCATCTCTTTCAAGAAATTGTCACTTCATTAGCCGCTTTTAACATGTTAGATATACACTGACACCAAAATAAGATGTTAAAAAGGTGCACTTATGAACAAACTAGAATTGAATTCTTTTTGTATAAATATTTGAAATATATCTTAATTAATTAACACTTTTGCTACGAAGTCCCATAAGTAATTTTATAAAACATGTCCACCTTAACTTAAAGCTGCTTAAAATTCACCCTACAAATTCAAATACCAGGAAATCCATAGAAAAAACCTCCAACTATTTACATCAAAATAATTGAAAAAGAATTAAGCGAAAATGGAATAAAAATAAATAAATAAATTCTGACCCAGTAGGAAATTTTTTATAAACTTTTTGGCAAAATAGTGAACTATTTTGCTAACATGTCATTGTCACAGTAAACTTTGTTTTTTGTCTCTTTACTTTCAGAATAATTTGAACATTTTAAAATAATACGAAGGTTATTAATATGTAAATGCTATCAATGATGGTACATAAATGATGTTATTATCAGAGCACTGCTACTTTTAGTCGAAAAGCCATAAAATTCTCCAATACCAGAAGTTTTTGATAACTTGTAGTCAAAGTATCATCTCTATAAATATTGTCGTAAATATAAAAATTTCCAAATGGGAATATATGTAATGGAAAAGTTGATGAAATTCATAAATTGTTTATTTTAATTTAATACCAAGTAACAAGTTTCGATGTCATAAAATGAAATTTATTATTTAATTTCATGCGTTTTTCTTCTCAATTCTTTAATACTAAGAAAGTTAGTCTGAGTGGTTATGCATTTGTGTACTATCTATGTGTATCTATTTGTGTGTGTATGAGATCGCCTATTTGACTAATAATTCTTCTCAGAGACTTAAACACTAATTTCCCATTTAATTGTTGGTTATTTTAATTGCCACGTAAATGCACTTTCATGTTTTGTCTATGAGTTTTATTTGCTATTTTTCTTTCCATTATTTTTTTAGATTTTGCGGTTTATGTTTTTGTTGTTGCATTTATTTTAATAGATTCATTACTTTTTTTCGTGGCCATTAGATTTGCCAGTTAGGTTCTTTATTAAAAGATTTTTATCTCAATAGAAATATGTTCTCATATTTTGAAATTGATACTTAAACAATTTGCGTTACTGACAAAGACGGGACAATAAGAGTCTGCGTATCTGGACACTGACTTTGTGTTGAGTTTCATTTGATAAATGTATTGAGGTTTAATTGTTAGATCAAAGAAAATAAAGGAAAAAACAGAGCTGCTTAGAAAAAATGACAAATATGGATTTTAAGTTTAAAATATATTTACATAAGGAAATGGTAGTAAGGTTTAAGGCTAGTGAGACTGAGAACCTTTGCGTTCTTGACAACAGAGCTATCTGTACACTGAAAGAATTTTGTTCATAAATTCTGTGAATTTTGACATTAATCCAATGAAAAATTTTATTAAAACTCAACTAGCTTTACGCTTTGTTGGATTAATGAAACAAGTTCCGCTAAAATTATTTTCATGAAAATTTCATTACATAAATGAAATGATGTCATTGCTCCAATGTAATAATTTCATAAGCTAATGAACATGTGTCATTATATCACTGAAATTATTTCATTGTTTTAATGAAACTGTTTCATCATTTTAATAAGATTATTTCATTATTTTAATGAAATTATTGCATAATTTTAATGAAATTCTGGCATTATTTTAATGATATTCTGTCATTATTTTAATGAAATTATTTCATTGTTCTAATGAAATTATTACATAGCTTAGTAGCTCCATTAACTTATCTCTTTTATTGATTATTTTAATTTATTGACAATTACTACGTTTATATGCAGGGCTTATATGCAAATAAGAATGTAAGAAGCTGCCAAATACTTCTTTACTATCATATATTAAATCAATGAATATATATCTATTTATTAGTGTATTTATCTATTTATTATTTTTTATTAACAAACATGTGCAAAGGTGGCATCTCAAACTTCTAATTTGCAAATAGTGCGTTAATCAGCAATTGTTTTCGTGAGTTATTAAGTTACAATAAAAATACATACTTGGCAGTACTACGTTTTTATTTGCAAATAAGCCCTGCGGATAAACGTAGTAAATACTATGGTTAAAATATGTACGTTAGACGCCAATGCATATGAAAAAATTTTGTAATGTTGATGAGTGCTCACAGTATCGAATTTAGACTGTTGATTCTCATCATTTACTTTATAGGCAACGTCTTAACCACTTCAGCCAACAGCACTGTCAAAACAATGTGTATATGATTATATAATAATAAGAAAGAGTACAACATCAAGAAACATATAAAACTATTATTGAATCCAAATTGATTATTAGGCTAAGGTTCATAACGTTATATTCCGAAAGAATGCGGCATGATTAATATTCCAAGGAACGAGGGAAAAATTAACATCAACTTAATTTTTCAACGTACACAGCAGAACAGAGTAGCGCCACCTTTGGAATCCGCTACACTTCCATCGTCACTGCTCACGTGTATTTTGCTTATCACCACTTGCGCTACTCTGTTCTGCTGTGTATGTTGAAAAATCAAGTTGATGTTAATTTTTCCCTTGTCCCTTGGAATATTAATCATGCCCAGTTCTTTCTGAATATAACGTTACGAACCTTAGCCTAATAATCAATTTGGATTCACAAAGCAATTACGTTCGAAATAATCATATTAAAAAACTATTTTGTTGTTCGCTTTTTAGGCCAGTGAAATAAGCAGAAAAAAGGGACCAACTGCGGAATGAGAGATAATAAGCTAAAAATTCGTATACACCTTCCTTTTGGTGTTCTAAAAGTTGTCTCAAAAGTCTCATAAAATCTCGTGTCTGCGCCGTAAGTTATTCAAGGTTAAAGGTCACAAAAATCAGTTTTTCGCGATTGTCTCGGTTTCTATAGTTCCAATGATGTTAACAGTTATTATAAAAATTGTAGAGCATAAAACTTGCGATAGATTTTGTATTAATAGTTTTTTTAAACGCCCAACCGTTTCTGAGATAGAGGGCAGAGAGACAGCAGCGCTCAGCCATACTCACTGTAATGCAAGGTCAACCGTGAATCGCAGTGAATAATACCTTGTATAAAGTTAGGGAATGAGATGTAATAAGCTGTAAACTGGTATACGCCTTTACTTTGGTATTATAAATGTTGTCGTACAAGTCTTATAAAATCTCGTGTCTGCGCGGTAAGATACTGCGCGGTTAAGATACAAATTTTAAAATATATATACAAATTTTAAAATATAAAATTTGCGAAAGATTTTCTTTTAAGCAATTTTTCATACGCCCAACCGTTTTTGAGATAGAGGGCAGAGAGCCCAGAGCGCTTAGCAATACTCACAGTAATGCAAGGCCAACCGTGAATCTCAGTGGTATATCATAAATCATTAAAATCAATGCACGAATGTCGATTTTATTAAAAATTTAATAAAGAAACTAAAATTAAAACATTCAAAACGCCGATACACGTACATTAGGGGTCCGTTATATTTAAAGGTAAGAATATTTTTGTTCTCACCCCTCAAAAATTTGAGGCTTGAGGCAAAAATGAATCTACAAAAATGTCATGCCCCCATGACCACGCCTTCCCGTGCCGACTTGCCGGTTGAAATTTTATTCAATTACACTTATACGGCGTAATGACTCACCCACAAGTCGAAAAATATATATTTTTTAAGTTGTCTCATTTCTCTGTTATCATAAAGAAAATTGCACTGCATGTTCGCGTCCAGCAGCCTAAATAAATATAGAAACAACTTTATAGGCAACGAAAAAGTTTACCGAAATTTGTAAACTTATGCCCTTTTTATTTTAATAGTTATGGGCTTTTTCGGTATTATGCTGTGTATTTTGTTAAATATACGATTTAGATAAAAGTCGGTTAAAATTGCGTTCCCAAGTTATAATGAAATGGGTGAAGCAGCCTTTTGAAAAATCCCAAATTTTTTTTTTGTAATTAGGGGACCATAATACATCAAAAAAATATAGTGGCGATCAAAGGTCATAACAAAAGTTTCATTTTGTTGCATAGTGTAATATATCATCAACATTTTGGCCTGAGTTCCCCTGATTAAAAAGGTTTGGATTTTGCACGATTTGGATTGAGATTCAACTAAAAGTTCGGTCATTACTTTAACTAGCCCCGCAAGTTGTTAAAGCAATTTTTCAAAACACAATTTCTCAGTATTGAAAATCTTTTAAATGCTTAAATAGTAAAAGCGGAATTTCCCATTTTAATTGGAAAAGATCAAATTTTAAACAAATATCGAAGCCGTCATAATAACTCTCTTTCATGTGAAATAAATTTCCAAATAATTTTTGATCGATTAAATACCGCCTGATTGATAAGATTTAAGATTTACTATGAATTTCAAATAAATTTTATTTTTATTTTAAAATTATTTAATTACTCACTCAGTATTGCATGATACTCTCAAATAACATGGAAAATAAATAGAACTATTATAGGGATTTTTGTTAATAAAGTTATTGGGTTTTTATATACTTGTTTAAGTATACATTTATATGTTTGTACATTGCTTGAAATTTAGTACTCGTATCACATATTGTGTAAATTTGTTTTGAAAAATTCTGGTTGTCTAAAATTGCATTGATTTTATAGTTATTTGTTTTGAAAAATTCTGGTTGTCTAAAATTGCATTGATTTTATAGTTATTTATATATTAAAGAAAAAACCTTTCAAATCAAACATATATAGTCCAAGTGGAAAAAATTTAGCCTAAAGTATAATACGGCTATGGCTGAATGGTAGATACGTCAGACTATCAGTCAGGAGGTGGTTGTTAAAACCTGCACGCAGCCGATCGCTTTTTTTATTAAAAACATTTTGTTCAAAAAAATGCGCGTGTAATCTTAGGTCGATAATAATCGGTAAAGTGTTGCCGACTATTATCGACCTAATTTTCAATAAAAGTGTTTTCGAGTGTACACTCTAGAACATTACTTGAAATTTAGTATTATATATTGTCTAAATTTGTGTTGAAAAATTTTAGTTGTCTAAAATTGCATCGAGTTCTTAGTTATTTGTATATTAAGCAATCTGTGTAAAAAAACAGCAGAAAAATTTTTAAACAATAGAAGCACGTCATATTTTTCTTCGGTCATCAAAGTTTAATTTCTGGTATTTAAAGGTTTTTAAATATAAATTTTGTAAGTATTTTTCTTGCTTTAATAAATGTAATGAATTAAGAAAATGTACTTCATAAATTTTTATTAAAGAAAAAACTTTTTAAATTAAATATATTTAGTCCAAGTGAAAAAATTTTAACATAAAGTATAATACACCCATGGCTGAATGCTAGCTACGATAGACTATCAGCCAGGAGGTCACGGTTCCAAGCTGCACACAGTCAATCGCTTTGCAGGCGTTTTTAATAAAATTTTTTTGTATTAAACATATTTTGTTCAAAAATCAACTAAGAGAATAGATCTTTAGGTGGCGCATAATCAGCCTATAAAATAATCAATTAAGAGAAGTTCAAACCTTTTACTCCACTTAACAGGCTTACGGAAATTTATGATACGATCGGCCAAAAAATACATCCTTGTGATCTTACACCTTGATAAAACTAAAGATTGTCTGTTTATCGACAACATTTAAAATATATATACATATGTTCTTTTCTTATTTATGGGGATATTTAATGAAAAATTAAAAGAACTTTCAAGACCAAAACCTCTTTATCGCTTGAATGAATCTTCTAAAAATTAGAACTTACTACCTGCCAATTACATTTCGCCATTTCATTTTCTTCTCCATGTGTATCATTCGCTCAAACGAAAAACGCCAAAACAATAATTATAGTTAGACTCGGTATATTAGTAAATTTAAAAAAAGAAGAGTTTAAAAACGAAACATAGTTATTAATTATTACATCGTTACTAACTGACGTTGCAATATATAATTTCAACAGAGCAGAACATTAACAACTACAAACTAAAGATATTAATGAATTAATAAATAAATACAAACATAACAGAACTGAAGATGCAATAACATTTATTTAAAAAAAAATATATATATATTCATATATACACTCTAAAACACTTTTGTTGAAAATTAGGTCGATAATAGTCGGCATTACTTTACTGATTATTATCGACCTAAAATTAGACAAGCATTCTCTTTGTTGATTTTTGAACAAAATATGTTTAATACAAAAAAATTTAATTAAAAACGCCTGCAAAGCGATTGACTGTGTGCAGCTTGGAACCGTGACCTCCTGGCTGATAGTCTATCGTAGCTACCATTCAGCCATGGGTGTATTATACTTTATATTAAAATTTTTTCACTTGGATTAAATATATTTAATTTAAAAGGTTTTTTCTTTAATAAAAATTTATGAAGTACATTTTCTTAGTTCATTACATTTATTAAAAGAAGAAAAATACTTACAAAATTTATATTTAAAAACCTTTAAATACCAGAAATTAACCGAAGAAAAATATGACGTGCTTCTATTGTTTAAAAATGTTTCTGCTGTTTTTTTCAGACAGATTGCTTAATATACAAATAACTAAGAACTCGATGCAATTTTAGACAACTAAAATTTTTCAACACAAATTTAGACAATATATGATACTAAATTTCAAATAATGTTCTAGAGTGTACACTCTAAAACACTTTTGTTGAAAATTAGTTCGATAATAGTCGGCAACACTTTACTGATTATTATCGACCTAAATATAAAAAAAGAACATATATTTTTAACCAAATAAATTTATTGTTCAATAACGATTCGACCTTTAATTAAATTTTTAATTGATTTTATTAAGTACTTCTTGTATATTTTTTCTATATAATAGTCACTAATAAGTTAATAAAATTCTTTCAGTGCATGCTAAATATTTTGTTCTGTTAAAAAGATACTTACAAAAAAGTGTTAAAAAATACATTTTTTTGTTAACTACAATTTAAGTAATTAAAATGAAAAAATCTTTATTGTAACAAAAAAAGCAAATAGGAAAACAATAGAAAAAAATATATATAACAGGCCATAATACACAAAATGATAAAATTGCAATTATAAATATTGCTGCTCACAAAGGAGAGGAGGGAACATTATAAAAAGCCTTATAAAAAAACTGAAAAAACAATAGTCAGGCGAAAATTATCTTGGAGTCTTAAATAGTGAAAACGTAAAATATTCAAATTTAGATGACAAAAAACAGAAATACAAATAAATATTAATTATTCAAATAACACTTATCTCTTTCAGTTTGTGATAGTGATGATAAGTATTTTATGATTTTATGAAAGTGTAACATTTTCCTTTTGAAAGTAAATACTTAAATACAGTTTAATTTATAATTAAAATAAATTTTAATAAAAATTGCTAAACACAAAACAAAACTTATGACAACAAACCCACTTACAAAATTTTGTGAACGTGTTGTTAGTATTTGTGAATTGTTGCACCTGTGTGTTAAACATTGTCCTTGCTGTTTTCTTTTTTTGCACAAACTAGACAAGAAAAAAGATATGACGCCAAATCAACAGGATATATGTTCATTTAAAGTAAACACCTCAACAGGAAATTTAATATCATCAATGGAAAAACTTGTTACACAAAAGCACTAGTGACGTGCAAAAAATAAACACGATTTTAAGAACGACTAACGGCATGGGTTGGTTCTGTCATATTTTGGGCTGAACATGGTACTGTTTGTTTTTGTTTTTTAGGAAAACAGAAAGAATAAAACATGTTTAAAAGTTTAGTGATTATATGGAAGTTTTTAGAAAATCTTACATAAACAAGGCTTCACTAAGGCCGGAAATCAATCGCAGATTTGCCATAACAAATATTTCCTGCACTCTAAAACACTTTTGTTGAAAACTAGGTCGATAACAGTCGGCAACACTTTACAGATTATTATCGACCTAAAATTACACACGCATTATTTTTCAACAAAATGTTTTTACTAAAAAAAGCGATTGGCTGCGTGCAGGTTTGAAACGCGACGCCCTGACTGATAGTCTGACATATCTACCATTCAGCCATAGACGTTTTATAAGTTATGTTACATTTTTTCCACATGGACTAAATATGTTTAATATGAAAAGTTTTTTCTTTAATAAAATAACTGTAAAATCGATGTAATTTTAGACAAGGAGAAATTTTCAACACAAATTTAGACAATATATGATAGTAAATTTGTAGTAATGTTTTAGAGTGTGACTAGCTAGCGTCAAGAAACTTGGTTCGTTTTTGATTACAAAACACCGGTATTCAATAAATTTTTTTTAAATTTCCTGCGATAAAGAATTTCGCTACATTGATAACCAAAATTATTTCAAAAGAAAAAAATATATAAACTAAAAACAAATTTAACATGGGTGGGATACGAACCAGGGCCTCCCGCACGTAAAGCTTACTTCCAATAGCCCAGCCATGTCCCAGTTATTTTTTAATGAGATAAAACTTGTTTTACGTAATTATGTGTGAAAAGAAAAGAAATAAGCGGCATGAGAAAGAAATACGTACAACGAAATATTAGCCCAATTCACAATCTTGTGCAAATGGTCTTGCATCATAGCATTTGTAAATGGGTATAGTATATTGATACTCACCACTTAACAATTGTTAGTGGTGAGTATCAATATACCATTTTGCAAATGGAGCGATGCAAGGCCATTTGCACAAGATTGTAAATTGGGCTATTGTATTAAGTTAATGACAAATATTATTGAAATTCATATTTTTTTCAATAGCATGGTGGTATTGAACATAAGTCTTGTCTAATTTTTTCTGTGTATGTGGACTTGCAGTGCGAAAATGTATAAAAAATGGTGGGTTGTTTACATCCCTTATTACAGTGGCACATCTATGAGGGGAACTTGCACATAGTTCAAGTGACTTGTCATAAGAAATCTTGTTAGCCTTACGTTTGACTTATAAAACATGTTCAACACTTTTATGTAAAACACAACGAGAAACATTTTTGTAGAACATTCTAATCCTCTTACTCTACGTTGTATAATTCTTTTTGTCCGTTTCTTAAAAAAGGTGCAAAAAAATTCCCTTCAACAGTTATATAGCGGGCTAAAATGTTTTACAAAAATATTTGCCATAAAATTATATTATAGGTCTCTTAAGACTTTGAAGCTCCAAACTCAACTGGAACGGCCGATATCATTCAAAACTTAAACTGTGTTTAAGGGCTAATTTCGTACTTATTCACAATTAGTACTCGGCATAGCCAATTTCGTAAGCATTACGTTTAAGGTATAAGATGTGTGCAGCATTTGTATGTAAAACTACACGGGGAATATTTTTGTAGAACGTTTTTGCCTACAATATTGCCGCTGAAGAGAGCTTTTTATCCCTTTTTTTTTTGAGGAGTATACTACATCTTTTAATACTCTACAATTTCGGCTGTCGCGTGCCTAACCCAGCAAAAATTTTGCTTATGCTTTACTCGTAGCAAAAACGTATATGAGGATTTAAGTCGTAACTACTTACAATTTGACTCAATAACTACTTATTTTTGTTTGAGAAACCCAAAAAATAAAGGTACCCCTTACAAATGTATTTACATTGTCACAGCAATTAACTAATTACCATTAGGCTTACTTGAAGCTTAAAAATAAGTAGTCAAATAAAGAAATTAAATTACAAAAATAATTTATGCACAATAATCTATATTTGAATTTTTTATTTATTTTTGACCCAGCTGGGATACGAACTTGTGCTCGTTCAGATTTGAAGACAAGCACTTTACGCATTCAGCTATTGTTGACTTGTAAATTTGACTGAAAAAATTAATTTCCATGTACATACAAACACATGTTGACTTAAAAAGTGGTTGTATACTTATTTTATTAATAAGTATCAGCAAATTGTAACTACTTTCAGATACTGAGAAAAATACGTACTAATTTTATAATATAAATAAAGATAAATAAATAACACTCATTACTTTGTAACCCAATAATAAAGTACTACTGATTACAAAAATGAAAACATTTTTGTTGAAAAATTCGAGGAATTCAGTGTATTAATCTAAACCGATTAATCGCCACTTATCTTGCTAGTTTCTATTGACATTTTCTTGAACCTCCTGTGTCTTACAAAATCCTTAGGTAACGAAAATTCGTTCTCCGTTTTTTTAATTTTTTGAAACATTGCACTGTGTTTTATAACCACCTCTATCTACCTCCCTTCTATACTCCCTCTTGCATCATTGTTTTATATTGTTTAATATATAAATGCAATTTTGTAAATTATTTTCCTTTAGTTCTTGCTCGTTGTTTTATTTATTTTTTAAATTTTTTGTCTTTGTTAAGTGATTATTAAGGTGTGGTCCATCATAATATTTTGTTCATTTTTATACCAGAAAATAGGAGAAACTAAAACAAAACTCTTGCATTCGCAACAGGCAATATGCGTTACATTGGTTATTAATTTTGAGCGCTAAGACACCGAGAACTCTATAAACGTTTGAATGGGACTTGAATAAAGTGAGTTTTTTTGTTGTTGAACTTTTAAATTTATTTATTCAATCATCAATTGTAAATTAAACAAACAATAAGTATTTAAATCTTAGAAAAACTAAAATAGTTAATAATTAGTCCAGCCACTGCTAGATAAAATATTTGGATTCAACGGTTGCTTACATCTCTCGTGTTCGGCTGAGAGCAAGAGTATCTCTCATTCTCAACCGAGTGCGTCCTCTAAAATGAAAGATGTTGTGGGCTAGGGGGTTTGAATGCAATTTGAGTTTTTATATATTATATATGTCACATGTTTTGAAAACATAGTCCTTACTAATGGAACATCTAGATCTTTATGAATGCGCTGGCTTCTGACATACCAAGATACTGCTGTAATCAAACGAAGAATTTTATTTTGTCGCCTTTGAATCTTCTCTACATTTGATGATGAGTACCATAGTACCAAATCCGTTTTAATATCGTGTTGTATAGAAAACGTTTACAATCAAGGCTAAGTGTTAAGTTTCTCCCTATTAGCCAACTAAGTTGAACTGCTTTCAATTTCATTTGGATCAGCTTTGTATCTATGTGGGTCTTCCATGTTAGATGACAATCAAAGTGAAGATTTTCTAAATATTTAACTTCAAGGCGGTATGATATCGTCCCTACTTCTTAATGAGTTTTCAATATTCTATGAGAAATTCAACATTTTCCAGCGAAGCGTATCTTACCCATTGGAGAATCCTGGTAACGACTCTAAAAAATGTATTTTGTATATTAGTTAAGTTGACATAGTATGGATGATATTGTTATTGATAGGCAGGCATGTGTCCCTGAGTAATGTAAACGTAACATGTACACATTTTTGTTCGTTTATTTTTATTCTTGAGGAGTTGCACGTACGCTTAGAAAAGGTGTATTATCAGCAAACCTGCGACTCCTCTCTCTACCTCACAACTTACCAAAGGCATGTCTGTGGAAACTGCCCTACACTCTCTGGTCAGCCACATAGAGAAATCTCTTGAATACAAGGAGTTCACTAAGTTGGCCTTTTTGGAAATCAAGGGTGCCTTTAACTTTGTCAAACCCTACTCCATTATTTTGAATATGATGGATAATATTTGTAGATTCGTTAAGAACCTGCTAACAAATAGGGTCATAAGTGCTTCGATTGGAAATGTTTTTGTTTGCAGGGCAGTCAATCGGGGCACTCTGCAAGGAGGTGTTCTATGTCTACTCCTGTGGAATCTGACTATTAACTGTCTGCTGCTAAGTCTTGAGCGTAAGATGGTTAAGACTGTCGCATACGCTGACGACGTAGCGGTAGACATCTCTAACAAGCATCTGAGTATAATCTCTCAGTGTATGGAGTCCGCACATTTCTAACAAGCATCTGAGTACAATCTCTCAGTGTATGGAGTCCGCACTGGCACTCGTTAGTGAGTGGAGTGTATAATTTTGTGTTTGTCGTCAATCCAGCTAAAACTGAATTGGTGCTTTTCACTAGAAAGTACAAAGTCGAAGACTGTGTGCCTACTAGACTCAAGCAACGGGACCATATTAACAGTCTCGGATAACGCCAAATACTTGGGTGTAATGCTGGATAGCAAACTGTCTTGGAACCTGAAGATCCAGTATAGAGCAGATAAGGCGCTCGTGGCTACCTATACGTGTAAAAGAGCCATTGGTCACAGCTGGGGCATAGAGCCCAGAGGGATCAACTAAATCTTTGAAGCGGTAATTAAGCCCATTTTATTCTATGGTGTATTAGTCTGGTGGGAAGCGTTGGAGGAATATGTACTCTCATCGCAAAACGCTCGATAGAATATATCGGCTGGCGGCGACCCTGATAACAGATGCGCTCAGGGCGACTCCCACCAAAGCACTCTTCACAATGATGAACTGGCTTCCAGTGAAGGCTCTGGCCAAACAGCTAGCCTTATTTTCGGCGATCAGATTGAACTCTACATGTCCATGGTCACGAGCTGATTATGGGCTCTCCGGGATTTTGCGACATCACCAAGAAATCCACAACAATATTGACTATTGCACACTGAAACCTTACATTGGTGGGCTATTGCTCTCGCTTGTTCCCGACAGGGAAAATTATTTTTCATCCCTTAGCCCTCATGGAGCGATTAAAGTTTTCACGGATGGCTCCAAAAGGGGTAACAGAACTGGCGGAGGTTTCTATATGGAAATAATAAGAGTTCCATTCAGGTTTCAGGATGGCTGTAGCGGCTTGCAAGCAGAAATCGCGGCTATCACTATGTCGGCAAGATGGCTTGGATACTATAGGATATCGGAAGATATACACTACTTCCTTGGCTGTTGTCGAATACCGGGTATCTCTAAATAAGATAGCGAGACATTCGAGAGTAACACTGGGTTGGGTTCCGGGAGACTCGGATTGCGCCGGAAAATATATTGCGGACGGAATCGCAAAACAGGGTGTGACATTGAGCAACTCATTGATCTGTCACTTCGTTGGCATCCCTCTACCACACTGTACACTACTGTACTCTACTGATACAGCTTGAATCATACAGGCTGGCACAACACAGGTGGGAACGCGAAGGCACCTGCCACGTGGCCAGGTCTACTTGACCCCACTACGACCTTAGCGGGACACGTGATCTGCTCAGACTCGTTAAAGGTCGAACGAAACTATTAGTCACAGTGTTCACAGGGCACTGGAATATTAGGACCCATGCCGTAAGGATGGGTCTAAATTACAACGACTGTTGCAGAAGTTCTAATGATGAGGAAGTGGATGAAACGGTTCTTCATGTTCTATGTCAATGTCCGGCTTGGGCGATAACATATTCCCAGACTTAGACAGCCTGGCACTATTGCAGAAGTTGTAATGATGAGGAAGAGGATGAAACGGTTCTTCATGTTCTATGTCAATATGGCTGGCTTGGCGCTAACATATTCCAAGACTTAGACAGTCTGGCAAATGTAGGGCTAGTCAGGATTTCCTCGTACTTAGGTCAATCGGGATGGCTTAACACGGCGACACGACAATCGTAATTAACGATTAATGACGCCTTGTCTCCCCTAGGCTATTACAAGGGGACCGAATTAGCGGACCCAAGTGAATCACTTTTTAAATCGTGACTACCCTCGAAACCTAACCTAACCTGTAATCAGCAAATGTTGATGCATGAATATCATAGACTGGAGGTATATATCAGATATATTACAGGATCCAAAATTTTACCTTGAAAAACCCCAGCTTGTAAGTGGGACTTACTGTAGAAGACTTTCTCGTTAATTATGGGCAGTAATAGTTATAAGAGCTGCTCTATGCTTTTCGGCAGCAGTTGATAATAACACCCAAGTTACTATGAACGTGTGTTATTATACATTAAAACCAGTGTTTATTCAACCCTGAGGAGCCTGCATACTGTGCATTGCGCTTTGAGGTCCCTGTGTATGACAAGGTACTTTGGGCTTATAAGTTTTTTTTCCATTATGAGTTTGATCAGCGTTAGACACTTTTTACCACGCTTCAATGCCTTGAAGCTAAATCATTGAAAATCACCATAAAATATTTTGTCCTCCGTTAAGTATTTTATTGCCTTACATTTGATAAAATCAGAAATCTTGAAATCTTTTTTAAGCTTGTCAAAGTCTTTCAATGTAATTGAACTACAGCAACTGTTCAACTCTCTCCTTAGAAAATTAGGAACTTAAGAGCAGATCCTTGTTTCTGTCCTTGCATATAAAAGCAAATAACAACAACCAAGACCTCAGTGTTTCATTTCAAATAAACCATCAGTTGAACATTAGAAAGATAAACGGTCGTAAGCCTGTAAAATCCATCGTTCGGTCACTCCGTCAGTTTGTTTATGGTAAATAATCTAACAATTGTTGTTCATTTAATTTTTGTTGTTGCTGCTGTTAGTTTTGCTCCTATAAACTAAAGGTTTTTATTGTTTTTATCCATTTATGGTACTTAAAATAATATTGTTTTGGTAGTTAATGGTGGCTTTTTTTCCTAACAAAAAGGTGCATTAAATATTAAAAAGCGAGCATATATTTCATTATTATTTATACGTTATTTTCTTCTTGTTTTTTTTTTCAATTTAGAAATTATCAAAAGTGATACTTTTTCAAGCCATCATTCATTTTAAGGAATAATAAAATAATACTTGTCTAAATTGCGTTCATCAATGTCATTTGTGAGGTTTTTGCACATTTGTTCCGTGGATTATTGTTATAAAGTCAATTTTTGTATGAAGAAAATAGTAGTGAATTAAAATTGGAATACGTATTCAGGTGAGCTGTAAGTTAAATAAAGTAATAAAATAACTATTACGCAGTAAAAATAAGTTTATGAAGAAGTCAGTAAAATTCTAAACATGTGATCCCAAAGGTATTTTTGCATATTTTGGCAATAAATGCATATTTTTGTAGTAATAAATTATTTTTAGTGCATATTTCTAAACTTTTGGAAAAAATATTAATAGGCCGATTATGGATGACAACTGAGCCTCAGTTGGGTTGCCAGTTGCTGAAAATTATACTACTGCTGGCAACTGGCAACTGAGAGCTGTCAAATTCAGTTGCTATTTGGCGCCTTTCTGGCAACCATTAATTTTCAGGTGCCGACTAGCAACATAACTACCGTTCGGTTGCATTAAATAATAGACTCAATTAAGTTTGTCTTATGTTTTTTCTCTAATACATAATAATAAAAAATTAAAAAAAAAATATTTACATATTATTTTAGTTTTGACACTTTGTTCGTAGGTAAATGCATATTTTTGTGCATATTTTTCATTTTTCAGTGCATTCGTTAAGCGCTTAAAATCAATTTTTAGTTGTATGGAAGTCCGACCCCTGATAATAATTATAACATGGTTGTAATGACCGATTCTAGCAGAGAGCTTCAAAAAATATTGACGTGTATCGGCATTTTGAAAGTTAACATCTGGGACTCATTTTGGGGGAGCTAATTTTATGAGAGTTTAATTAATAAGATGTGGTCACCACTTTTATGTAAAAGAATTTTAACCCTCTAACTCTTCGTTGTATGGATCTCTTGGTCCCTTTCTGGAAAAAGGGGTAAAAACTCCCCTTCAGTGGCGATATAGCAGGATAAAATGTTCTAAAAAAATATTTGCCATGGAATTCTACTATAGTCTTTTAAAGACTCTTAAGTTCCAGGCTCAACATGAACATTAGGAATCATTCAAACCTAAAATTTTATCAAGGGTTAATTTCTTACTTATTCACAAATGGAACTCGGCATAAGAAATATTGTAATCTTTACGTTTAAGGTATAAAATATGCTTCAAAGTTTTATGTAAAACACCACGAGAAACAGTTTTGTGGAACATTTTAACCCTCTAACTCTTTGTTGTGTGGGTCTTTTTGTCCCTTTTCTTATTTTTTTAAAGAGAAGTAATACAATCAGGCAATTAATGCCTACCAGTTAATTAATTAATGTGTTATCTTCTTACCGAAAGGGATAGTGTAGAGAGAACAGGTGGTGAGGTGAGAGAGAGAGAGAGAGAGAAAGAGAGATATAAAGATTAATTAATTTGCACCTCTGCTATTGCAAGTTTATTTGTAGAGCAGTGCTGCAAGCCCCTCTGGTGTTAAGTAGAAGCATTGAGTTGCTTAAGCTGTGTAGCCATTTTATTAGTTCTTTTATTTCGCCGATGGTTCTGCTACAATACCGACGAAGGATGGTGCTGTAAAGTGCATTATCATATGTTAGTATAAATCGCTGCCGGTACTGCCAAAGTGATCAGTGCTACGCCTTTATTACTTTAACAGTCCAACAACAACCAACACCACAACACACCAATGCATATGAGAAAAATGCATGATGGTGTTGACTTGCCTTAAACTAGTCTTGAACTCAAGACCTCAGGGTTTGTAGTCAAACGCGCTAGACTAGACTTTCAAGCTCTAGACTTATCTTGAACGTTAGGAATCATTCAAAACTTAAAATGTGTTTAAGGGTTAATTTCGTTTTTTTCACATTTAATATTTGGCATAGGACATCTTCAAAGCCTTGCGTTTAAAATTTATAATGTATTCGGCTTTTTGATGTAAAACACCACGAGAAACATTTTTTGGAATATGTTAGCTCCCATATCGCCGCTGAGGGGTACTTTTATCCTTTTCCCCAAATTTTAGAAAAAAATTATCTATTGAATTTAAAATATCGAAAGTTTTTGTAGTTAGAGAACCGTAGCACATCAAAAAAATATAGTGGTACTCATTTTAATTTTTCTTGTTGTATAGTGTAAAGGAACAAAAAAGCCCATACAACAAAAAATTAGAGAGTTAAAATGTTCCACAAAAATGATCCTCGTGTTGTTCTATATATTAAAATCTTAAGCTTAAACGCGATTAAAGAACTCTAACGAGAATACCGGGAGCAGGCGAAACATGTCAGTTCAACACTCCGCGCAGTCAACGTTTTCCTTACCTGCATGCTTCACATTTATCTCTAAATAAAAATATAATTTAATTGAAAAATTAATTTAAAGTCAAGCTCAAGCGAAAATAATAAAATTTCTTTGGACTTAAATGTAATATTTACAAGATTTCCTATGGCGAGTCAGTCACTCACTATAACTATGTACAAAAGATGGGGAAATTTAGCTCACGCTAAAATTAATCCCAAATGTAAAATTTCAAAGCGCCGAAACACGTATATATTCTTTTGGTGTCCTCTACCAGAATAAGTTGTTATTTTGAAAACATAAAAGTGGATTATGTTGTACAGTGTTATCTTGATGTAACTAACTTTTTAAACTGGTTAAAATGTACTCTATTTAAAAGTCATTGGCACATTGTTTAGTTTAACTGATGTCCTGTGGCATTAGAAACCACAAGAAGCTGCAGTGCTAGTCATTTTATAATGCTTAAATATAATCTTAAATAAAATGTAGTTTTATATTTAAATTTTCATTTGAATATTCTTTTATTTTATTCATTTGCCTTTGAGTGACAAATTATTGTTAGCAACTACTTGTTAATCATTTTATTTTTACAAACTACAACAAATCTTATCTTTAGTCTTTATAATATTCTAAACAATTGACTTTCAAAAAAATTAAAACAAGTTTGTCTGTCTTTTTGACATTTACAAAATTATGACAAACCAAATATTTTTCGCATTGACGTCTATACGTGCATACACATATTTTGTTACAGTTTGCTTAAACGATAGTTTTTATATATTTTTGTAGAATGAAAATAACAATGAGAAAAAACCCTCACAAATGCATTTAACAGAAAAATGTAATAACAATGAAAATAATAATAATAATTTCTGAAATTCAATCTTCTTTGTCAAAAAGCTGGTTGGTTTGCTTTTTCTAGCTATTCGTATAACCCAATTAGCAAATGCAAACATAATCAGTTTCACTACAGAAAATTGGGCGCAAAAGAAGTACTTAAAAAGTACTCGAAGAAAAAAACTAGCAAATAAGTTGAAAATGGTGTTTTAGAAAACTCTCACGTAGTGAAAAGTAAAGATTAGACAATTAACACAGGCGAACGAAATGGTAATTTAGGTTTGGTGCAGCGAAAACCATAATTGATAAAACATATATGGGACATACCATATTCAAAACTACCTTTAGTTTTTTTTTGGTCCTTCAATTTCTTTTTAGCTTCTTCCCTTAAGTTTTTCAAACTAGACTTAAAAACAAATAAGGCTTTTTAGATCATTAATCTACACAAAATTATCTTTATTTTAAATATAATTTTGTTGATATACGTTTTAGGATATTTTGGTGAAACTGCAAGGATATAGAGAGTTAACCATTTTTGTATGATGATAAAACATTCCCACTTATTGCAACATTTGTCGGTGTTTTTACATATTCTCTCAGTGTAATTACACAACAGTACAACAAATTAATTTTTTTAATTAAAAAGTTCTAACAACTGATTCTGGAAGAGGGCATTACAAAAATACATAAGTGTACTAGAGGGCTGCGCGAATATACTCGAAAGTACTCGTATGTGTGTTTGTGTGTGTATGCATGTATGTGTTTTTGTATACATGTGTATATATGTATGTATATATGTATATTTGGTCGTGGATATGTATGTACACACATCTACATGCATGTATACATCAGTTTATACATTAGACAATACATCTATGCGGACACGAAACTCATACGAGTACATTCTACGAATACAGCCCTCTAATGTGTACCGGCATTTTGAAAGTTTACATTTATGATTCATTTTAGGCGGAGTTAAATCACCACCATCGCCCCTCTTGGCATATACACCCAAAGAAAAAACAGTTTAAAATCAATAAAAACCATATTGATTCAATAACAAACATTAACGGAAGTCTAATCATGTTGAAAAATTTTATTCCAATATTGGACAACATGAATTTAAAGTTTAAACTTTAACTCCCATAAAACAAATCTTAGATGTAAACGTTCAAAACGCTGATATGTGGATGGATTGTCATTCTAAACCAGGAACCGGCAAACACATACTAATACATTTTCCTTGTATGGGTTTTATTTTTCAACTCTCGCTCTTACAAAGTTTTTGTTAGTGTATATCAAGCAATATCAAGAAACAAGCGATAACACAACCTGCTTGTTTGAATGTTCATGAAACACTGATTGATTTTATTTACTTTTAGTTAATACGTGTGAGTGAGTACATACGTGTGAGAGTAAAAGAGTAAACAACCCCGTGTGATATGCTTTGCAGGTTCCTGTTCTAAACGTACATTTTGTGTTTTTTGACCCCCTATACACTAGGGGGTATATTTTTATCCCCTATACGCTAGGGGGTAAAAATCTTTTTCACAATACAATCACAAATTTTGAGTAAGATTAATCTTAGTTGAGTAAGATTGTAATAACGCGATGTGAGCTGTGTATGAGTGTATTAGTGTAATCATACGGACAACAAAAAGTACAGAGATACTTAACAGCTGCATAGAAATACACTAACACTGGCAAAGGGAGTCTCAAGGTCAAACTCCTGCAGTAAGGTCATAAGTTTGTTGGTTGGTGCTGTGTTGCCGTGTTTTTGAATTGAGTGAGTATTTCGGCGTTGCCGTTTTTGATGTTTGCCGGGAACTTCGGGGATTTAGGGGATTTTGTATCCAGTTTTTTGGGATTCAGACCCGGTTCTTCTCGGTTTTTGAACCCGGGTTTTTTGAAAAAAAGCCGGTTTTACCGCATTTGTTGCTGAACTTGGTGCGATATTTGGCTGACGTTTTATTGACTGCGTTTGTCTTTGACTCTTGGTTATTTTACTGTTTAACTGCGGTTATTCCAACTATTTTGTACGGGTGTATACTTTTTTGCTGGTGGATAAATAATACTATTATTTATGTCTGCGGGGAAGCGGAAGGGCGATATGCCTGGTGGGAGTGAGTCAGAGGTGTCTGATGTGAAGCTTATCGGTTTGAGTGATTTGTCGGGTGTGGAGGAAGGTACGAAGGTGAAAAAGAAGCGGATGAAGCCCGGTGCGCAGAAGTTGAAACGGGTGAATGATGAGAATAATGTTTCGGTAGAAGGTGAAATGTTTCATTAAATGTTTACACATCTCCCCTGTGATCGGACTCAAATTCTTTTTTTTACCAATGTAACTAAGGTTGAGCCAGCACCAAGATAAGACAAAACTGTTTTTTTTTTTGACTAATACGAACACAGTACATTAGTTCTTGTGAGACTAGAACCACCAAATTTTATTTTGGTGTGCGTTATAATCATACGAGTATGTTTGACTTAAAAGACAAAAAAGTTTTGTCTTCTGCGGCGTGTGTTCAGGCTAATAGAAATATGAGTACATAGGATTCGTATTGTAGTTTTCGCCTCTTCAATGGATCTTGAAATAAAATTTTATTTGTAGATTTTTTTACATTTTTATCTATTGATCGTTGCATTTGCTTTCGCGGTTGTTCTGAGAATGATTTGTGCAAAAAAAATAAATGTACCACAAAAGTGGGTATAGGGTTTGAAAGCACTATATATCTACTCTTTAAAAAATATCATAATAATCGCAAAACGAAATAAAAATCAATGCTCACTTTTTCAATTTTGACTTGAGTTCACATTTGTATCTTTTAAAATAATTCTTTACAAACATTTATACATGAGCGAAAAGTAGGCTAAATCATCTTTCAAATAAGACTAATTTTAATATTCAATTTCTATATATCTAATACATTCTTCGAAAATAGCCCACAGTGCAAATCAATCATTTTTAATTATTTCTTTTATCCATTGTAAAAAATTAAATAACACAGTGAACCAAAAGCGCGACAACTATCTACGTATGTATGTGTGTATGAGTGTACATAAAAATAACCATTGAAACGAAGGAAGAATACGTCCTGTGATTTCCAATCGTAATTGAGAGAGCGAAGTAAGTGCTTCACTTCGTCGTGTGAACATGGTATAACTCTTCACGGTGTGGGGGTTTTTGTCCCTTTCTTAAATAAGAGCAAAAAACTTCCCTTCAGCAGCGAAATAGCGGTCTCATATATATAAAAGTAACGTAAGGCTTACAAGATTTCCTATGGTGAGTGCTAATTATGAATAAGTACGAAATTAACCCTTAAACACTTTAAGTTTTGTGCGATTTCTGGTGTTAAAGTTAAGTCTAGAGCTTGGGTGTATATAAAGACTTATAGCAGATTGTAAAGATAAATATTTTTGTGAAATATTTCAATCCGCTTTATCGCCGCTGAAGGGGAGTTTTTTTGTGACTTAAAAAAAAAGAGACAGTAAGATCTATAAAACGAAGAGTTAGAGGACTAAAATGTTCTACAAAAATGTTTCTTGTATTGTTTTACATAAAATTGCTATATACATTTTATACCTGAAAGTTATAGCTTACACGATTTTCCACGCCGAGTACTACTTTTGAATATATACGAAATTAGCCCTTAAATAAATTCCAAGTTTGAACGATTTTTGGACGTTCAAGTTGAGTCTGGAGCTTGAATCTTTTTACACAACTATAGTAGAATTTTATGGCAAATGTTTTTGTAAAACATTTCAGTCCGCTATATAGTCACTGAAAGAGACATTTTTGTCCCTTTTTTTAAAACTAGGCAATAAGACCCACACAGCGAAAAGTTAGAGGATTTAAATGTTCTACAAAAATGTTTCCTGTGGTGTTTAACATAAAAGTACTGAACTTATGTCATACCTTAAACGCAAGGCTGACAAGATATCCTATGACTAGTCACTATAACTAAGTGGAAAAGGGATGTAAATGAATCCCAGATGTAAACTGTCAAAATGCCGGCATACGTATTAATATCTTGATGCCCTCTGCCAGCAGCAGTCTTTATAACCATTTAATTTTTTTGTGTTGTACAGTGTTATGGTTATCTGTACAATAAAATTTGGTTTTATCATTTAGTTCTCTCGATGTTGTAAAAGAAAAATTATATATTCCATAAACAAAAAGCTAATTTGATTTAATTGTATTATGGGTTATGTGCAATTTTTTTTAAATATAATTTTTGTTTAATTGCTGTTATCTGTTTATTTTAAGCATGACTAAGTGCAATAAAATAGTGTCAAATTTTGTTCATTTTAATTTTTATTGTTTTTTTTTATTAAATTGGATTCTCTTGTTTTCGATATTTTCGTATTACAAATAATTTTGTGATATTTATTGTACACACCGGCATAACTAAAATGAAAATACATAAAAATGTAGAAAACAATATATTTATTTAGGGCGGGTCGTACATGCAGGTAGTCTATTTTGCGCCAAGGGAATTTGATTCCGATTGTTCTGTAGCGCTGATCCATTGTTGGATGCTCTCACCTTTATCTGGGGTTATTTTGTACACTTTCACAATCACGATTTAGTACGCTTTTTTTCTGTATACCCTTAAAATCAGAATCACCCAGTTAATACGATTAATTATTAAATTTTGTTCATTCAGTATAGCTGTAATTTAATCTTTACATTCTATTTTCATTTAATATCAATTTTAATTAATTTTTTTATTTTTTATTAACTAAATGCAAAACTTAACTGACCTACGATGCTAAATGATAACCTTTAACAAAAAAAAAAAACAGCAACAATAACAATATTATTAACAAAAATAATAACAATTTAAAATTAAAATTAAGAAAATAATTGATATAAAAAAACTATACAATTCTCTACCAGACAAACTTCCCACAGTGCAGCTGGCTGCTCGAGCCAGTCGACCGATAATTGTTTATTTAAACAAAAGCAACAATGTTAATAATACTACTTAAATAACAATAAGTAATAAACATAAATTTATTGTAATTTGCTCAAATAAATTTCAAATTCAAAATTCAAACGATTTCTTTTAAATAAAATTGTTTTAACCATTCGCTCCAACAAATCTGCAAACCCATTTATTTCTGCCAGCTAGAAAAAATAATTATTTAACAGCATTATTTTTACGAAATCCCAGACTAAATACCCGGCTAGAAATTCTTATTTCTTATTTTCTTGTTTTAAATTGCCTTGAAATGAAAATGATATCTAATCCTTTTTGCATTTATTGCCATTATATAAGTTTTTCTTGAAGGTTATGAACACTTTTATAATCATTGATTGATAAAATAAAAGGCATAAATGAAAGCAAGAAAAAGCAATTTATAACAATATTATCATACAAATCTATAACGATTTTGAAAATGGTATAATAAATATGTGAGAATGAGAAATTAATTTCATTCTGCCTATTATGAGCTGGCCACAAACTCTGCTGTGTTCGCTCCCGCCAAACATAGAACAGTCTTAATTTACGATTCTATGTTTACTATATTATGATCCTTCGAAATGCATTGTGGTTGCCAGTGATTTTGACGTTAGCAACTACAACTGCAGCCTCAGCATCTACGAGCTACTAATCCTAGCAGCTGGTACAGCTAGATTATACTCTTAAAAATTGTATACACAAAAAAAATACCAATGTAAAATCAACATGTCGCAATTTTAATTCTGATTGTCAACATATTACATTTATAAGAAACAATTTGTTGTTTAATTGTGCTGTCTGCGTCTTATTTGCTTTTTCATAACTAGAATGCTTTGTAGTGCTCAGTTGTGTGATTTGTTGCTGTTTATCTTGATGTTCACGTTTTGTAAATGTAAATAGCCGACAAACTTCGTATTACCAGCGAAAATTTCCTACTGTTGATTTGAAATTACCACTACTTCATATTGACTTTAAACGAAAATTATTAATCTAACCTTAAATCTTTTTGATTTAATATTTTTCTCCATTAAAATAACATTGTTATCAACGTTACATTTCATTTGAAATAAACATGTCTGTGACTTTAATTTCAAACCAATTTTATGTTAAATCATCGATTAAATCATGTCGGATTAATATTAAATTCATGTCAATTATGCTGATATTTATGTACTGTATATCAAACGTAAAATATGAAGCTGTTCTGGCTGTAATGGTTAACACGTTCACTACCAAGCAAGTGGCCCGAGTTCAAATCTTGATTGGGACAGCCAACTACAAAATAGCTACATTAATTAAATTTACGGTGTTTCATTTTGAAACAACTGTCATTCAACATGATTCTTCGTGTTACTTCAGTATTAAATTCACGCTGTTTCAACTTGAAGTAACTTTGATTCAACATGACTCTTCCTGTTGTTTTAATATCTAATTCATGTTGTTTGAACTGGAAATAACTTTGTTTCAACATGACTCCTCGTATTAATTCAGTATCAGTTTCAACTTGAAATATCTCTTATTCAACATAATTCTTTGTATTATTTCAGTATCAACTTAATTTTGATTTAACCCTCTCCTGCACCAAACTTCGTTAGGACACCTATACTTTTTTTTAATTTTTTCTAAATACCAAAACTAAAAATAAGACAAAAATGCAAAAAAAAATTAAATAATAAATGAATAAATATTAAACATAAAAAAATTTGTATTTCTGTTTAAGTAGGAAGCAAACTGAAGTAAAGCTTTACAAAATGCCTTTTTAATACTTCATTTTGGAAAATTTTAGTGTTTAATACGAAATATTTCTGTGTGTTAACGGTGAGTAAATGGAGGAACCAAAAGTTTCATAGAAAAAATATCCTTAAATTTTTTTTAGTTAACGTTTTACTCAATAAATAAAAGTTTTCCACATTGGATCGAAGCGCTCACAGAAAAAATTATCACCAAAAAATTTTCAAACAAAAGTTTGTCTAAAAATAAATTTAATTTTCAGTAAATGCTCTTTACTGAATCAATGAATTTTTTGTTTGACTTTGATTTAACACCAAAACCAACAACAAAAGCTCGTTTTCTGGGTCGTAAAAAAAAACACACAAATAATAACAACAACAATGATAGCACAAGCAATGCGATTGTACGAAGTTTGTTTACTGAAGATTTTTGAGTGAATCAATTCGTTAATGTTGTTGCGTTAATTCTCATGCATTTTTTTAGTTCTTAAGATAAGCATCCAGTCTTGAACACATTTAACAAATGGAAATTTCATAAATGCTTCATGGATGATGATAATGACCCAGACAAAAATTTTGTTTGATACATATATTTAAAAAAAATCCAGTAAATATTTTTGTTTGATTAATTAATTTATTTTGTTTAATATTTGCTACACTGAAAATAATCCATGCAACATTTTACGGAAAAAACTTTCGTGAGTTACTTTTTTCGTATTATATACGAAACTTTTGTACATTCCACGAAAAAAGTTTTAGTCTAGAATTTTATTATTTTACGAAAGTAACGAAAACCATTCGTATTTACTTTTTTCGTAGAATGTACGAAACTTTCGTACATATTACGAATTAGGTTGAGTCTAGAATTTTGTTATTTGACCAAAGTAACGAAAACTTTTCGTAGTTATTTTTTTTTTTGTAAAATATACGAAACTTTCGTACATATTACGGAATAAAATTTTGCACCAGAATTTTATAGTTTTGCGAAAGAACCGAAAACATTTACTAGTACGTTTTTTTCGTAAAATATACTGAAATTTCGTACATATTGCGAAATCAATTATGGACTATATAAGTTGTTCTTAAAATTATTGAATCATATAAAATTGGGAGTCGTATAAAAGTGACCCGTCTACATATAAGTTGTAGACAGTGCTACCGTTAAAAATTTTCAAAAAGGGGCACAAAAAGGGGATTTTGATAATAAAAGGGGCTAAAAAAAGGTGATTTAAGAGAAAAGAAGGGGCAACTTTAATAACAAGAAAAATGTAAAAAAAAGTTATTTAATTTTAAAAATAAAGGATAGCAAACTTAGACTGCAGCTCATCTGATTAGGTTTAACATTTTAGCAATAATTTTGGTAGTTCTACCAAATCAAATAATTGTTGCAAGCCAAATTTTGTCTAAGAGCAGTGCCTAACCAGAATATGTTTCAGATTAATTTTCGTAAAGCAACTAAACTAATTGGTAATATTCTCTAAATATTATCTCCAGTTACGAAAATATTTCGTAAAATCTAAAATTTTATTTTGATTTTTACAAAAAATATTTAGTAATATTCTCTAAATATTAACTTAAACTATGAAATTATTTCGTTAAATGTAAAACTTTTTTCTCTTTTCTACGAAACTCTTTCGTATTATATAAAAAATTATTTCTTAAAACACAAAATATACTTCGTAAAATAAACACAAAAATTTCGTTCTTTTCGTATATTTTACGAAAGAGTTTCGTGGTGCGAAATTACAAAATATTTCGTAAAATATACGAACGATTTCGTTCATATCTTGCATAGTTTTTTTTTCAGTGTAGTATTTTTAGACTAATTCTTTTATAAATTCAGATAAAAATATTGTTTGTTATATTTCAGAAAATCCAGTAAATCTTTTTGTTTGATTTAGTAAATGTTTTGCTTACAATTTGTTAATATTTTTAGACAAATTGTTTTATAGATTTAAATAATTTGTTCACTGAAAAATATCCTTTTTTCAATAAAATTGTTGAGATATTTTTGTCTATATTTACAAATTTGTTTGTAGGTCCGTTTCTAGACAAAATATTTACTATTTCATTGAATTCCTTTACCGAAAATGAATTTTAGTTTTTTCTGTGCTGTGTGGTAATTAATTCGTTTCATTCAAAATTGATTTCTAGCCTGGATCGCCACGAAGGACGAGCTATTTTTCGGGACGGTGTTCGAATATTGTCCGGGAGATAGAAAAAAGCAGCAGCCAACGATGGGCAATTCACACTATTTAAAGTAAATTCTTGTTTTAAAATAAAAATTAATATGTACTCCCAATAATATCCTATCTATGTTGATTAATTTAATTTGATTTAATAAAATTTTTCAAAACTTTACCATAAAAATATCTAGTCATTAGCGTTTCCTGTTTATATATAAAAACACATGCTTAAACATTTGTCTATTACTCTTAAACAAATATGCAGAATTTTCTTTTCGAAAATAAAACACAAATCACCTCCTGCCAGCAACAAACAAAAAAAAACTCTATAAAAGACTCCTTAAACTAGCAAAAAAAAAAAATCAAATAAAAAATCAGCAACTAAACATGAGTGGTCTCCTTTTCCTGCATCTATTTAGGAAACAAATAAAGGAAAAAAAATCCAAACAACACAAAACAGTCAATAAAAAACCACTTGTATTAAAGTACATATAAAATACAAGAGAAAAATGAATGGATTTGAAAAAGCAAAAAACGAAATTAAAAAAAAAATAGTTGCCAAACATTTTCTAAACGGAAACAACTGTCTAGCATCGAAATGTATTTTTTGTGTTCATTTATGTTGCTTTTTTATTTTATTCCCCCACTTAACAAAAAGAACGACGTACAATTGTCAAAATGCCAAAAGGAAGCTGTTACTCTATATTGCAACAGCAGCAATAACAATAACAACAACAACAATAACAACAACAACAACACTAGCAACTTGCATTTAGTCTAAATGCTACTTTAAAGCAACTGTAGCAGAAGTATCAGCAGCAGTTTCCAAAGCAGTTGCTCCAAAATAAAATTAAAGAACTCAAAACATGAAGGAGGAGTAGTATTTACGTTAAAAGCACATGAATAAACTTGGCTAACAACTTATTTTTACCTTTTTATTATCGTTGTTGTTGTTGCTGTTTTTTTTTAACAATTCAGTCTTGCTGTTGAAAAAAGTATGTAAAAAAAAGAAAAATATTATTTGAGAGTATGTACGATTTAACAAACATACAAATGTTTTTCCTTTATGCAACTCATTTTTTTCCTGGCGGCGGCAAATTCAAACTAAACAGCAACAACATCAAAAACAACAACAACAACAGCAAGAGCAATAGCAACTGCTACAAATAGTAGAGAAATAGTCAAAAGAATGAAATTAAAGTGAAAGAAAAATAATCGTGCAATTCACCTGCTCTGACAATAATTGCAATGCAAAATGCAACTGCAGCTACAACTGCAAGTACTTGTACTCGCACTCACACCCTGCCACATATCCCTCCTGCCTACCCGTATGCCTCATTCAATAGTCAAATGCTGCACGTTTAATATGAATTCTGGCAAAAAAAAAAGAAAATAAGTGATGCAGTATTTAGAATGAATGGCGGCGTTATAGTACAACTAAAAACAAGGCAACTGCAACAGCAATCATCTACAACATTCTCCTAGAGATAGATTTACATCTGCAGGTTTGCATGTTGCAGCTGTATTAATTTATATATTTTTTTCTTTTTTGTTTCTCTTTTATTTTTGGTAGCCAACTAAAATGCCTGCCTAGATATTCAAAGTTCTTTATCTCACTTAAGTTTTTCCTCGTTGTTATTTGTGTTCTTCTTTAAATTCATAGTAGCAGATCCACGTTTGCTTTTAGTTTTAGTTTTTCTAGGTTTAGCTTAGTTTTATTTCTTTAACTATTACGCTGCTGCTGCTTTTGCTTTTGCTGCATTTATATGCTGTTGACACTGACTCCTTTCTAAACAGCTGCTTTTGCATTTGTGGCGTTTTTCATTTTTTTTCTTCAATTACTTTTTCCTTTTTGTTGTTGTAGTTTTTACAATTCTAGCATCTGCAAAAGAGTACAATATTTTTCCCTCTAAACTGCTTATTTGTATAAACATATATTTTTTTCTTAACAAAAAAAAGTGCATTTTTCGCTTTTTAGTTTCAGTCTCAAAGCAACTGCACTATGGGATTAAAGATAATAAAGTAGGTTTAAGCAAAGTAAACAAATACAGACAGACTATATATACACACAAAAAAAGTTACCAATGTAAAATCAACATGTCGCAATTTTGATTGGAAATCATATTAAATTTATGAGAAATAATTTGTGATTGAAGTGTGTTAGTGTTTATTCACACAGAAAAAAACGAAATATAAAATCAACACGTCAAAATTTTGATTGGAAATTATATTAAACTTCATGAGAATTAATTTGCTGTATAAGAGTGTTGGTGTTTATTTGCTTTGTTCATTGCTACAATTCACTGTTGTGCTCAGTTGTGTGACTTGTGTAACTCCAAACCTCATTTATTTTTATATAGTCGACAAATAGCCGACAAACTTCGCATTACAAGCGAAAATTCCCTGCTGTTGGCATAAAATTACCATTGTTTCCCGTGCTGCCACGACCAAAAAAATATTACAACCAAAATTTTTGATAAATTAAAAAAATAATGAAAATAAAAGTTTTGTACTAAACGGGTATGGGCAAATCCGAAAAAAATTATACCAAGGGCAGAGTTTTAAAGTTGCCAAAACTAAATATGTGTACATTTTGATGGAATTGTGCTATATGTATATTAAAGCTTAAAAATTAATAAAGCATAAAGCTCTTTGGTTATCCCTTTATGAATAGCAGGGATATACCTACAACAAAGAAGTACAACTTTGCATTTCATCTATTACGAAATCTTTTGTGTGTTTATTTACATAGGTGACCATGAGCTTAAGTTTGAGATTTCGTGGTCGGAGGTAATCGGGAACGCACGCTATCTTGAAAATAAGGGAGTTGCTACTTTTTTAGATTATCTCGTAAACAATATGAAATATGAAAATTTTGTTAAAAGCTTTCTTGTATATAATAATATTATCAACAACTCCACTAAACACATTTTTGTTGTAAATTGTACAATTAAAAAGCTATAGATAGTAAGAAAAAATGTAACGTCCGTAACGTAACGTCTGCAAAAAACGATTTTTTAGTTTTTGGATGCATCCAGAAACTTATCGTGTTTCTTAGAGCCATTTTAAAGTCCTCAAATACTCCTCTTTCTTTTTCGTGTTTGGTTTTTTTTAGCTACTGTGCAAAATTTGCTGAAAATTATACAAATGCTGGTTAAACTCCAAACCGACTTCTGTTTTTTGGAACGTACGCAACGGCATATTTTTGTCTGAATTTTTAAAACAATTCGTATAAAAATATTTACAAATTCTAAACAAAATAATTTAAGGAGTCAAAGAAAAATATATACTGGATATTCTGAAATATATCAAACAATATTTTTTTCTGAATTTATAAAACAATTTGTCTAAAAATACTTACAAATTCTAAACAAAATAATTTATTGATTCAGACAAAAATAATTACTGGATTGTTTGTAATATATCAAACAATCTTTTGTCGGACTCAGTAAAATTTTTTTTATTAGTTTTAAATTATAAATAATTTCACTATCATCCATTAAGCATTCATTAAATTTCACTTAAATGTGTTCATCCGCTGTATGGTTATCTAAAGACACTAAGCAAATTAACGAGTATTAATACAACAACATTAACGAATTGCTTCATTGAGAAATCTTCGGTAAACAAACTTACAATTTACGTTTTCATGAATTCCAACATCGTATTTCTTTTGTTATCATTGTTGTTGTTATTTATGTGAATGTCGTTTTTTGTTTTTGTGTTTTTTTTCAACACAAAAAACTGGTGTTTGTTGTTTTTTTTTTGGTGTTTTATCCTAAATAAAAGTCAAACAAAAACTTCACTCATTCAGTAAAGAACATTTATTGAAAGTGCCATTTTATTTTAGACAAACTTTTGTTTGAACATTTTTGGTGATAATTTTTTCTGTGTAAAGAGCCTAACAACTTGCAAAAAGTCGCTCCTATCCTGAACATTGCAAAAATTCCCGAGAAGTTGCAATATTGGAAAAAAGCCCAACATTGATTAGAAACCGCCAAACCCGAACGTTCATGAAAAATTCCTAAATATATTGAATAAGTCAGTAATATTGTAAACAATAAAAACATCTCCGAAAAACTTGTTAACATCGCGGAAATTACAATGTATAGTAAACGTTTTTGTTCTTTAATTTTGATGTCGCATTAAAACCTCATCGTATTATTTGTTAAAAATTTACTTAATTTGTTAAAAACATTTTTTCACTTTACAAAATCCTCTACTTATTATATATTGAGTATTTTCGAATAACAAATTCACTCATTCAGTAAAGAACATTTATTCAAAGTGCCATTTTATTTTAGACAAACTTTTGTTTGAACAGTTTTTGGTGATAATTTTTCTTTCATAAAATTGCCAATAATGGAAAATTTCAAAAATAAATTACACACAAGATTAATATTCAGTGCTGTATTTTGAAATATATTATAGAACAAACACTTTACAATAACCTATCAACAAACGAAGTAAACAGTTTTCATGCTCGATTTAATTTTTATATGGTCAGTTTCTTAATTTTTAGATTTATTACTTTTTATGCTCCCCTGAAAAGTTGAGATTTTTAATATAGAGGCTATTGAATATAAGCCGTCGACACTAAACAACAAAATAAATTTTTTTTTTCGAAATAACAAGATTCTAACGACTGACTCTGTTAAAAGGGGGAAATATACACGTGTAAAGGAGTTTTTAAAGTTTACATCTGGGATTCATTTTACGAGGAGTTTATTTTAGTGATTCGGCATAGGAAATCTTGTAAGCCTTACGTTTAAGTTAAATTATGTTCTCTGAATTTTTATGTAAAGCACCACAAAAATATTTTTGTGGAAAGTTTCAACCCTCTAAATCTTTACTGTATCCGTCTTTTCAGCCTTTCTTAAAAAAGATGCGAAAAAATGTCTAAAAATTTTAGTGAGCTCAAGATGGTAATACCAACTTTTCGTTCATGGTATGACCAGAGTAATGATAATGAATCGTAGTTATATATTGCATTGTAGCGGAAATAGAAAATTTTTTATGGATCTAGGTCGTTCTATTTGAACTTTTCTAGAAAATTACACTGCGCGACACATTATTGTGTTTATCAGCATGTGTATATATGTATGCATGTACACTCAAAATATTCTGTAAGTAAAATTAATTAAAATTGTAATATAAATTAAATGAAAATTCCATTAAAAAGCGGTCAACTTAGTTTTAATTTAAATTTAACAAAAAGTTTATTAAATTTAAAATGTTAAAAAATTAACTGACTTACAACCGTAAAAATGAATGATTCTTTCTATTGTTATTTTTGCTATTTTTACTGTTAAATAGTCATATAAGTTCCGTAAAAATAAATGATTAAGTTTTGTTAGTACATATTTGAATTTATCTTTATATGGCAAAATCAAATTGCTTCGAAATTAACTTTATTATATTTAGGAATAAGAAAAAATAATAATTCATCCTAAGTGCAACAAAATGTAAATATGAAAATTTCGCTCGTAAAATTTGTTCAGCCAACCCATTGTGCAAGCAAAGTTTAGTACAAGTGTTTAGCTAAGATGTTTGTATATTTGTCTGTCTGACTGCTTATAATGATTTTTTCATTGTTGTTGTCAATTTAAAAAACATGTGCATGCATTTGTTGTAAGTTTATATGTAAATGTATGCGCGCATGTAAAAATTCCCACCAAACATTTTTTCCGACATGTCTAACGTCAGTAAAAGTCTTAGACTTTACAGACAATCAACCGACTTGTCTAAAATTCCTTCAGACATTTGGCAGAGTATTCGGCAGTTTTCTGGTATTACGTTTATGTACATTTTCTGCAATATCCAATTAATATCAGACTAGCCTGCATATCATCAGAAAGCAATTTCTTTTTCTTTATAGCGTCTTACACACTTGCAATATAATTGTGCAATTTTTCATATTGTACAATAATATCGCCAATGTGTAGGTCATATTAGAAGAATGCACAATATATTGGCGAAAATCAAAAGGCTTTTGATTTGTATTGCACAATCAAGAAAATTGTGTAATGTGCTGGCAACATTGTTCATTGTTATTTTTACTTTATCACTGCCAGGAAATTAGTGCAATATTTTATTTGAAGTGATGCAACTTTACTTTGTTTACAAAAACAAAGCAAGAAAGATTTTGTATTACTATAATGTACTTTGATCTTTTGGAATTCAGCCTATATGTATGCCAATGTATGTATGCCATGTACAATAACATATACAATAATATTAAATAATGGATGGGCCGCAAAATTTGCACCGAGCATTATATTGACTAAATTAAGAAAATAAATTTATTTCATTAAAATCGGCCACGCCCATCGACCACCGTCCATACAATCCAAATGGATTTTTTTCTCATAAAATTTTTCCTATCGAAGCAAAAGCCTTTAATTTTTATACAAACACTTTCTAGAATAAATAAAAGATGCATGCCAAGTTTCATTAATATCAGCCACGCCCACCTCGCACACAATTTAAATAAAATTTTTAGCATAAAATTTTTCCTATCCAAGTGAAAGGCTTCAAGTTCGATACATACACTTTCCGAAATAAACAAAAGATGCATGCCAACCCTGAAGAAAGCCAGGGGCCAAGTGTTTGCAAGTCACCACTTTTGTTGACAAGTTTAGTGACTTTTTGGTGAAGTTGTCAACGAATCGTCTACACTTTTTATATTAGCTTTAATGAGATGAGAAGTTTTTAACAGCTAGAAAACGATTTTTTGTGGTCTCATTTTGATGTGTTGAAAATATATATAAAAATCTAATTTATTTGTCTTAGCTGGTAAAAAGTTTCATATGTGTTGACTAGAATCATTAAAATGCATTAGTGAATCTCTGGTACCAGTGTCTCCATATGGTCCCATAAGAACCACCTAGTCTATAGTAAGTCAACAGTTCCGAGTTCAGTAGTGGAATCTCAATGACAATCACATGTTAAATGTCTATAGCACAGAACATTGCCTGGGTACAATTAGTCAGTAGTACTGCTGACAAAAGTCAATAGTGAATCAGTACAATTTTACTATCGACATTTCCTGCAGGGAAGTTTCATCAATGTCTGTCAAGCACGCCCATCGCCCACCTCCCATACAACCAAAACTATTTTTTCTTAGTCAAACAGTTCTCTATAGACCTGCATCATTAGATTTTTGAAAAGTGATAGTCGAAAAATTGCTTTTTTGTCAAGAAAATCTCCACATCTTCTAATTTACGTCTTACGACTTTTAGCAAGCACTTCTGCACATTGTCTTATTTTACTTTTTTTTTTTTTTTTAATAATTCTCCTTTATCTCTTGAAAGTATGTGAACAAATATTTGAGTTATTAAACAAATAAAATAGGTAAATGTTTTCGGAACGAAATCGCCAAAAAATGTTTGCTGGGAATGCGCAAAAGTATGGGAGTGTGTGAGTGCATGTGTTTTTTAGCAAAAAGTGCACATGTGTATCATTTGTAGGGTTTGCATTGACACTGTGAGTATGTACTGTGCTTTTTTCCATTCTAGTAAAAACTATTTACAAGGTGTAGAATGACATTGGTAGCGCCAATTCATTCATGTTACATTGAGCTGCTGCAGTTTTGGATGCTACTAAGGCAGTTGCTAACGCGATGTAGAGAAGGCTGGATAAAAAGCAAAATAGACTAGAATATAATAGAGTATTCTTTGTCTCTAAAGAACACTTGTTGTTAGTAACTGCCAGCTCTGCACGAAAGTCTAATCTTCCTTTATAGAAACTTAAAAAAAAAAATAAAAAATAAAAAGCTGAACGTAGCATGTAGCCGTACACGTTCAGTTGAGTATTAGAAAGGTATGGATTTGCATGAACGTAAGAGTGTGTTAAATTTTCAATTTAATGTTACAGTTGTAATACGTATTCTAACAAATTTGTTAGATGCTGATAAAGTTGTTAAAAGTCATTGATGAGACGACGATGACGACAACAACGATGATGATGATGATGATGTTATTACTGATTGTATCATTTGAAATTTATATATTTTGTTAAGGTGGCTGCAGTTTTCTTTCACTTCTTTCGTTTATATTTATTGGTACATGTTCTTAATGGGGTTTAATACAAATTTGATTTGTTTTATGTGCTTTTTAATTGAATAAAACTGACCAGGTGATTTGCAAACTAAATTATTAAGTTTTTTTTCGTGTTTTTTTAAGATTAAATTTCGTTTTGTATCTTTTTTTTGCAATTTCTGGCTCATAAATATGTCCAAAAGCGCTTTAAATTTCCCATTTTAAGAATTAAATTCTATTTGTGAGTCATTTCTCTATCAATTTAGTTTTTTAGCACTTTTCTTGTTCACCATTTTATGAAACCAATTAAATAAATATTGAAATATTTATGAGTTTGTTTTTCTAAACTGTCAATATTTTTTTCATTTTATTTTCTTAATTGTCTATTATTAGAATTTGTTTGTAATTTAAGCTTTCAAATTTATTTATTCAGATGGTTTTGCGCAAAAATAGAAAAAAAGTGTACACATGCACAAGGTTTTTTTTTTGAGGGAAAACACTTTTTTAAAAATAAAACATGTGTTGCGTAATGAAAAGTTATTGGTGTATTCGGAAGAAGTTAAAATTATATAAGAAGTAGGCTATGACGTTTAGGAATTGTTAATGATAATATTAAAATTAGGATTGTTTAGGTTTAAAAGAGCCCCTCAAAATATTTACTTAAATGATACAACATATTTTAACGAAGTGTGTAACAGCACATATTATTTATTTACCATCCACAAATTCAATTTTGGTTGCACCAAATATACACACACTGTATCCAGGAAAGTATAACATACTTCTCATTTGGTTAAAGTTAAAGTCTATGCTAAAATTTGAAAGTAAGACCAAGTTCACGTACAAATATTTTGCCGTTAATAGCACTGAGATTAGTATAAGGACGCAGCTATTACTTGGTACAACACCTTCACTATGAACAGATCATATCTATTTCTTAAAGGATCTCATTACTGTCGTGAGTGAAAGAGCCTAGGAATACTAGTAACTTATTTCTTATCAATTGTTTGTGAAGCTTTGACTTGATATTGGCTAGGAAATATCTAGAATCAATCACTCATCCTAAGGTCCTAAATTAGTAAAATGATAAAAATACACAAAATACTTTCCCAAAGTAGATTTTTAACTATTAATTTTGAAAAGTTTTGAAACGCGTACACACACAAAAAATACCAATGTAAAATTAACATGTCACAATTTTGATTGGAAATCGTATCACATTTATGAGAAATAATTTGTTGTTTAAGTGTGTTGGTGTTTATTTGCTTTGTTCATACCCAGTAAATAATTTTTGTCGGTCAGAAAGTCCGCACAAGATGCCGAATTCGTATCAGAAATCGGCCAGAAAGCGTACCGAAAATTATATGAGTGGTTGACAAGAAACCGGACCCTTTTGTCTGAGGATATTCTAAAAACTATACCGAATGTCTAAGAGAACTCTGTACGAATTCTGACGAATTTTCTAGGGAAATTCTAAAGGAATTTTCGACATATCTGAACAATATCGGAAAAATGTCTGACAAAACGTCAGAAAATTTTTTGATTTATCTGATACTTTTTACATCTTATCGTATTAATATCGGAGAAAAGTCAAAGCTAAAATTGGAAATTTATCAGAATTATCGTTTAAAATTCTCAATGCATTGTTCAGCTACTTATTCCAGCTCGTCAGAAAACATTTACCCATAATTTTTAAGTTTAAAAGCTGAAACATTTGTACATTTACAGGTATGTGATGGAAATCGATTTTGAAAACGAAGCACTTTTGAAAGTCCCTTTTAGCGCACTTTTCATCAAATATTTATATTTTTTCTGGTACAATTCTTTTGTAATAAAGAGATATTTTTATAATATATGTGATAAAATTGTTTTTAATAAATATTTCCAAACTGCTTCGTTTTCGGAATCGATTTCCATCATATACCTGATACTCTCTAAAGATAAATGAGAATTATAACGAAAACTAGAATCAGACAATGTGTAGAAGTGACTGCTAAGTGTCGTAAGATGTAAATCAGAAATTGTGCAGACTAATCTGTTAAATGTAACAAAAAATAAAATGTGCAGAAACGTCGTACCAGAAAACTGACAACTATTCTGCCAAATGTCAGAGGAAATTTTAGACAACTCGTTTGATGTGTCACGTAAGGTCTCAGATTTTTTCTGACGTTAGACTTGTCGGCAAAAAATGTTTTCTGGGTAGCTACAATGCACTGTTGTGCTCGGTTGTGTAACTTGTTGTTGTTTCTTTTAACGTCCGTGCTGTGTAAATGTAAATAGCCGATAATCTTCGTATTAGCAACGAAAAATTCTTGCGACTGCTATAAAACTACCATTGTTTCATATTAATCTCTTTGATTTAATATTTTTTACTGTTAAAATAACATTGCTATCAACGTTACATTTAATTTTAAGTCAACATGACTATAACTTTAATTTCAAATAACTTCAATGTTAGATCATCAATTAAATCATGTTGAATTAAAATGAAATTCAAGTTACTTATGATACTATTTATTTAGCGTATATATAGAGTAAGCTTTGAAGTTGATATAGCTGCAGTGGCTAGCGCGTTGACTACCAAGCAAGTAGTCTAAGTTTAAATCTTGGCTGGGACAGCCAATTTCACCACAAATTTTTCTGATGTCTATACATCACTTAAGTAAAATAGTTAATAAAATAGCTGCATCAAATTAATGTGGTTTCAACTTAAAATAAATTTGATTCACCCTGATTTTTCGTGTTGTTTGAATATCAAATTCACGCTGTTTTAACATGAAATAACTTTAATTCAACATGATTCTTCGAATAATTTCAGCATTAATTTAATTTAGATTTACTTGTACTAGCGGTATTGATCTTCCCAGAGAAAAGGTTGTTCACGTTTCTTAATTGTGAAACCTATCTTTGAAATAAATCTTAAAATGATAGTCGTATGATAAACTGAAGTTTTATGCGAATTAGTATCAAATTAACGTTATTCCAATTTGAAATAACTTTGATTCAACAATATTGTTTGTATTATTTCAATGTCACCTTCATCATTATTCCAAGAGGAAAAATATTCTTTGAAGGTTATTGTATGATTGAACAATGTTGAATTAACATGAAACACCTATAAAGCAAAATTACTACCGAAAAAATGTTAAATTAACCTAATTTTCTACGATTTAAATATGAAAATTTTTCTGCGTGTACACTTATAGAAAAACCCTCATAACGCTGATGTAATTTGTCATCAATGCTATGACAAGTGTATTCTTTTTTGACCCATTACACTTTTCATCATTGTGAGGTCAACCTTTACATCAGCTGATAATCAATGCAATTGATGATCTATCATTAATGTAATGACATACCGATATCAGGGAAATGCCGTATTGGAATCAATTTAATGGCAAAATGTCATCAATATAATGTCACTGATTGAAAAATCGTCATAGGGCTGATGTAATTTGACATCAAAGCTATAACAAGTGTCTTCGTTTTTGACTCCATGATACTTTTCATCAATGTGATATCAACTTTTACATCAGCTGGTCGTTTTGTCATCAACGGAATGATTCAAACAATTACATATATTTAAATATTCTTACTTTTACTTGTTTTCAAATTAGTTTTACTTTTTGTTTTTTACTTTTACTTCTAATGTCGGTCTTTGCCGATGCTCCTCAATTGATCGCATATTTATAAGCCATTTTAACCACATTATCATCTAAAACATCAACAGCACAAATTCAAGATAAATGTCATTGATGCGGCATACATACATGTGATGACTAAGTGTCATCAATATGATGAAAATGTGTCATACTGTCGTTTCTTTCAATGTTTTGTCTGTGCATGTATGCTTTATAGACTTAGTTTAAAAAAGGCTTGTACATATTATTTTAAACTCTGTCATAGTAATGACGATGAGGGTGCACCAATGGAGTGTCATGTTTTTTGACATTTTAAAAATGCATTTAAACACAAAAACTAAAAATAAATCAATAAAATTTGCATTAAAATACAAATTACAAATTTGTAAGATTGTTTACGTATTTTTTCCTATATATTATCGTTTTAATAATATGTAATAAGCAGGGTTCGGAATTTCATGCAACTAAATATTGATTTTAATCGCTTAACAAATGCACCTAAAAATGAAAAATATGCGCAAAAATATGCATTTACTTACGAACAAAGTACAAAAACTAAAATAATATGAAAATTTTTTTTAAAATTTTTTATTTTTGTTAGAGAAAAAATAACATAAAACAAACATAATTGGGTCTATTATTTAATGCAACCGAACTTCAGTTGAGTTGCCAGTCGGCAACTAAAAATTAATGGTTGCGAGAAAGGCACTAAATAGCAACTGAAATTGACAGCTCTCAGTTGACAGTTGGCATCGTAGGGTAATTTTATGCCATGCATAATCGGCCTTTTAATAATTTTTTAAAAAACTGGAAAATATGCACTAATAATTTTTTATAAGTCCAAAAATATGCATTTATTGACAAAATTTCCACTTATCAGCAAAATATGCAAAAATATGCAACTACAAATCGATGCCAAACTACTTAAAATTTGATAATTCGCATAGATAACTAGTCAATACTTCTTTGTCTATCACCACGAAAAACATGCATTTGCATGAAAGTCCAAGCCCTGGTAATAAGTGAGATCGTATTGATGTCAATGCAGTCATAGCATGGATGACACTTACACTAAGCCAAAATTCTATGATGTTGTTTGTCATAAGATTGATATCTGTTTTCGCCTTATTGATGACATTTGTCATACCTTTGATATAAGAGTTCTGATGATAGGAAGTCATCAATGCGAAGATACATATTATCATTATTGTGAATGAACTTGAAAATTCTTCATCGATTTTTCATGGATAAGGTTTAGTGTTATATGTAGATTTATGAACTGTCATATAAATTATACGTTTTTACTGTTTTCGATTTTTTTTAAATAAAAAATGTTTCCAATTTTCCACAAACAAATACTTTTCATTATTTCTGTCTGAATAACTTCGAAATTGTTGAGTGCGTAAAAAATTATATTAAAAAAAAACTTAAATGTAATTAGACTAACTAATTAACTAATTAAATAACTTTGGATAAAAACCATACAGTTCGACTAAAAATTCACAACACTTAGCTAAAATATGAATGTGTACTGTTCCAAAAAAAACTTTGGCAAAATAAACATTCAAAAAAATGCCAGCACTAAAAATATCGATGATATTCCACGCTGGTAAGACCGAAATAAAAAAAGCTTAAAAATAGTTCAACATGCTAAAAGAAAAGACAGTTAGTGAATTTCCGTACATTTAGAAAAAGTTCATTAATAATAGGTACGACTCGCCGCGAGGTGGCGACAAGATCTGTTAATTGAGCTTACTATAATTAGTAGGATTTTCGCTAGGATGTTGTTGCTGCCGTCGCTGGTAGTGTAGGTAAAGGGCTTTGATGAGAAAACTGTGGTCTTCTCGAAACAGCTGTCAGTTCAAACTTCGGTACATCCAAAAATTTTTCTTTGAATGTTCAATATTTACGTGCCTTAGAATTTTTTTCTTAAATAAAAAAAAATAAGAGCGAAAGATTAACTTGAAAACGAACTTAAGCCAAACTAATTAAATAACTTTGGATAAAAACCATACAGTTCGACTAAAAATTCATAACTCAATTATGTAATTAAACTTTTAACTTGCTGGCATGCTTTTTACGAAAATTTGATAAGGTGTTCTCAAGTTATGAGAAAATATGTAAAGCATTCTTTTTAAACACGAAATTATTGCAAGCATTAGGCGGCTTTACTTTATTGTTAATAAAATTAATATATATCCATCGATTTGCATGAACAAAAGCTTTTTTCGTTTCAATTACACTTAGCTTCATAATAGAGTAGTGATATTAAAGGTAGGGTTTTTGATTTTTTATCAGTTTTGAAACATTAAAATTTTTGCCATTTTGCACACAAAAAAAAAATATATTTTTTCTTTATTTTCTCTTGAATAAATCCGAAGCCGTTGAGTATATAAAATACTATATCAATACAATTTATAGTTTTAGAATTAGAGCTTTAGTTTGTGCTTTTTTGAAACAGATCGGGCGGGTCGTTTCGAAGTTATGACAAAATCAGACAAAATTAGCTTGTGATTTTATTGCATATTGAACACAATTTACATTTATTCACCGATTTTATTTTTTATTTGTATTACACGTAGTTTTATAAGACAGTAATCAAAATTGTAAGCTTTAAATTCTTTCGATTTTTTTTGAATTTTTCATTATTTCAGTCTTAATAACTCTGAAACTGTTCAATTTAGAATAAATCAAAGGTAATTAAATTTATAATTTTTTAATGTAATTTCTAATAAAATCGGAAGAGACTTCCTCAAGTTATGATGAAATCTGCAGAAAAGTCAGATGATTACTTTATTGTAAATGAAGCAAATATTGTTTATATGATATCTATAGCTTTCTTTTGTATAATGACTTATAGTGAAAATTTACTTAAAATATATTTTTAATACAATCTAGCCTCCTAAAATCCATTTTGTGGGATATTTTAGGCCTGATTGGGTAGAAGTAAAAAATCGACCCTTAAACACATTTTAAGTTTTGAGTTATTTCTGGCATTCAAGTTTTAAGCTTTTTTTTTATATGATGACCATGGATCGGACTTTCATGCAACTAAAAATGGATTTAAGGCGCTTAGCTAATGCACATAAAAATGAAAAATATGCAAAAAAATATGCATTTATGTGTCTACGAACAAAGCACCAAAACTAAAATAGTATGGAAACGCCATTTTTAATTATTTGTTTAATATTTTTCATAAAACTTTGAAAATAGACAAAAAAAATTTTTTATTACTCCAAAAATATGCATTTATTGCCAAAATATGCAAAAATATGCACTTATCACCAAAATATGCAAATACAAATGGATGTCAAACTACTTAAAATTTGATTATCAAATAGATAATTAGCCAATATCGAAAATCCGAGCCCTGTTGATGACCTATAGTAGAATCGTATGACAAATATTTTTGTTTAAGAATATCTTTTGTCTCTTTTTTTAAGAAAAGGACCAAAAGACCCATACAGCAAAGAGTTAGAGGGTTAAAAGGTTTCACAAAAATATTGCTGAACATATGTTATGCAAAAGAATGAGAGAGAGATAGAGAGAGAGAGAGAACGTTCATCCTATTAAAATAAAAGCCAAACGTGAACTTTGAAAACGCGGACACACATATATTTTGTTGGCACCCTCCAGAATAGTCCTTAGAAGCTTGTTATTTTGAAAGAATTTTGATTTGGCTCTACAGTGTTATATGATTGAACTATAGCCGTATAACACAATCATAGTATGTTGCTTCTAAGCTACGGTTATCTCAACAATATTTTTAAGTGAAATACATATTAAAACTGTAGCTGATGTGTGATATTTTAAGGATAATGTAAGAATATGAATATAAATAAAAAATTAAAATAAAATTTATCTTTGCAAAAATGTATGACTTGCATACTAAAATGCCTGCTTTTGTAACTTTTAATCGCAAATTTTTTCGCTAAAAACAGCATAATAAAAACAAAAAAAGAACATAATATTTTTTTAATGTTAATCACACAAAAATTATTAAACAATTGCGCTTATCATTTGTTAATAAAATATGACAAGTATGTAATTATGACCCAAATTATAAAAGAGATTTTTTTGCATTCCGCCAGCATCCAGCAACGAATTGTTTTTCTTTTCACCAATAACAATTTGCCATGTAAAAAATGTAAAATGAAAAGAAACAAAAATGATAATTAAAAATATTTGTTACTGCTCTTGTTGCTTGTTCTGATTCTGTTTTGAATAATAACAACAACAAAAATCAGCGAAATGTTCAAATTGTTTAACAATCTCATATATTTTGTGTTTTCAAAAAATAGCAAATTAACTAAAAAACGGAAATTTCATTTTGTTACATTTTTCTTATCAAAATTGGAATGTAAAAATGATTTTTTTTATTTGCAAAATCTACATTATTTGTTACCAGCTGCGACATTTTTTTTATTTAATATGAAACAATCATTTGGTTTTTTAATTTTTCTATTTTTTGCAAATTAGTTTTTTTTTACAATTTTGTTCATTATAATTCAGAAAAAATATAATATGAAAAAAACCACATGGTTTCATTAAAAATACTAGCAGAAATTATAAATTTTTGCAATTATTTTTTATAAGCCGACATTATCAATGTTTGATATTTCTTGGAATTTTTTTTTCCATAAATTATTTCAAACATTGAATGTAGAGAAATAATTAAAATCTGATTTCAATTACGAAAACTGTAGAGTCAAGTAATTTTTTTAAGGTCCGACCTACGAAAAAACTTGCACATTCAATTATTAAAAATCAAAATTGGAATTGCTTAAAATTACTAATAATATGAAAAATTGTTATTTGTTCTGAGCCAACACATTACTAGACATTTCACTATCACGTTTGAAAAATTTTCAAGCTCGTATAAAAACTCTCAAAGAAGAAATGAGAATTATAAAAAAAATATAAGCAAACATAACACTATTATATGTACAAAAGTTGAGAATGCGCGATGTCATGGAACACTGAGTTGGCATGAAGTTTCTGGGCGCTTTTTAAAACCATTTAAGAATTACCAAGCCCATTTAAAAAACCATAAATAAGTTTAAATTTATTAAAATCGGATAATATTTGAAAAAGCTATGAGGCCCATAAGGCTTTTCATGCCCGAGGTAGGCAACTATGACACCCTGTACCTCAACGTGTATTTCAGGGTCGTCCAACTTCAAAATGTGTAAAGCTTAGGTCATGCTCTATGATTTTTATACACATCGTTTTGTAATCGGTTTTCAAGTTTAAAAAAATACAGATTTATTACCCTTTTTTCTAATTGGGAACCATTGCGCGTCGTCAGCTTGATACTTGCGGCTTTATGCTATCGGCCGGCCACTTTCGGCCTTATGCCATTCGCAGGCCACCTTTGGTCGGCCACCTTCATCCGGCCACGCTCGGTCGCTATGTCATACGCCATCTCATCTTTATCGCTCTTCAATACTCTCCGTCTTGTCACCGGGCCCGGCGCTACGATCCCAACAAAAATAAAAGTTATAATTTAAAAACTAAAATTTCATCAAGATAGTTATTTCAACCTCTAGATGGAGAAAAGAAGATAATTCTTCAACAAAGAACAACTATCACCTGGAAGATACTTAGGCGATACTTCTCATGCTAAATGGATGATGATCATCACCCAGACACAAATTTTGTTTGATAGATTACAAAAACCCAGTAAATATTTTTGTTTGATTAAGTGAACTATTTTGTTTAATATTTGTTACTATTTTTAGACTAATTAGTTTATAGATTCAGACAAAACTATTGTTTTATATTTTTCAGAAAATCCAGTCAATCTTTTTGTTTGATTTAGTAAATTGTTTTGTTTACAATTTTTAAATATTTTTAGACAAATTGTTTTATAGATTTAAGCAACTTGTTCACTGGAAAAAAACACGATTTTTTTCAATGAAATGGTTGCGATACTTTTGTCTATATTTACAAATTTGTTTTTAGGTCCGTTCCTAGACAAAATATTTACTATTTCATTGAATTCCTTTACAGAAAATGAAATTTTGTAAATGAAATAGTGTAATTCTGGGGGTTAGAAGCAAAGGGGTGCAAGTAAAAAAAGAAAATTCTGAGTAATTAAGCTTCAATCCTTGCATATCATATTTAGTATTTTGGCTTCCTAATACATAAAATTTTTTTGAGGTCATCATACAGGTCTGAATTTTTGTAGAGGGATAGACATTAGTTTTAAGTGTTGATTCTTGAATCTAACTAAATTTTTGTTTGTTTTAAGATCAGATCCTCAATTATTATACTATGCAAGAAAAGGAAACTTTTGTCAGGACCTTTGATCACCAATATGTTTTTTTGATGAGTTATGGTCCTCTAACTATAAAAACAGTAGAAATTTAAAATTCTACGGATACATTTTTTTTTATTTAAATCTAAACTTTGGAATTTTTCCAGACGCTGGTACACCGATTTCTTCATAACTTGGGAAGGGGTAGACCAATCTAGTTCAAAAAAAAATTTTTTTTTAAAACTTGGAATAAAATTACCTTTAAGCTTTTCTGAAATTATTTTTTGATATACTCAATGGTTTCTGAATTATTCAGACCGCAATAATGAAAAATATATTTTTTTATTGCAAAATTGGAAAATTTGTGTTTATAAAAATTTATTAAAAATTGAAAGTGGCAAAAACTTACCATTTTTATTAACTGATCATAAAGTCACAGATACTACACAGAAAGAAAAACGACGTACTAAAGTAAAGTATTTTCTACTTACTTTGAGTATTCTTAAATTGTGTATATATTATGTACTACTATTAGGCTTTTTTTTTTTTTGGTTAACCACCAATGAAATGTTGCATATAGACAACGCTTAGACACCAGCAAATAAATTTCATTTAAAGTACTACTATTAGTCTAAACTTTTTACAAAGTCGTAGTGTGTTGCTAACTGTTAGCTTGTTGATAGCTTCCCTGCAGACAAAATGAATAGTATGTGTTCAAAAATATACTAGTTGCTTTTTAACTAAGACTAGTTGATAATGTGTCCTTTTTCCTTTTATCGAACTATCGATTTTAACATTAGGTTGTCATAGGAGCACAACTAGTCCATTTGTATACAGTTATATTCCAGTTGGAATACCAGTTGTTGTAAAGTAGTGCTCTTACTAGTTTTTTTATTTATCGTTTTGTATTTCTTAAAAAAACTTTAGCTCAACCGGGGTACGAATACACATTACTCATATTTCAAGACAAGTACTCTACCCAGTCAGCCACTTTCTACTTTTTTTTTAGAAGCTAAAAATATGTTTTATGTATAAGCCGTATACCCGAAAATTGTGTCCTTTTTAACTAGTATCGTTACTAGTCTCGATACAACTAGTAATATAATTGAAACTCTTAAAAAAAACTGGCTCAACCTGGGTACGAACACACATTCCGCATATTATAAGGCAAGTACTCTACCCACTGAGCCACTTTCTACTTATTGTTTTAAGAGCTGAAAATATGTTTTATACAAGTCGTATACCTGAAATTTTTGTCCTTTTTTAACTAGTATCGTTATTGTATTGATACAACTAGTAATATGATTGTTATTTTTTTACTAGTATCGTTACTAGTCTTGTTATAACTAGTAATATGACTGCCGTTTTTTTACTAGTATCATTACAACTAGTATATGAAAGTCCCAAAGCGTATCTAGTTGTAAATTTAGCTGCTGTGTTCAGTAGCATGTTGTGCTTATCTTGTTGTCTTGTTGTTGGTTATTCTTTTTGTCCGTTCAGTGCCGACTAATAGCCTGCAAACGTCGTATTACATGATGGCTATACTGGATTTTAGCTGTCGTTCTTTCTATACTGAATTAACTGAGTGGTCTAAGGCGCTGATTTACAAATATGATGAGCTATGTACGTTCAATACTAGGAATGAACAAAAATAAATTTTAAATTTAAACAATTAAGTAAAAATGTTAAATTTATATAAGTAGTAAAAATATAAATTCTCAAGTGTGTTCTGTTCCAGGATTAAATAAGTAAAAGTTAGCCTGATTCGGGTTTGATTCAAGTACGCGGCGGGATTGATTATAAAGTACGCAGTTAGGATTGTTAAATACGCGGCGGATTGATTCAAGTAAACAGTGGGCTTGAGTCTACATGCGATACGACGTTTGTCAGATAATTGTCGGCTATGCCCGAGCAATGAAAACAAACAACAACAAGAGCGCAACAGTGATTTGTAGCTATAATCAAGCAAACAAACACCAACACAGTACGAGTACGACTGTGTATAAAGTTTATAAACATATTCGTACTTAAAATAAATTTTTTTTTACATGAATGATTATGCTAAATTAGGCTAAAATTAAGTATTTTGCACTTGAACATTCCGACTTAATCAATCTTTCTGTACTTGATTTCAGAGAAACCGTGATTACCACACTTTTGACTTCGCTTGGAATTAATTTAAATACGGATGGATTGATTTTCCTTTTCAGTATACAAATAAAATGAACTTTATTTCATAAAAATCAATGGGTAAATATTGATTTTATTCATCATAAAAGTGAAATCACCTGATCTCTGAAAAAATTGGAAATATTTACACTGTACAACAAAACAAATCTTTTAAATAACAAGGTTCTAACGACTGTTTATGGTAGCAGGCACCAAAACAAATACATGTGTTTATCGGCGTTATAAAAGTTCACATTTCGGATTTATTTTAGGAGGAGTTAAATTTCCTTCCATTCTGCTAATAGCTATACAGACTCGGCATAGAATATCTTCTAGGTCTTACGTTTAAGGTATAAGATATGTATGTTACATTTTTTTATGTAAAATACTACGAGGAAAATGTTTGTTGAACAGTTCAGCCGCTATAATACCGTTGAAGGGCAGTTTTTTGGCCCTTATTTATTTAGCGGCCAACAAAGACCCATATTGCGAAGAGCTAGAGTGTTAAAATGTTCTACAAAAATGTTAACCATAATGTTTTACATAAAATTGCTAATATACGTTAAACGCAAGGCCTACAAGATATACTATGACGAGTCAGCATACACTCTAAAACACTTTTGTTGAAAATTGGGTCGATAATAGTCGGCATCACTTTACAGATTATTGTCGGCCTAAAATTACACACGCATTATTTTTGATCAAAATGTTTTTACTAAAAAAAGCGATTGGCTGCGTGCAGGTTTGAGCCGCGACCTCCTGACTGATAATCTGACGTATCTATCATTCAGCCATAGCCGTATTATACTTTATGTTCAATTTTTCCACTTGGACTAAATATGTTTAATTTGGAAGGTTTTTTCTTTAATAAAATAACTACAAAATCGATGTAATTTTAGACAAGGAGAAACTTTCAACAGAAATTTAGACAATATATGATCGTAAATTTGAAGTAAATGTTTTAGAGTGTAACTATGTGCAAAAGGGGGTTAAATTTAACACGCCCAAAAGATATCCAACATGTAAACCCTCAAAGCGCCGATACATCTATATATATATATATATATATATATATATATATATATATATATATATATATATATATATATATATATATATATATATATATATATATATATATTTGGCAGCCTTTACTAGAATCAGCTGTTAGAATATTGTTGTTTAGAGAAAATCGGTTTTGCTGTACAATGTTGATAGCAGAATTTTAAATGAGACATATACATATGTATCCACCAACGGTCACTAAATGGTTAATACGTTTATTGCATTTGATATTCTTATATACATTTTCAATTTTTTTTCGTTAGAACTTTAATCAAATGAAATTTTTGTTGTCTTTCTTTCCATTTGTTTGCTTTATGCATTTAATAAATTTTTGTTTCTTCTTGGAAACTTGGAAAATACTTATCAGTGCACTTTTTTTTAGTTTAATTTATTAATTATATTTACATTACACAAATACATACAAACATAGTTTTAAGTGATAAAATAGTCAGGGATCGCGGACTATAGAAAAATTATTTTGTTTGAAATGTAAATAAAATTCGAAATGAAAATCACAGTATTCATCAATATCTTTGTTTAAAATTAAAAACTGATATTGTTGTTAATTCATCTCTACTTAAATGCATTTAAAATATGATAAAAACCGTGAAAACTACGAGACAGATTGTAATTGTTACAACTTATTACAAAATACCCCCAGATTGTAAAGCAACTTGCTACTGGTAGAAACACATACACTCACACACACACATACACTCCCCAAAGCTACTGCACTTTCAGATGCTGCTTGCTGTACGGGGTCTTTGCAATTTTCAGTTCATTACTATACAATTAACTTAAATATTGTCAGTTGAATTGTATATCAGTCAGTCAGTTAGTCACTTACTGAGCTTTTTTTTCTTCTTCTTCTTCTTTGTAATTGTAAATATTTGTAATTGTAGCGTTGTGTGTCTTTAAATGATTTTTGTTTTTAAGTTTCTTGAACTTGTGTCCTTAAGTATTTAAATACGTAAATTAATATCAACACATACAAACGCACTCTCACACTCATACACATAAATAAATACATTTTTTACATTATTTACTTTACATGTAAGTAAACTTTCATACCCGCCTCACATGTAATACCTTTAATGTAATAATGATGCTGCTGACGATGATGAAGATGTTGTCTGTTTCTGTTTTTGCCGATATGTGTATGTGTAATGCAGTGTATTTGTTTTCGTTGGTGTTGTTTTTACTTGATCTTAAATCATCTTTTGTTGCTATTAAAATTAACAATATGTATGGTTTTTTTTTTTGGTTGAAGGACTTTGTATAGTTCAAGGTATTTGATATTTTTTTTAATTGTATTTATTTTTGTCTGTTTTTATTTTGCATTTTTTAAGAAAACTTTTTTGTGCTTCTTCCACTTGATCATAATAATAATAATGATTTATAAGTTTTTCTTTTTATAGATGTTTAAAAGTTAATTAAATATATAAATATTTATAAGAATTTTATTTCTTTAAAAATTCAGCGATGTTAAATATTCTGATTAATTGGTAATTTTTTATTCATCTTTAAATTCCAGGGTTTTTTTTACAGAAAGATAATAATAATATAAAAGTTTTAACGTTGCACAGTGTTTTCAATTGGATGTACGTGTGTACAAATCATAAAGGAGGATTTAAGCTTTAAGAATAATGAAAGTTGAACCACGCTGTTGAGTTATACATTGAGCTACAGGGTGCCAAATTTGACTACCCCGAGCATGAAAAATCTTGTGGTCCTCATAACGTTTACAAATATTATCAGATTTTAATAAATTTAAATTTGGTGTATACATAGCGAAAGAAAATACAGTTTCCTTTCTTAAGATATCTTTAATATTTTCAAAGATATTTGGCTTTAAATTTAAAAAGTTAGGATTTTGGCCTCTACTTTGTTCTCTATTTCGTGAATATCTTTCGTAATAGCATAGCCAAAATATATTAAAAAATATTTTAGGATTTTCAACACAATCCTTGATAAAATGCAGAAAAAGATTTTTATATACTAGAACACTTACAAACAAAAAACAGTTTTTAAGTGGAAATAAAACCGTTATTTTTAACAGGAACTGACTTAGCTTTTTATGGAGGATGCATTTAGAAGTTGGCTACCAGAAAACGTTAAAAACATGATATCCAAAAAAATCGAGATATGCCTTTTTTATATCAAGCCATCGATATGTAAAAATATATTTATGTAAAAATAAATGTGTTTTGTTTTTAAGTTGCCTCTCGAGCAGGCAAGGGACCTTAATAACCAATTTATAACTTCTTTAATTGGAAGACTGTGCGATTAAATAATAAAAGAAAATTTTTTAAATTTAAATGATGAAACAGAACTAAGTCTGCAACTTCAGGCAAAAACGCTGCCAAATAAACAGGCCTAAAACTAAATCGACGGCAGTAGCTTCGCAGCTCTCTCATATTATTGCTTACTTTCTTTTGATCTTATATTTCGTATGAAAAAAGTATGAACTTTTATTTAAACACGGCAGCATTGTTGAGAGAATGAGTGGCTAAAATTGAGAGCATGAGATAAAACGTTCTCAAAATAAAATAGATTCTATATGACGAAACAGAAAAAAATTATGCAACTTCAGGCAAAAACGTTGCCAAATAAACAGGCCCAAAATAAAATCGACGGTACTAGCTGGAACATGCTCTCATATTATTGTTTATTTTCTTTTGTTCTTATATATCGTATGAATAATGTGTGAAATCTTATTTAAACACGGCAACATTGTTGAGAGCATGAGAAAAAACATCCTCAAACTAAAATAGATTCTATATGATGAAACAGAACAAAGTCTGCAACTTCAAAATTCTCTCATATTATTATTTATTTTCTTTTGTTCTTATATATCGTACAACGTTGCCATATATAATTTTTAAAAAACTTTTTATATCTGAAAAAAAACATTTTTTTATAAAAAAAACTTTTTCTGCAAAAGTGCCAAAATTTTAAATAAAAGAAGGAAGTTTTTACGGCAAATTCTCTTGTGAGCATCTGTCATGAATTCGCCTCGATTGTCAATGTAAAAACCGGCATAGTTGTACTTAAGACGGAGTAAACACAATTAAACACTGTTGTAGTAATAAGGGAGTGAGAAAATATACCGCAAAGTTGAAGTTATAGATGTATTTATAAAAAAACTTGAAAAAACTTTGTATAAATTTAAAACTTTTTGGCACCTCAAAAAACCTGAAAAAAAGGGAAAACTTGAAAAATGGCAATGCTGATATCGTATGCAATTTCAGAGAATGAGTAGCTAAAACTGAGAGCATGAGAAAAATCGTTCGGAAAATAAAATAGATTTTATATGATGAAACAGAACAAAGTCTGCAACGTTGCCAAATAAAGAAGCCCAAAACTAAATCGACGGTAGTAGCTGCAACAGCTCTCATATTATTGTTTTATTTTCTTTTGTTCTTATATTTCGTATGAAAAATGTATGACATTTTATTAAAACAAGGCAACATTGTTGAGAGAATGAGTGGCTAAAACTGAGAGCATGAAAAAAACGTTCTCAAAATAAAATATAGATTCTACCTCATGACTGCTTTTTACGGCGTATGATTACTGTCAATTTGTATGGAAAAACTCGCACAGTTCTGTTTCATCAATAAGTTAAAATTAGAAAATGCATGATGTTGTTGGGTTGCCTGAAACTAGTCTTGAACTCAAGACCTCAGGGTTTGTAGTCAAACGCGCTAACTACTCAGCCAAGAGCCAACAGTTGTATTAGGGTTTTACCTTTTTTCAAGTACCTTTTTTAGTCCCATTCCGAAATTTTGTTAGATATGTCGAAAAATAAGTACCCTGAAAGTTACAATCCATAATATAAACTTTAAATACTTTCTTAGAGCGTGAAACGATTTTCCATACAAAATACACGTAAAATATTGGGTTTTTCTTAAAAAATTCTCTAGCTCAGCTACACTTTATGCAAATACATTTTATTTGGTCTCGGAATAAAACAATCTTTAAAAGTATACATGGTGGCATAAGTGTAACTTGTACTGATGCGTTGGTACACGTCATTGAAGTTAATTTTGATCTAAAATTCTCGTTTTTTTACTGTTATCTCCGAAATAATCAAATTTACGAAAAACAATTTATTGGCAAATTTTTTGGCAACTTAATCTCCCACAAAATTTTTATATTGGCCAAATTGTTTAGATTAACATTTCTTGAGATATTAGACTTTAACTTATGAGTAGTAAAAAAGTTTTACGGTTTTATTTTTTTCAAGTACTTTTTTTAGTCCCAATGCGAAATTTTGTTCGATATGTTGAAAAATAAGAAACCTGAAAGATATGGCGCTTAATATTAACTTTACGTACTTTCCCAGAGCGTGAAAAAATTTTCCATATGAAATAAACGTAAAAATTATGTGTTTTTGTTTTCTTAAAAAAGCTTTAAGTCAGGTGAACTTTATAGAGTTATATTATACTTAGTCTCGATTTACTCGGAATAAAACGATCTTTAAAAGTACCCCTAGCGACGAAAGTGTAACTGGTGGTGAGTTGCTATGGGTCACTGAAGGTGGTTTTTACCTAAAATTCTCGTTTTCTCCGAAATAATTAATTGTATCAAAAAAATTTAAATGCGAAATTAGTTGGGAGCTTGATTTCCTACAAAAATAATATTTAGAATGAATTACCCAAGGCCCATTTCACAATGTGTGATTAAAAGTTAACGTGGACTTTAACGGCAATTTCGGCATACAAAACTTGCCGTTAAAGTCCACGTTAACTCTTGATCATACATTGTGAAAAAGGCCGTTAGATTAAAATTTCTTGAGATATTAAACTTTAACTTATGGATAGTATAAAACTTTTACGGCCTAATGAAAAAATAAAAAAAAATTATACTAGTCATAAGTTAAAGTCTAATATCTCAAGAAATATTAATGTAAGCAATTTGGCCTGTATAACATTTCTGTAGGAAATTAGATTTTTAACAAACTTTCCATTTACATTAGTTTGATACAGCTGATTTTTTCGGAGATAACTGCCAAAAAACAGGAATTTTAGGTAAAACTTAACTTCAGTGACCCGTACCAACGCACCAGTACAAGTTAAACCTTCGTCGCTATAGTCATTTTTAAAGATTGTATTATTCCCTGTAAATCGAGATCAAGAACAATATAAGAGCATAAAATGCGGCTGAGTTATACAATTTTTAAGAAAAAACACAATAGTTTTACGTGTATTTTGTATAGAAAATCGTTTCACGCTCTGAAATAATATTAAAGGCTATAACTTTCAGGGTACTTATTTTTCGAAATATCGGAAATTTTCTTCCGAATTGGACTAAAAAAGGTTTTGAAAAAAAAAATAGTTCCTCTAGTGTTGCATGTATAGTTTTGCATTAAAATTTTGTTTAAAAATATGATAACTTTGCCAATTCCCGACCGATTTTAATAATTTAGGGCTTATTATAATCGTCATAAGATGCACTTTTTAAGAAAAAACTAGTAAGTTTTTGAGAAAATTGTTGCAAAAAATACGCAAAATTGGACAAAATCGGGAAAAAAATTTTAATTTTATTTAGATAATATTTGCAAGAAATATGTGTCAAGGACAAATCTTTTAATATACACGGAAAGCTTAAGTCCTTCTCTATTCGACACAGTCTAAAAACTCAAAATCAGCGCTGAAACAACGCAGTTAAAAATATGTTTTTTTTCGATAACTTCCGATTTTGAGGGTGTATTACATATTTTTAAATGGCAAAATGATCTACTCAACTAGACCTACAAGCCACATTAAGCCGTTTTTCACGAGTATTTTCACTGTTACAGCATGTTATTTATCCTTTTGTTCTAAGAATTCTGTTCTTAAATATTTTTAATTGATTTTTCTTCATTATTTTTTTCTTTCAGGTATGTGACTTGTGGTACTATATCTAATAAATATTCATATATACTTTAATGCAGGTGAGATCTTTTTTATATAATTGATTTAAATAGTATTATAAATAAATATGATGGAACTCATTAGGTGACTTCTCCAATTGCATCAACTAATGTCTTAATACGTAAGAAATATAGTTTTTTATAAATTATTTTGGACTTTGCAGAACCGATTTCAAAAATAGTGCTAAACATCAGATTCTTCTCTGGACCGACGCCTTTACAAAATCAATTTGTTTTGTTAACCACCCTATTGTAATATGCGATGAGCTGCTGGGTGTCAAGTTCGACCTACTCGCGTATCAAAACATTTTTTAAGCTCATAACTTTCATAAATAACTACTGACTTTTATGATTTTTTTTGTTTTACACAACTTAAAAGAAGATAAAGAAAATGCAGTTCCTTTCTTTAATATATCTTTGTTATTTTCAATTATATTTTGCTTTGAATTTTTAAATATCTTTTTTTCCACTTAACTCCATTTTGTATTTGCAAATATGTTCGGTAACACTATGCGACAGAATTAAACTTTTGTCATGACCTTTGATTATCACTATATTTTTTGATGTGTTATGCTCCCCTAACTAAGCTGTTCTAACATTATTTTTTTACATACTAAATGATTTCGAAATTATTCAGACCGCAATGATAAAAAATATATTTTTTTTATGCAAAATTGGAAATTTTTTATTATTAAAAATTTTATAAAAAATCGAAAAGGGCAAAAACTTACCAATTATATTGAATGATTTGACAGCCACATTTATTACAAATAAAATAAGCTTTATTTAATTAAAATCGATGAATAAATATTGATTTTATTAATAATAAAGTGAAATCACCTGATTTTTGCTAAAAATGCGATTGTACAAAAAAAATCAAATTTTTTGCAATTAACAAGGTTTTTACAACTGATTCTGGTGGAAGTCACCAAATTAATAAATATGTGTATTGAAAATCTACATCTGGGATTTATTTTAGGGCGAGTTAAATTCCCCTCCCCCCTCCCCCCTTTTGCACATATGTAGTTATACTGACTCTGCATATAATATCTTATAGGGCTTACGTTTAAGACGTATGATGTATTCGACAATTTTATGAAAAACACCACGAGGAGTATTTTTGTGGAACTTAAGCCCGCTATTACACATTTGAAGGAAAGTTTTTCGCCCTTAATTATTTATGGGCAAAAAAGGCCCATACCCCGAAGAGCTAGAGAGATAAAATGTGCTACAAAAATTTTAATTATGTTATTTTACATAGAAATGCTAAACATATCTTATACGTTAAAAGAAAGGCCTACAATATGTACTATTCAGAATCAGTATAACTATGTGCAAAAAGGGGAAAATTTAATTCCCCTTAAAATGAATCCCACATGTAAATTTTCTAAACGCCGATAAACGTATGTATTTTTTGGCGACTTCTGCCACAATCAGTTGCAAAAAACTTGTTACTTGAAAAAAATTGATTTTGTTCTACAGTGTAAATATTCTCAATTTTAGCAAAAATCAGGTTCTTTCACTTTACTATGAACAAAATAAATATTTATTCATCGATTTTCATGAAATACAGCTTATTTTATTGGCAGTATATGTGGCTTTGTGATCATGTACTAAAATTGGCAAGTTTTCGTTCTATTCGATTTTTTATAAATTTTTTAATAAAAAAAATTTTTCAATTTTGCATAAAAATATATATATTTCATCATTGCGGTTTGAATAATTCCGAAACCATTTAGAAATAATGCTAGAATGGCTTAAAAGTCATTTTATTTCAAGTTTTTTAGTTTTTTGGTAAGGAGATTGGATAGTCTTTTTCCAAGTTATGATAAAATCGATGGAACAAACGCCTCCAGAACTAGTTCTTAAAAAATCGGTTAACTTCACTTTATTCTTAATAAAATCAATATTTATCCATGGATTTTCGTCAAATAAAGCTTATTTTATTTGTGATATATATGTGTGGCTTTATGGCCAGCAAATAAAAATGGTATTATTTTGGAATTTTCGATTTTTTAGTAAATACATATTTTTCGATTTGGCATAAAAAAGTATATTTTTCATCATTGCGTTCTGAATAATTCTGAAAACGTAGAGTATATAAAAAAATAATTTTAGAACGGCTTTAAGGTAATTTTATTTAAAGTTTTTTTCAGTGGTTTTTGTAATAAAATTGGACAATAAATTCATAAGTTATAATAAAATAAGTGGAGCAGAAAAGCCCCTTAAAAATCCAAAATTAAAAAAAATTAATAAAAAAAAAAAATTTATCCATAGAATTTAAAACTTCAACTGTTTTTGTATATAGGGGACTATAGCACATCAAAAAAATATAGTGCTTTTCCTGGCAGTTTTTCTTGTTGCATAGTGTAATAAATAGTTTACACGCATACAATTCATAGCTACGCTAGTATAACTTTTTTAAAATCACCAATAGAAACCCTTACATTTTGAGCAGGATCCCCACATTAGTACTGTAAGTTTTAAAACATCTTTCCTACCAGTTGTAGGGTATCAATGTAGGGTACACAAAATATAAAAAAAGTATACATCACACTACTGAGTAAAAACACGTCAAGTGGGCCGCAATGTTTCACTAGATCATAGAATACTTGCTAAAACTATTAATCGAAAGTAATAATCACTATTAATCATCCCTTGAAAAACTTTTGGAAAATTCTGAATTTGACGCCATACTTTTACAATAAACATTTTCAGTACTTTTAATTAAAAGGTCAATTGTAAAAAACTGTTGAATGAATGGGTCGATTATGGATGGCAACGGAACTTCAGTTGGGTTGTCAGTTGCCCAAAACGGCATTACTGATGGCAACTGGCAACTAAGAACTGATAAGGGTCGATTATGGATAGCAACTAAAAAAGTTTTTAGGGCATATTTCCGGTTTGCCTGCTTACAACGTGCGACGTATGAGCAATATGATAGTATACTATTATATTACGTACACACTTTTACCTCACATTTTGGCTATTCCTATTTACTTCACATATTTTTTTGTTGGAATTAAACATATGTAAAACCAGTCTTTAAATTTTGAACAAACTTTTCTAAACTTAGTTGTTATCTTGGGCCTTATATAAAATGCAGTATTAAGAAAAAGATTTCCTACTATAAACGAAATAAATATGAAATTTTAATTTATATACATACATAAATATACGTTTTATCTGTGTATGTGTATGTTATGAGTGATTCCACGTAAAACGGCCCTATGCAAGGAAAAAATAATTTTCTTATTTTTCATAAAAGAGCATAACAATTATAGAAAAAATAAGAAAATAAATTATTTAATATTTTTTAAGCAATTTGAGGCACTTTTAAATGATCATACAAGAAACATTTTGCTCTCCTTTGTATGTTTAATATTTATTTCAGATTTGCTTTTCTCCCCTTTCTCATTATTAATAAAAACCCTTATCTCTGCAAAGAATATAGTTTTTTTGCTTTTTATTGAATTTAAAAAAGACTCAGCTAGAATATTCTGCTGTCTTTAATAGAACGGATAGCAAATAATTTATTGTGTTATTATATTATTATGATTTATTTCTATATTATTTATATTAATGAAATCAATAAAAAGTTTTATTTTTTTGAATTTTTAAAATTTTCGTATTAGGTCACACCCGTCTGTCACACCCGTCTGTCACACCCGTCGGTCACACCCGTCACATTTTAAAAACAGGTTTTTGTTCAGAAAACTGGTTTTTGTCAAACAGTAAATACGTAATACAGCTAAAAACACTTTGAACAGACATCTATATCAAAATTATTGTGTACCTTATAGTAAAATTTTACAGAATTTATGCTGAAAGTCATAATTCTTTATAACTAAGATTTGTAAGGTCACACTCGTTACAGCTTTCTGACGACCATTCTAAGCAGGAGTCGCGTTCTTTCAGTGTCTACCCGTTATTCAACGACTTTAAGCTTAATGGCCTTGCGAGTCGCAACCTTTTTTTAATTAAAAAATTTTATATTCTTTATTTGTAATAAAAAATATGTGTAAAGTGGTCACACCCGGCTAAATGGAATTACTCTTATAATAAATACATAAAAGTTATAAGCACATATATATTTTTAATTTAAAAAATATTTTGTTCAAAAATTCATAAAATGGAGTAGTTATATTCTTAATTTGTATACATACATGCTTCATAGGCGCTGATGTGCATAGCATCATATTTTTTTATTATTTCCGCAACAAATTTCGTTGAAACATACGATGCAATGCGTTTTTTCCGTTGCCGGTCTTGGAGTTGTTGTAATTTTAATTTTGTTGTTTTCGTTTATATCACTCTCTTTTTTTGTTTGTATGTTTGTAAGTATATGTGTGTAATAAGTATGCTATTGTATCTTGTATGTATGAATGTGGTTGTATATTAATTGTATATACATAAATTTAAATTAAAGGCTTTATATAAACGGGCTTTTTTCTTCTCTCGAATTTTATTTATATAATAACGGTAAATTGAAGGCAAACACATAAAAAAACTGTTAACAGAACTGTGCGTAAAATACCAAAAAAAAGAGGAATTAACGGAAAAAACGGATTTAACCAACAAACAATACAAGCATTTGTTTTTATTAAAATGAGAGTTTTTTTCTCTTTTTAACACAAACAGTATTTTGGCGATATTTTTTTTGCCTTCCTCTTTACAAACACTCACGCACAGACAAATGACAGAAAAAAACCAAAATAAATGTTAAAGAAGTGGAAGGGAGTTTAATGTCTGTATGGATTTTCCTTTTTTTTCAAATAATTTTTTTTGTAAATACGCACTTTTTCCCGAATAAAAAAAAGAGTTGTAAATAATTATTATTGTATATAAGAGGAATTTTTATATAAAATAAAATTGTGATGTATTTTCTGTTGATGTTGGCTGGCAGATCCTGATGATGTTAATAATGGAGTGCTGTTTTATTTTTACTCCCGCCTTGATAATGCAAATGCTGCAGGAGCAGCAGCACCGCTATAATGGAATGTTGCTGTTGTTGTTCTTGTTGTATACGCAGATGTTAAATGTGTATAACAGTAGTAGCTCTGGTATATAATTGTCTTCCTTTTTTTATAATTTTTATTTTTATGAAATGACAATATACTTTTTTTTATTACTTTAAATATATTTTTCTGTTAACTCCAATTTTTTGTTGTTTGTTGCTGGTTTAAAGTTGCTGTTGTTTTTATTGTAATTTGTTGATATGTTGTTTTAATTGTTAATGTGGCAAAAAAGTACTTTAAATCAAAAAAATAATTCAAAAGTATTAAAAATATTTTACTTTTTTAATTATTTGCTGCTTAACATCTTTCAAATATCTTTTATTTTCTCCTTTTTTTTATTTTTATATTAATGATTGCACTTTTGTTGTAATTGTTGTAAATGTTGTTTCTTTTAATTTCTTACTAAAATTCTAGTTTCTTTTTATCATTAATTTTTAACATAAATTAAATTAATTTGGTAACAAAATATGTAGGTATAATTTTTGAGTTTTTTGTTGTTGTTATAAAGTCTTTAAAAACCTTTAAAGATTTAAAAAGAAAAATTAAGTTTTAGTTATTTTTAAGAAATGAAATTATTGCATATATTTTTCACATTTCAATCACGTTGTTTTTAGTTAAAAAATTAAAAAAAAAGAATTAGTAAAATACGAAATAATGAAAATGCGTAATAAAACCATTTCACTTTCAGTGCGTGTGTTTGCAAGTGTGTTTGGTAGAATTTTTTTAAAGAAAATAACACGTTTAATAGTTTTTAAGTCGAAACCAAGTGTAGGAAATTATTTTGTAACTCTAAAATTAAAATTTTTGAAATACTTGCGTAAAAAAAATATTAATTAAGGTTGTATTTAAGAATTCACCAAAATCAAAACCAGTAGGTAAACGCCCCTAAAGTCGGCATGTAGCAGTAGTCGGCATTTTTGAAACGAAAAAACAATAATTAAGAACAACCACGAACGACTTAAAATTGATATAATCAAGTTTGAATTGAAAATATATTCTATATATATCTCTATATCTATCTCTCTCTCTCTATCTATCTCTCTTTATAAAGCTTCAAACGTCACGTCTCCACTGTCCAATTGGCAACAAGTGTAAAAAAATCTGTATCTTTAAAACTTGCGATCCGACTACAAAATGATTTATGTAAAACCCATAGAGAAGGACCTAACCTCTAAGAATACTGATACTTGGACCACGTTGTTGAAACGCATGGTGAGCTACTGGCTATCAAAAATCTAACTACCTCGAGCATAACAAACTTTGTTGGCCTAATAACTTTTACAAATACTATCCGATTTTGCCAAATTTAAATTTGTTGTAAAGTTTATGATTAAATAAAGCTAACACACTTTATTTCATTATTATATTTTTAATATTTTAAAAGATATCGCTACTCAACAAATTTGCGACTTTTTAATGTATCTAGAACATAGTAGATTGCATACAAAAAATTTTTACATCACATCACAGTTACCAGTAAAACGCATATATTTATTTTACGCGTCTTACCGCATTTTTTAATTCTTTAATATATTTTTTAAAGCTTGACCTTAACCTCCTGCGACTGACGTCGTAGTCTAGCAGACACCAGTAAACAGAAAACATTGTTTTACGCCATAATTATACAAATATTGATTCTGGTGTTTTCAGTACCTTCTTATTACGTATTCATATGTACGTTAGCGCGAAGAAAGCAATTGAAACGAGCGCACGCGTTGATATGAGCATATAAGTGTCTGCTAGTCTACCACGTCAGTATTGAGCTAGACTTGACAAAATACGTTATAAATTTTTATTAAACCATTGATATTATCGCTTTTTTCTCTATATTGATTAGCTTAGGTATAAGCTAAAAGTAATGTTAAACTTTTTGCCAAAAAAATATATTATGAAGTTTTTTGTGTTTTTGTATGAATGTACGTTTTTAAGGCTAATTTATGCCATGCCAATAATTATTTGTTAATAAGATTTGTCGTTTTATTTTCAACAAAAAGTTACAATAAATAATAAACTACTAATTCTCGTATTCAATTTTCACGAAAAAGTTGTATATAATGGGTGATTTTATAAGAACTATCGGAAAGTAAAAAAGAAAAAAACACATAAAATTCAGAAAAATGCATGAAATATTTATTTGGATCGATAGTTGGGTCGATATAATTTAATGTTTGAAGATTATTTCATGCAAATGTTGGCCGCGGCTGCGCCTCAAATGGTCCATCCGCTTAGTCCAATTTTGGCATACTCTTTCCAACATTTCGGCCGGTATCTCACGAATAATGTTGGCAATGTTGGCTTCCAGTGCGTCAATCGAAGCGGGCTTGTCGCTATAGACATTAGCCTCAACATAGCCCCACAAAAAATAGTCTAGAGGCGTTAAATCGCACGATCTGGGCGGCCAATTGACTGGTCCCAAGCGTGAAATAAACTGTTCACCGAACTCGCCTCTCAATTGGTCCATTGTTTCGCGTGCTGTGTGGCATGTGGCACCGTCTTGTTGAAACCACATGTCATGCAAGTCAAGCTCTTCCATTTTGGGCAGAAAAAAGTTTGTTATCATCGCACGGTAGCGCTCACCATTCACAGTAACGTTGTGATTCGCATCATCTTTGAAGAAATACGGCCCAATGATGCCGGCAGCCCATAATCTGCACCAAACGGTTGTTTTTTGTGGATGCATTGGTAGCTCTTGCAATGCTTCTGGCTGCTCTTCACTCCAAATACGGCAGTTTTGCTTGTTCACGTATCCATTCAACCAGAAATGAGCCTCGTCGCTGAACACAATTCTTCGATAAAAAAGTGGATATTCATCTAACTTAACAGAGCACGCATTTTGGTAATAAAATTCAATAATTTGCAAGCGTTGTTCGTTTGTAAGACGATTCATGATTAAATTATAGACCAAACTGAAGATGTTTGACAGTGACACAAGATACAAAACGTGCGTGAGCTGTCAAAACTAGTGTTGCCAAAAAGATAATAGCAAAAAAATCACTCGTTACTTTCTTTGTGTTATGTAGCATACGTATGAGTAATACGATTGTATGTACTACCATATTGCTCATACGCATACAATTTTGCCTAAAAAAATTTGAAATTCGCATTTTCTGCACATGTTTGTTTTTGGAATCGAAAATTCAGAAAAAGTACCCGTCAATATATCAATAAAATTTTTTATTTTTATTTTTTATTGCTATGGTTTTTAATAAATAGTAAAGAAATAAAAACTAAAAAAAGAAACTGAAAAATAAAATGCTTCTAAAAATTTGATTATTTTTAGAAAAACTGGTCTCCTGGCCAAATTTTTGCGCGGGCGTCTAACAACTAAAAGCCACATTAATTATATTAAATATATATAAAATAATTTAAAAAGGAAATTTTGAAAAACTTGATGGCCGTTTTTTCCTTAAGCGATTAATTTAGAATTTCGCTGAAAAATTCACTGTATTCGTCCAATGCTGGATGTAGCGTGCATGCCTTAATAGATTTAAAATTTCAACTCAAGGCATTTTTGAAGTCTATTCTTTTGAAATACATATAGGAAAAAAAAACTTTTTTAGCAATATGTACATATAAATTTCTTTTCTTCGACATATTTTTTTTTGTTAAATAACAATAAAAAAATATTTTAATTTTAAGCTCAAGTTCAAGATGACTGACCTTGAACTTAAAATTAAAAGAAAATTTTTAGCTCTGAAAATTTTTTGAGAAAAACGTCCAATTTTTGTTAAAATTTATCAATTTTTCAACCTCATTTCAAAGCCTTGATTTTGATCTTTCGTCACGGCTACATAAATTAAGATAACTTAAAAATTTCTTATTCATATTATCAAGGATTTTCTTGAAGATCATAAAATATTTTTTTTGAATATTTTGGTTATGCTATATTTACGAAATCGGGAACAAAGTCGAGGCTAATAACCAAAATTTAAAAAATCAATGCCAAAGATCTCAGAAAAATTTAAAGATATCTTAATGAAATGAAATGTGTTTTCTTTGCCTATTTAAAAGCTTTACAACGAATTTGAATTCATTAAAATCGGATAAGATTTGCAAAAGTTATTAGTCTGACATAATTTTTCATGCCCGGGGTAGTAAAATTTAACACCCATGTCGCTTAACGTGTGTTTTTCAACAGGTTGGTCTAACTTTCAACATTCTTTAAGTTTTTGTCCTCCTCTATAATTTTCACATACATCGTTTTGTAATCCGATTGCTAGTTTCAAAGATACAGATTTATTACCCTTCATTCCAATTGGAACCACTGTGCATCATTTTGTCCCTCTTCTGCAATAACTTTTAAGTATTTGCAAAAGTGCACTTTTCAAGTTTTTTTGTGAATAGACTCTTTTAAAATAGGAACTTCTTATAGCAATAAATGTTAAATTTTAACGATAATGATTTCTAGGGGTAGATATTAATTTAAATGTTGCTCTTATGGCGTTTTCTTTTCTAGAAAAAAAATTTAACATGTTTTTTTTAGTTTTATTAAAAAAATCGCTATTTAGCATTTCTTTAAAGCAACAATTTAGGGATGTTACAATAATTGCTAATAAATTCTTTTTCACCAAAAATTATTATATTGCAAATTCTCAGTAAAAAGTGCAAACAATGCAACATTTTTTTGTAGAAAAGAAAACGCTATTAGTGTGAAAAATGTGGTAAAATATCTTAGTCCTATTCACAATACTGTGCAAATAGTTTTGCATCGTAGCATTTGGAAAATGTTGAGTATCAATATACTATACTACTTTGCATATGCTACGATGCAAGACTATATTGGGCTATAGTTTTAACTTATTTTTATGGCTGTCTACATTGGGACCAACATTTTTAAGGCTCTTAGAGTAGTGTATATCACATCAAATCTCAGCTAAAACTTTCGAACGATTCTAGCTTAGAAACCGAGAAAGTCGAATATTTGTACCCGAATAGAAAGTTTCCAATTCAGGATCCTGCCGGGAATTCGTTGGGATAGCCAATCCACTAGTTAGTGATTTAAAATAAGTTGTTGGAAAATTGTTGGAAAAATCTAACATAGATTTTTAATCGTACTCTTTTTTTTGCTAATTTTCGATAGATATGAATGAATGTTGCTTACTTTTGTCCCTTGGATTTCTTTAACAATTTTTAATCAATACTACAGTTTGCTATTTTTCTAATATAAGCAACTTTTTGCTAGTTGTCGATATTTTCTTAAAGGAAACCCATGGTTTCTCAAATACGTTTTTGCGTTACATTGTAATTGGGAGTCCAGTTGGCTCCCAAATGGGTTAGCATAAAAATTTCTAGTCAGGTACATTAGCAATAGTTTCCTTCGTACGAACTGTGGGACCCCGATGACAGGGTCGTATTGCGACTGTCCCATGCTCAGCAAAATTGTTAACAAGCCTTATAGTGGTCCATCTGCTAGGAGGAGTGCCTCCAAAAATGCGCCTAAGCTCTCTTTGGTTAGAAATGATGAACTCTAATGCGTGATAGCGGTGCACAATCTAAATTCTTATTTCATCATCCCAATCGTATATTTTACTTAAATTTAAAGACCACTCTAAGAAATAAAGAAAATAAATTAAACCGATTGATTGCGCAGCAAAAAAGATATAACCTTTTTTTTTGTAGCAACATTCATCAGCCACTCGTTATAAAAACTTTTTGAGAAATTTACATAGTAGAATGAATAACTTCACTACTTTGCTGTTTATTTTTTTCACGCCAATTTTTCTGATTTTTTTGTTCTTCTTAAGATTAATAGGAAACCATTACGTAATATGTCCTTTTTTTAGCGCTTTACAACTTCTTACTTCCGTTACCATTTAGATTTGCTCAAGTTATAGAATAAATGCGATAAATGGAGACTTTTGGAAAAACACAAGGACTGGACAGTACAGGTTCGATTGTACTACCACGGGGCGGTAAAACCCTATACTCAGTTTGTTGAATTTGGCGACCAATTTTTTATGGATCTCCAAAATTTCTTAAAATCTGTGGGGCCTCAAGAACCGGTGTTTGTCCAAAAGCTAATTCAAACTTAATGATACCGCTTAACTATATATGGCAATAACGTAGCTAAAAGTCCGCTTAACAACTGTGTTTAAACATTTTATGGAAAAAAATTTTTGTCGAAAAACTTAGGGAACATTTTTTTTCATTTTTTTCAGAATAACTACAGGAACTCGTAATTTTTTACAAGTTGTAGTTGTAGACCACTTTTTACCTTAAAAATGGTAGCTTTTCACTATTTTTTGATGCTAAAAAAATATATTTTTTGAAAACAGTATCTTCAAGTGCACACTTCTCTACTGTGTTTTATTAGCGCAATTCACAATCTTGTGCAAATGGTCTTGCATCGTAGCATTTGCAAAATGGTATAGTATATTTATACTCACCACTAACAATTGTTAAGTGGTGGTTATCAATATGTAATACCATTTGCACAAGACTGTGAATTGGGCTATTGTGTTTCATTAACATTTTGTGCAAAACATTATGTAACATTATGTACTAAACAATTATTTTATTCACTTTTTTCAACATAAATATCAGGGCCTCCAAATATATCTGCAGAGCTGTTGCATTTCATATTGTACAAGTTTGAGCCAAAAAATTAAAATTTTATAAAAAATTTTAGCATTTTTGTTTTTAAAACTTTAAAAAAATAAAAAATGCAACAGCGTATCAGTTTTTTGTCCAGTAGCATGTAGCTAAATATATTCCAAAAAAAATTAAAAATTTTTTAATGAAATTTATGCACAACATTGGATTTTATACACAATTAAGTGGGAAAACTGTATTGATAAAAATTGAAATTTCCATACAACTACAAATTTTGGTTTTGTGTTCGTGTTTGCTACTGTGGTTCCAGTTTGAAAAAAATATTAATAAATCTGTATATTTGAAACTTGCGATCCGATGACAAAATGATTAATTGAAAATCATAGAGGACGACTTAAGGTTTAAGAATATTGAAATTTTAACCACCCTGTTGAAACACAAAGCAGACTACCTCGGGCATGAAAAACCTTTTTGGTCTCATAAGTTTTACTAATATTATCCGATTTTAATGAATTTTAGCTTTAATGAATAGATACAGATACTACATTTTATTTTACTAAGATATCATTAACACTTTCAAAATTTTCAAAAAAATATTTTATGGTTTTTAACGCAATCCTTGATAATATGCAGAATAAATTTTCTAGTTATCTCAATTCGTGCTTAATTGTTCAACGTTTTTTTTTCCAAAAATTTCAAAGCTAAAAGTTTTTCTTTCCATTATTCAAAAATGACTGCAGTTAAAATTTTAAACCGATTTAAGCATGTACGCCACATCCAGCTATGGACGAATATAGTGAATTTTTCTACCTTGACACCCTGTAGCTCACCGCTTGTTTCAACTGGGTGGTCCAAATATCAACATTCTTAATACTTCATTTACATTGTCTAGACTCTAAAACACTTTTGTTGAAAATTAGGTCGATAATAGTCGGCAACACTTTACCGATTATTGTCGACATAAAACACACGCATTATTTTTCAACAAAATGTTTTTATTAAAAAAAGCGATTGGATACGTGCAGGTTTGAGCCTCAACCTCCTGACTGATAGTCTGACGTATCTACCATTCAGCCATATTATACTTTATGTTAAATTTTTTCCACTTGGACTAAATACGTTTAATTTGAAAGGTTTTTCTTGAATACAATAACTACAAAATCGATGTAATTTTAGACAAGGAGAAATTTTCAACACAAATTTAGACAATATATGATCCTAAATTTGAAGTAATGTTTTAGAGTGTAGATTTCGAGACAGTTTGATTTGAAATCTTTATCAAAATTTATATCATTTACACTATGATTTTTTGACATTTTACAAGATTTCGTATCCAAGACAAATTCGTTTGGCTGAAATTTAACTCAAACTGCAACCCAACAAGTGCCTACTTAGCTAATTCATGCACCTTGTGTAGATGATTTTTTTAGGGCGTAGTATTCACATAGCTAATTCACTTACCTTTTATATAAAAATTTAGTACAGGGTAGTAGAAAAGTAATAAAAATACCATATTTTAGGTAGATTTCGTCCATATTTACTGAGAGAGTAGATATCGTTTTGTATGGGAAATCTAGTAAAAAACAACTAGATTTAGCTCAAAATCTCGTAAGTACTAGAATGCAAGACAATGTAAATGCTCTATAAAATTTAGATTATTCTTTATGACTTATATACATCATTTTGTAATAGGATAGCAAATTTCAAAGATACATTTTTAGTACCTTTTTTCTAATTGAAACCACTGTGTATTGTAAATTAATTAATTTTAAAATTTTTCCGGAACGCGATGTACACACATGTTTACAGTGATAGATATTCTTATATTCCTTTCTCCATAAAAATTTGAATTTATCTTAATTCAAATATTGAAATTAAGACGAAATAGTAACGTTCTCTTGTTGTATACTTTTTTATGAACTTTATCATGTAGCTTTTTTTTGTTATTTACTGTATAAAACAACTATTATCAGGACTACCTTTTACTTTAGAATTCTATGGTCATTAACACAAACAAAAAGATTGTTCCAATACAAAAAAAAGAAAGCAAGCACAGCATCATATAAAATTGTTTGTACTAAAAAAAATTTTTAAAAGTGTTAAAGTGTGACGAAAAAGTATCAGATTATTGTGAAATCAAGACTAGTGTTTTCAAAGGAAGAGGATTTAGTTATTAGATTTGGTTTGTTTGAATACATAGAGAAAAAAGATTCGTCGAGACAACCGAATTTGTTGCCAATCAAATTTTAGCTGTTGCACCAACTATCATAGAATTCTTATTGCAAAATAAGTTATTTTAAAATAATAAATAATTGCTATTGCGAACCATTTAATCGGTTAATTGTATCAATGATAATAAAATTTACCAGTAGTTAGTTGAAACAACTGATAAGAAGTAAAATAAATTTAGAAAGAAAATTTTTTTAGTTGCAAATACCAATAATTAGTAATAAAATCCAGATCATTATATTTTATTCGGTTGTGCTCATCATATTCATTACTTAGTCATGGCAAAATCATACGACCGGTTGATCTAATCAATTTAAACATTTTCATAATCATATCTTTATCACAATTACGCTTTTATGGTAATGAACATGAATTGCTTTTTGGTTTCATAGAAAATTGATAGCGTGAGTTGAAATATATATATGAAAAATAGTTTGAAAGTTCTTTAGGATTTTGCTATTGTCTCCTGCTTGATATTGCCTTTAAGATTGACTTAGTCTGCTTTTACACAGATCAGTTTTTCTTGAAGCAACTTTTATTTTCTAGTGAGAAATAGCAAGAGTGGAATACATAAAATATATGCCTCTCTCGCTATTGCTTGCTTCAAGTTGCTTCAGCAAAAACTGATCTGTGTAAAAGCAGACTTAGCCATAAAGCTTTGATAAGTATGCAAAAGCTTAAAAGCTTTTATTTAATTTCAACTCTTGCATATTTTTACTAAGCCACCTTCTACACAGTGAAAGTTTACGTTGCAAAATCTTGAGCTTATAGAAGAGAAGGGAAAACAGAATCACAGGGACTATCGGAGCTGCCAGTAGTGGGGATTTATCCCCAAACGTTAGGATTTTTTGGGACGAAAAATTTCGTTTGAGGAAAGTGAATTTTACTGGGGATATTTAAAACTATCGTGGGAAGTTTTGGGGAATTTCTTGTCAAAAATTTAATGGAATTAAAGCGAAAAATAAAACTTGCTTTCCCAACTTGTTTGCTGCAACTTTTTTTTCCCAATAAAACACTTTAAATTTTTACCAAAAGTTGCCAAATTAATTTTCAAATTTTTATTAATGGATTTTTTAGGGTTATTTGCGGTCGAAAAGGTCTCTTACGAAAAGTTGCGTGAAGGATGAAATAAATTGTGTTGTAAAATTTTTAAACCTTTTATTTTAAATTAAATCTTTAAAGATCAGAACACATTCCTTATGGTCTGTATCGATTTTTGATCCGAGTTTAAACAAAAACTAAGGAACTACAAACTAAAAGACAATGAAATAATGAATTAAAAAACACTTGTTTTCAATATATGAAAAAGCTAATGCCAAAAATAGTAAAGCACTTGCCAGAAAATATGATTTTTTTTTTCAAAATTATAAACAGTTTTCTATAAAAAATATCGCTAATATTTTTATGCTAAACTTTTGGTAGTCACTGAAAATTTTTTACATATAAGAAATAGTTTCCTTCGGTGGCATGCAGTTACGTCCATGAACGTTATTTCCACGTTGAAAAGGAAGTAATATCCATCAGAAAATGGAAATAAAGTCCATGAGAGTAGTAGTGCACAGAAAAGATTTCCTGCATAACCGGCCTCCGGCTGGGCTTAAGGGTTTTTTACTCTGTTTTTGTTGAATTGTGGATGCGCTGAGTAAAGAGTACTTTTCTTTTCAAAAAGGAAATAATCAGCCATGTCAGAATACCATTCAATTCCGTAAGGTGCTTCTTCTGAAAACGAAAAACGAAAAATTTCTTCGTAACCAAACCACTTTTAAATTTCAAAGTGGAATGGAAAAAACACTTTTCTACTGACTTCATTTGCAGTAAATACTAAAAAACGTGTATACCTTTAGGATCGTCAAATAAATATTTGATCATGAGCTTTCCATGTTAATGTCAGCTTTGCATCTTAAAACAAGAGCAAGCAAACGCCTCAAGGTATAAAAACTTAATTATTGTAAAAACGAAATTCAAAATAAACAGAATCTAAAGCACTAAAAATAAACTTTTTCGGAACAACAACTACGGAATCAAAACCAAGCCGAACGGAATCTGTGACATGGCTGAATATTCGGTGGACATTGTTTCCTGCATACTTATTAAGACCATTTTCTACAATATGCAATCCGAATTCCTAGAATCATTGTTACGGATATCGTAACTTAAATAGCATTTGACGTCAAGCATTTGAGCCTAATGATGAAATAAATTTAATACCAAAACAATGTATGACATTTTGTATTCTTCATGCAGTAATAAAACTGATATCTATCTCAATTCTCGTATATAATAAATTCATGCAAAATATGAGTACAAAATAAAACCAAATATTTTATGTTATTTTTAATAAATATTAGGGATGTAACGAATACCGATACAGATACCGATATATCGGCGATACTTCAGATTTTCCGATACATCGGTATCGGCGATATTTTACTGTCGATACGACGATACTTTTAAAATTTTTTTCAGAGTTTTTTTTAACACATAATTTATTTTTGTTCAATTTCACCATGAATTAAATTCACTTCGTTATTTTTTAAATCTTATTAATATTAATTTTAGAAATAAATAATCTTTTATGCTGTTATTTTAAAAAAATATTTATTTTTTGTTAATTTTACCATGAATTCAAATTCAAGTCGTTGTTTTTTAAATCTTATTCCAGCAAAAAAAGACACTCCAAAGAAGTCATTAAAATGTAGAATTCGCGATCCGGAAGCGTTGAAAATTTGGATAATTTCTAATTAGTTTTACATATCCTTGCCATTGCAAGAAGTTCTGTTTTTCGATTACCAATCACCGAATTGGAAGCGATGCTAGGACAAATTTCTTTTTCGGTGTTCTATAATGGTTTTTCCTCAAGGAAAAATGATAAAAAATTATCCATTTTCACAATTTTTTTTATGCGAATTTAAACTCAAAACTTTATTTTCATGTAAATTTAAGTGAATAAATATAAACTTTTTGAAGACTTTTAATAATTAAGCTATTAAGTTATTTAGAAGAATATTAGTTGATAAATGTTCTTTAAAAAATCGATTTTTTAAAAAGCATGGCGAGTATTTTTTAAAATTACAAAGGAATTAAAAAATTTTTCTTGCTTTTCTACTAATTCTCTGCATATTTTTAATATAGATTTTTTTGAAGCAAAGAAAATGTAGCCTCTTAAAAATTACTTCAAATTGTTTATACTGGGTTAAAATCAATTTTATATATTCTCTCTTACAATGTAATTTTGTATAATAAAAAAATTGGACTTGAGTTTTGTTAATCTAAACTTGAACTCAATTTCAATATTCGTATCGGTATCGGAATCGGTATCGGCGATATTTATTTTTAAATATCGGTATCGGTATCGGATCGGCAAAACGGCGTATCGTTACATCCCTAATAAATATCACACGTGCGGATTTGTGGGAATTTTTTCGAGTTTGTTTCAAGGCAGCGACAAATATGACCTGGCAGCCCTGGGGAGTACAGATTTTCTTGTACTCGCAAATTTTTTGGTATTTTATTTGTGAAGTTGGCAGCAACTTTATATTCGACGTTCAAACCGAAAAAAACAATTTTTTAAAACTAAACTTTCTGTGTCTAAACACGAAAGAAAGTTTAAAAGAAAATTCATAAAAAATTTGTCAAAGTAAACTTTGCCTGTAGAAAATGTGTCTATCACTTTCATGATCTAAACTAAATTTTTGCTTTACGCTTACAAGAAACTAAAAAGTTAGAAGACTTTCTGGTCACTCTTTAACTAACTCTCAAAATTGTTCTTGTTTTTTTTGGGACATTTTTTTAATATCCTTCAGTTTATATACATTTATTTTTACAACTTTTTTTAACAATTTTATTTCCTCATGATTTTGTATTAAAAAAAAACAGAAATTCGTTAATTTTTGAGTGTATAAGAGAATGCAATTTTTTTCGTTTGCTTTTCTTATAGCAGCCATCATAGTTACGGAAATCCCGACGGCAAAGTTTAGTTAAGAACTCAACTACGTATGAATGAATGAGTGAGTGAATGGATGAATGTCGTCGTCGACAAACAACAAAACCTCTAGACAAGGAATCATAGTTAAAAACAGAAGATGAGGAGCACTAGTTTAATGCTAAACGTTGGCAAATGCTGCTGATGAAAAAATAACGAAATAAAAAATAATACGAGTAATAATAAATTGAAGAAGAAAAAGTAAAAGGTGTATTTTATAAAAATGTTAAAAATTAAAACACGAAAAAAATTATTTTGGCTATAATATATTGTGAGTAGTAAGTACTCAGCTACCAAAAAGATATTTTATAATTTTTTTTGCTATATTTTCACGTTTTCTTTTTTGGGGAAACATTTTTTTCTAATTGAAATTTGTTCAAGTCGGGTATTTTTTGTATTATTTTTGGCCTTCAGGTTTCAGTTTTTTTCAACTGTCTGCATTTTGTGAATTAATGCGTTTTTTTCTAGTTTTATTTTTTCATCTTGTACTCAAAGAAAAAGTATATAAAATAAATTTGAAAAAAATTGTATATAAAAAATTTAAATAATAAAAAACCTGATAAAAATAGAGTATTTAAATAAGATAAACTAAATATTCAGCTTAAAATTATAGAGACAGGTTTGCTTTTGTTAAAGGTTCTGGCCATAGCGGAAATGCTTTCAAGACACTTACAGACTTTTAGACGAAAAATATGTAGAAGACAAGGCTTTAAAAAATTATTAACAATTTAAAATTGTCCTAATGCTGAAAGATTGTATGGCTGCATTAAGTTTAATCCTTCAATCTTTAGATGGATTGCTACGATATTATAAAATTTTAACAATGTTCTTTAAACTTTTTTTTCTAAGATACGAGCAGAATCCGCTGAAGATTTCTTGCTTTCTCTCACAATAAATAATTTGAATTTGAATAATTTGAAAAATTGTATCGCTGGTGTATGTGCAGCTTAAGTCTCGTTTTGATGGCACAGAATTTATTACTATTTCAAATGCAGAAGGAACTCTAGACTTGCGCAAGGCAACTTGCCATTTGTAAATCTATTATCTTTGTCTAATCGGGGTTAATGCAGTGCGCTCTCCAAGACGAGCCAACAAAGTAGCAGGATTGCATTTTTAGCACAGAGCTCAGGAGAACACATATAAATCAGCTTGATATGACAATAGTCCAAATCGTTTACTTTTTTAACAATTATTTTTTAAAACAAACACAACGCGCGAAGCGTTTAAGTTGTCTGCGGAAAACACACACGGTCTTTGGCGGGAAACGAACCCACGACCTCTGAACTGACAGGCTAGCATCGCTACCACTCAGCCACAGGGGCACCAGGAAAAAATATGTTCGGTTATTCGTAAAATCATGTTGAAAATCTAAAAAGGCCACAAGAAGAAGGGACTGCTTAAGTAATAACCCCCATATTCAGAAAAAATAAAATGTATTTGAAATCTATTTTAAGAAAATTTTTTACTAAAAATTTGAAATAAAATATATTTCAAACTCATTTCCAATTTTATGAATATGGGGGCTAGTCAGGGATATTTCAGGCACCACGTGAAAAATTAACCTTAATTAATTCTACAGCTTACACGGAAAAACATATCAACGGTGTTTTTGGAAGCGGCAATGCTCCCTCGTCAGTATTCAATTAATTTTCAATTCTTCCACCACTGCACGATGGGCTAGGATCCTGGCATTTAAAGCTGACCTCACTAATTTAAACAAAAATAAAAATAATAAAGCTAATAATTATTGTATTAGCTTTTTTCCACACAGCCAATGCTAGAAATTAAAAAAGTATGTATATCAAAAAAATTTTATAAAGATTGTCAGATGTTCTCAAAATGGAGCTATTTTTGAAATACGACTGTTTGTAACATAAAAAGTACGCAAAAGTGCGATCGATATTGAAATGTTTGTTGTGGCAAATAATTTCTTAATTTGTATACTACGTGTATTTTTGCGACCCTTTGCGACCGTTCATAAACATTCGAGATATAGACAATTGACCCAAAAACTACCCGTAAGCTTTGGGTTTCAACAAGTGATTATATAAAATTTCATCGGCACACAAAACTAAAAAAATGGGCTGTACATTTAGCCAGACCCACCAGTGCACATGAATTTCTAAACGATGAATCTGCATTTGAAGTCCAATTGGCTCGAAATATCGAAAAAATGTGAAAAACTGAATTTTTCGAGATTTGTAGCGGTATTTCGGAATTTACTCGAAATTGTTTAAGGTGTATGAGTCAAAAATCCCTCAGATTATCATTTATGGCATCTAAATACATATGGGTTCTGGTCAAGTTTACAGACTAATTTTTTATTTTATATTTCGGGGTTATCTTTTGTTATTTAATTTATTTATCAGTTCTTAATATTCTGATCTCACGCTTTATAACTTCTCCTATTAACAGTAAACAAAATTATAGAATTTTATATCAAAATTTCTTATCGCCATCTTGAATTGGTAAATTTGATTTTCCGATTCATAATCCTAGACTTCGAAAACTCCCAAATAACTGATGTTGATGATCTCTTAAAAAAGTACTAGTATTGTAGCCGCCATATTGATTTCTACATTCTTAATTCTAAATATCTGTTTACAAAATACCTATCACGGGCTCCCATAGTTTGCTTTTCCTTTTTTAATAAATTAAAAGGGTGATGTTTTAAACATTTTGACCGCCATATTAGATACAGCATTTTGAGTTTTTTAAATTATAATTTCAGATTCGTAATCAGCGACTCCAAAAATCTCCATATGACTGATCGCTAGCTATCCTCTGTCGCTCCTAGTCGTAATTAGAAAATTATGATCTTTTGAAAATGTATCAGTAATGTACCCTCCATATTGATTTCACAATTTTAAACTCCAAATATCTGTTTGCAAAATATCTTTTACAGGCTATCATAGTTTCCTTTGTCTTTTTTAAAAAATTAAAAGGATGACGTTTTAAAAATGTTGGCCGCCATATTGGATCCGCCATATTGGATTTGTAAATTTTACTATCGGATTAGTAGTCCGTGACTCTTAAAACCTCCATATGGTTGATCTCTAACTCCTGTAGCTCCTAGTCTTAAAGTAATTAGAACATATTGATGATATCTTAAAAAAGTATCAGCCGCCATATTGATTTCAGCATTGTGAATTTCAAAAATTTTTTAAATAATATCTATCACAAGTTCCCAGAATTTCTTTTAGATTTTTTTTTTTTAAACTAAAAGGTTGATTTTTTAAAAATTGGATCCGCCATCTTGAATTTTAAAATTTAGATTTCATATTTGAAATAAGTGGTGCGAAAAACCTCCAATGTAATAATTTTTTAAACAACTAAATCAATATTCTATTTATGGCCACAATTCTGGGATCCTGGGCCCATCGAACACTGCTTAGGTACCACGGTTGTATGTGCATCTAAATTTTAATTAGAGAAATCATGAAACAATAGGGTTCCCTTACACTTTTGGTGTACGGAACCTTAAAAGGCAACATACTGCTTTTTAATAGCATATTTAGCTTTTAGATACTTTTTATTGAATATATACAAATGCATTTTGGTTTGAATTTTGCAAAACTACCAATTATCTCGTCAGTATTTTTGTTGACTAAAGTAATATTTTTCATTTCTTATTGTTTGTTTTCGCTTTAAGGCATTGTCTATATGCATTTCATTGGTGCTTTACCAAATCGTCAATAGACTTCAACCCTATTTTGGAACAGTTACAAACCTCTTATCTTATGCAAAGACTTTCAAAAACCATTTGAGAATTTACAAATAAATGATTTTCAAAAATAAGCATAGTAGGCTTTGAAACTTATACAAAAAACAACATTATTTTGTATTCGATATGAATCTATTTTATTTTTCTATATTTTTATACAATTAGAAATCGATCGGAAAACAATATAAGTTCTTGCAAAAAAAATCTACTACGAAATATGCGTGTCACTGCAAATATTTTTTATCAAAATGATGTACGAGAACTAATTGTATGCGAAGTTTAAATGAATATTTACATTTCATGGAAAAATAATATATTAAATAATTTTATCCGGGGTCTTACATCAAATACTCATATGTACGTTGGTTCACTAAATCATTACTGTAATCTAAAAAATCATTTTGTACATATAAAAGTGTTCCTTTCAATGTACAGATTTCCCGTAATAAGTGATCTGCTCTGATAATTCAACCCATCTCTCTACGTTTATTTTGTACTTTCTATAACAAATTTTTGTAAGAATATGTGTAACTGATTAATATGCCTTGATATCAAAATTACAAAATCATCTACTCAAATAGTCCTACAATTGTTAACATGTAATTTTTATTAATTTTTTTAAGAGAAGTAACACAATCAGGCAATTAATGCCTACCAGTTAGGTAAATAATGTGTTACCTTCTCTGGGAATGGGATAGTGTAGAGAGAAAAGTTGGTGAAGTGGGAAGAGATAGAAAGCTTAATTCATTTACAACCCTGCTATTGCGTGCTTTTTGTGGAGCAATGCTGCAAGCCCCTCTGGTGTCAAGTAGAGGCATTGCGTTGTTTAAGCCGACGGTTCTGCTCAGGGATGATAAAGTTGGTACAATTGTACTTTTTTTGGTACTATTGAAGCCAAAAAAGTACGATGGTACACCCGTGACTGATTTGGTACTATTTGGTATCCACTGATTATTCAATAATAATTTATCTCTACTTTGGCCCTTAACTTAATTCTCACTTGAGTCTATTTAGGCTGTTATTTCGTGACTGGATTTGTATACTTATTTAAGGAGAATACATAACAGGCGGTCTTGAGAACACAGCTTATAATATTTACTTGTTAGTGTTCAAGGAGAAATATCAACAGCGATGCTGATGGATTAGTTTAACGTCAAACTCGATATTCTATAAACAAATCATTGGCTTTCTTGAATAAAGGCGTATGTTTTAAAACTGACTTTTTTTCAGTAGAGCAAAACAAAATATTTCTGAAATTTTGTCCACGGTATTATGAACATCGTTGATTTTTTTAACACTTTGGGCATATATTTGCCAAAATAACTTTGTATAAAATTTTCAGACAAAAACAACATAAAATAGAACAAAATATTTAAAAAGATTTCAAAATGTGTTTAGATAATAACATCGTATCTCTGCTTGTGTGTTTAAATAAATAGTCCATCACACAGGAATAATTAAGTCTTTATTGCTGAAAATTTATGAAATCATGAAAAAATATCCAGACTGGTCCATGATATTGAGAAAATTTTTACTTTCATTTAAAGATCGCTTAAAAAGGGCTATTTCGCATTAATAACTCAAAATCTACCTAACTCGACTTACGCATTTATTCAAGAACTTTGTTTATCCATTGTGAACGAATTTTAAATTTTTTAACAAACTTCAAGTTTATAAGAATAAAGAAACTAGTAAGTATGTTTCTTGTTATATGGCAAAAGTGAAGTTTCGTTGAGATAAATTGAAATTAAAATTCTTTGATTTTTGGCACCATTATTTGAAAAAGAATTTATCAAAAATATTTTTAGAAAACAGAGCCATATTTGATCTTTGACACAATGAGCACATAAACTCAATCGAAATCGTGTGGCTTACTTGGTTACAATGATTCAAAAAGATTTTAGTACTATTTGAGCTGAAAAATTACTATTTTAGAAGCTCATTGGTACGAAATGAATTTTTTCATTTATCATCCCTGGTTCTGCTACAGTACCGATGAAGGAGAATGCTGTGAAGTGCATTAGGATATGTTAATATTAATCGCTGCCGGTACTGCCAAAGTGATCAGTGCTATGCCTTCATCACTTTAACAGTCCAACAACAACCAACACAATCACAAAACCAATCACCAATCCCAATGCACAAAAGAGAAATGCACGATGTTGTTGGCTTGCCTGAAGCTAGTCTTGAACTCAAGATCTCAGGATTTGTAGTCAAACGCGCTAACTACTCAGCCAACAGCCAACTATTTCTATTTTAAAACATTTATTAAAAAAATTTTTTGAAAAATATAGCGTGAAAATCTATTATGACCGAATAATTCAAATGATTTTAATTAAGGGCAGAAATCAAGAGAAATTATCTTATTTCGGAAAAAAGATGTGATATTTAAAAAACATATGAGTTTCGATTCGAATTGTTAACGAATCCACTTTATACTTTAAATGTATGTCACCTCCAGCGACTGTTTCCTGTTTCCACCTTTAAAAAAAATCGACAGACTGTAAATCGAGTCGAATGTACAATAAAAGCTTTTTGTGAGGAACCTTTCGAGATCTTAATTTATAGCGGACTTAATACTACAAAATTGTGGGATTTTATCGAACTTAATGTTTATTTAGGTTTATTTATTTTATAGAGCATAAAAAATACACACTCTAAAACATTACTTCAAATTTACGATCATATATTGTCTAAATTTGTGTTGAAAATGTTTCCTTGTCTAAAATTACATCGATTTTGTAGTTATTTTATTAAAGAAATAACCTTTCAAATTAAACATATTTAGTCCAAGTGGAAGAAATTTAAAATAAAGTATAATACAGCTATAGCTAGATGGTAGATACGTCAGACTATCAGTCAGGAGGTCGTGGTTCAAATCTCCACGTAGCCAATCGCTTTTTTTAATAAAAACATTTTGTTCAAAAATAATGCGTGTGTACTTTTAGGTCGATAATAATCTGTAAAGTGTTGCCGACTATTATCGACCTAATTTTCAACAAAAGTGTTTTAGAGTGCAGGTCAGCGGAATCAAGCTTTCACCAATTTGCCTTATATTCATGTATTTTTCATGCTGAAGTGGAATCTGGTATCAGCTTTTTTCCATCACCCACATATTTCTTTTAATGGGCCTATCTAATTTTTTCACTAGTTACATAAGCATATTTCACCGAAACTCGATAACGGTACGACCGATTTTGATCCAAAGAACACCAGAATATGCTTCAGTAAAAATTTTCATGTTTTTTGAAGCACTAAGGAAATAAAGCACATAATAATACGTTTTAAAATAAGAGCTTATTGCAGAAACTATTCAAAAGAAGCTGATGTTTCACTGTGCAGGTTTTTAAGTGAGAAAGTTCCATATATTTTTAGCTTCAGTGCTGAAAATAGTATGAATTTTAGCGCTTCAAAAAGCGCTTTTTTTGTATCAAAAATATAGTACTCCAAACCGGGAACTCCCCATACAAAAATCAGCAGCGATATCGGCAGGTTTGTAAGCACTACATTTATTCTCTTATAGTAAAAAGTAGCTTTTCTAAAGCAATTTTTTTTACTGCGGCATTACAAAATTACCTTTAAAGTGTGTAAACATAGTTTTTTGGTTTGCTCAACGCTTTCGGAGTAATTCAAAAATTACAATAAAAAATAAGTGTTTTTCATGCTAAATTAAATTTCCTTTCTAAAAACCCAAAACAAATTAAAACTGCAAAGCCCTTGATTTTCAGTTGGTTTTCTGAAAAGCAGTTCTCTTGCGGACAAAATAAGCTTTACATCATGAAAATATATGAAACATTTTGATTTTATTAACAATTAAGTGAATACTCCCAGGTAATAATTTAGTTTTTCTTTCCAAAAAAGAGCAAATACCTTTTAAGTGTCTGACTGTGTTCACTTAATGGCTCTTAAAATCAACATTTGTCCATATATTTTCATGTTATATGACTTGCTTTGTTTGTAAGATACCTGTCCTTACGATCAGTAGTTTAAAGTTAGGGTTTTTTCAGTTGTAAAATTTTCATTAGTTCTTTATGAAATTTATTTGACATATTGTCATAATTTTATTTTAAATGAAATTTATTTGCTGGTGTTTAAGCATTGTCTATATGCAGCATCTCATTGGTGCTTTAACAAATCGTCAGTAGACTTCAAACACAATTTTGAACAGTTACAAACCCTTTATCTTATGTACAGACTTTCAAAAACTATTTGAGAATTCACAAATGTTTAAATGATTTTCAAAGCCTAATTTGCTTATTTTTGAAAATCGTTTACATATTTGTGAATTCTCAAATGGTTTTTGAAAGTCTGTTCATAAGATAAAGGGTTTGTAACTGTTCAAAATTCTGTTTGAAGTCTACTGATGATTTGGTAAAGCACCAATGAAATGCTGCATATAGACAATGCTTAAACATCAGCAAATACATTTCATTTAAAATTTTCATTAGTTTTTAGAATGAAAATTTTTTTAATTTTGGATGAAAAAACATTTTTTTTCGATCCTAATTTGTGAATAACTCCGAAAGCGTTGATCAAATCAAAAAACTATGCTAACATATCTTGAAGACAATTATATTTTGCATATTTTGATGGCTTTTGACCGCAATAGGGCATACCTTTCTGGAGTAACAGTGAAATACACTGATCTCTCTAGTAAAAATATTAGACAGACCAATTAAAAAAGAAAAACTGTGGTTTATAGGAAAAAACTGAGAGCATGGTATTTTTTACCCGCATTAAACTACTTAGAAATATTGTAGGTTTGTTCGAAAGGTTTTTGTCATTGGTCAGTGATATCATTCAACAAATTACTATTCTGAAGCTGGACCATCTGACTACCTGCTCGCTTTTGTTCACTTGTTAACTAACTCGAAATTTCATTAGATTTTTTTCACAGCAGCAATTCAAATTCATATTTGTATATTTTTAAAATCCAGCATATTACAAAATTCTATTTCACTTTTTCAATTTCTCGAATCACAGTTTACTTAAATATTTTATTGCACAGATTTCGTTATAGAAATTGTTTGCAGCTGAAATATTTTCTACATTTTTTAATGTATTTTTGCTGCAGATATATTGAAATTTCTTATCAAACTTATTTATTTTCTTATCTTTGTTATAGTTTTTTTTAATTCAAAATTTATATATTTCGGTACTTCTATTTCGAGTGTTGTTTGTATTTTATAGGAATTTATATATATTGGATATTTTTGCTTAAGATTTATAAGAATTTTTGTGGTTAGCCTCTTTTTTAAACAAAATTGTTATATTTTAAATTAATTTCTTTAAATTTTAATATTTAAAAATTTAATTTGAAATATCGTTAATGACTTTCATTAATTTATTAAACAAAAAAAATCTTAAAAAACGTTCTTACTTCTTTTTTCATTTTATTTTTGTTTGTTTTGGAACTTTTTTTTACTATTATCCAAATAAATGAAATATTTAGTTTTTTAATATATTTTTAATGTTGTATTTTTGATCAGCTCTGTGCTTTTTTCTGTATTTTCTTTAAATACTTTTTTCTGAACAATTTTTTATATTTTTGTCAGATTACAAAAAAAAGATACTATTCTGGAAATTAGATTTTGTCACATTTTATTTAAATCATACACATTTATTAATTTCTGTTTTGTTACTTTTTTTTTAAGAAAACAACCTTGATTTTATAAAATTTTTTTAAACAAGCAGAAAAATAAAAACTTCCGCATTAAATAAGCAAAAATTGCATTTCCAACGCACTCACGCAATTTCAAATTAAACGTTTAATTCAAAACTGCATTGAAACTGCTGAAATTTAAAATAAAATTTTGTTGGAATTCTTTATCAAGATAAATTAAAATATTTAGATTTAGATTTTTTAATGTAAAAAACACTCACATACACACGCACTCAATATAACAAACGTTTTATTAAAATTAAATTTTTTTAAAGAAAATTAAAAAACTCATGCTTTTAAAAAATAAATTATGAAAAAACGTAATAAAATTTGTTGTAAAGTTATAAGTTATGTTGTTGTTTTATTGCTATTTTTGTTGTGTTTTGTTGTTTGTTTCATTTGTGAAATTATTACAAGAACGCGTAAATGTTGTTGGAGCGTATTTAGCGGCGAGCAAGTGAGCGCGTAATGCAACGATTGCGAACTAAAATGGAAAACGATGTAAAAAAGAATCATGGCAATAAACGTTAAAACGCGTTAAATTTGACAAATAGCAAAAAAAAAAAACAACGCAAAAAATAATAAAGACAGCAACAACAACAACAACAAAACCAACAACAACGTCAACGGAAAAAAATAAAAACTGCACACAAAAAACAGTGAACAGAACTGCACAGAACACAGAATAGTGAACACACACCGCAGCAAAAGAAAAGTGAAGCATGTAAACGAAAATTATTTAAACAAAAAACCGGGAGATGTAAAGAAAATTATTTAAAAAAACGCAAAATTAAACACAAAAATGCAACGACAACGACAGTTTTAAAACATACACATGCACACATACACAGGCTTATAGTTTTGTTGTAATATCAACAACAACATTGGCAGAAAAATTTAATAATTTTAATTATGATAAAAAGAAGTGGTTAATAATATCATTTTTTGTATAGAAAGAGACACACGCACACTTAAAAGGAAATAAACTCTCTGAGTGGAAATTAAGCAAATTTTTTTTTAATTAAGAAGAATTAACTTTGTTGTTTTTATTAATATTATTATAGTTGTTGTTGTTTTTATTGTTTTCACAAATTGTTATTTAATGTATGGCTTCATTATATTGGTGTTATAGATTAATTAAACAGGAATATTTACTACTGGTAGCCACGATCGGACGCTACTCGCAACATTTCGGAACGCGTCCGAATTTGCGTTCCCGTTGCATATCGAATGCCTTGTTTAATAGCAACTACTAACCCGAACGCTCAACAAACTTTGCTAAAAAAGTTTAATTAAAACGCACGTACACACATACACGCACACGCCATCTTCACTCACTTTAGCCGCCGAACTAAGAAAAGAACCCTGCGAAATTGTTCACAAAAAAAACCTCAAAAAATTACTTTAAAATAAATTGTTCGAGAACACACGGTTTCTATTTTAGCAAAACTGAAAATAAATCGAAATCGTGGTCATTTGAAAAGAAACACAAAAACTACGTACAATACGTCGTCTAGTGTGACGTATTAGCGTCGCAAACGTTGTTGCTGTTGGCTGGCCCGACGTTCTGTTCTTAAAAACCACCACATTATAACTATTCGCCAGAAGAATGGAGCGCAAAACTGAAAAATCGACAAGCAACATTATAAAAAAAAAACAAACATACACACGCTCACAGAAATATGAGAAAAACCAACAATAACAAAAAAATGCATTTTTTGTTGTAAAAAAATTGCTGCTGCTTAAAGAATAAAAAAAGAACTGCAGCAGCTAAATGAAGCTTTTGTTACATGTGTGTGTGTGTGTGTTTTGTAGAATGAGTTCTAGTTGTTTTTTAAAAAATTAATGTAAATGCATTTGTATGATTTTTTTTAAATCTAAAAAAATAAACCGCCATTGAGTAAAATCATACCAACTCAAGCTCGAAATATCACTAAAACAGAGCAGACCAACATCATACCACATATTAACTATAAAATACACACACACAAGCGCACACAACCATTGCATAAATGCAAGGAAGTGTGTTTTCGTTTATGTATGAGTAACTGCATAAAAGCACACACACACGCATAACCATTAACATATGGACAATAAATAAAACCACCTCATTTTTAACTTACCTCACTCACTCATTAATAGAGAGCACGTTATAAAAATTCTTTTACACACAAACCTATAAACTGCACTCTCGTACACGGGCCAAACTCATTTACTCAGAATGTAATAAAAAACAAACAAAAAACACACACACAAAGAAAAGTTTGAACACGAACCCTAAGAAAATTCAACAAACTTGCAAAAAACAGTCACACAGCCACACACACACACTCACACATAGAGAGTACACCAACAAGAAATAGCATTACAACAAGTGAGCAAGAGTGCAGTTTTTTAGCAAAAACATTCTCCTAGAACAAACTGTTTTTTATTTTAGAAGAGAATTGGCTAGAACAACAACATGCAAAACAAAAAACAACAACAGTAGAATGCATTTAAAGGGGGAGTTGCAAAAAATGAAACAAAAAACATGGACACAAACAAACACACACACACATACAAAACTCTAAAAAACATGACTTTGTTGACACACTGCTTTTTGTGCTTCATGCACATTTACAAACCAAAAAGAAGAAAAAAATTAAACTACAACGAAAAAAGAAGAAAGAATAGATAGCCAGACAGACAGACACACATTATAAATGTATGAAGAGTTGGTTGGTTGGTTGGGATTTGTTGTTAACTGCTGCATGTTGGCTTGTTGTAATAAGAATGTTTTATTATTGTTTGTTATTAATTCTACTCCATCATGTTGCATGTTGTAAATGAATTTTTTTCACTCCCTAGATTTTTTCCAAGTGCAATTTTTGTAATGAGTTGTAAACAAACTTATGAACTTATATTCATTCGTACATACATACATAAATACATACATACACACATACATATGTACATTAGGGTCATTCTCAAATATTTTTTTTTACGTTTTTTTCTCTCTCAGAACCAAGTTAAAAAGTTTTGCTTAGTTAAAATAATAGGCCTGTTAAAATGTAAGCTCATAATATTAATGATGAGATGGTGCACATCGCACCTTTCGATTTCCCATGAGATTTGTGTAGGTTAGGTTGCGAAAAACCTATTGCATGACACTTCTTGAAAGACCTGTTTGTATTTTGTATGAAATTTTGGTAAATTTTTTTTGAATAACCTAAGATTTCCGTTGCATTCTTGAAAAATCGTATACATTTAGGGTGAATTTTATTTTCACCGTAAATAACGTTTGATCGAGCTAACTTACGTAAAAATTATGTATGACCTTTTTTATATAGCGTTCAATTCTCTAGAAAAGCGACCAATAACGTTCCGTTCGTTACTTACAACAGTCAGAATGAATAAACTCAATTTATCCTATACAAACCGTATGGGAAATATTATGAACTTATATATTAAAAAGCTTATTTTTTTACCTAAACAAAACTTTTGAGCATGGATCTGAGAAAAAAACGAATTTTTTTTTTGTGAATTACCCTAATGTACATATGTACATATGTACAAATATTTATGTGTTTTAAAAAGTTACACTCAACATTTGAGTCTTTTATTCGGCAAAAATCATGGCCACAGGTTGTTTTTTGTACAAATGAAAATCTTATTGTTGAAGTTGGTAACAACGGGCTGTTGGCTGAAGCTTTAAATTAATTTATACTTATTTAGATAACACTTTTTAAGTTGTTGACAATAACGACAAGCATTTTTGTATAAATACTTTAATATTTAGGATTTTTGAAAAAAAACAACAGCCAAAATAAATTTTAAGCAGCTCACCGAAGCTTTGAGAGGAAATGTAAAGGATAACACTGTGCAACAAAATGGTTTGTTTTTATGACACCTCATAACCACTATATACTGAAAAAAAGTCGTCATAACGCTGTACTTTGGCTGGAAATCGGTATGCAGACTTGCAGTGCCAAAATGTATAATTGAGAGGGTGACAAGCAAAGGGGTACAAATGCTAAAACTAAAAAAGTAGAGTTATATGCAGAAATCAAAACTTAATACCAATATCTATTACTCTACAAAAATACTGACCTGTACGATGCCCTCAAGGGGCGGTATGTATTAGAAACCAAAAATATTATTATTGAAAATGCATGGGAACAAAAAACTTTTAAGCTTAATTACTCAGAATTTTCTTTTTTGCACTTGTACCCCTTTGCTTTTAAGCCCCTCGATTAAAAAAAGTGGGCTGCTTACATCCCTTTTTGCAGTGGTGCACCTATAAAGGGGACTTGCACATAGAAAAGTGACTCGGCATAACAAATCTTGTAAGCCTTACGTTTGAGGTATAAAATACTTTCGCAACTCTTATGTAAAACACAACGAGAATCATTTTTGAAGAACATTTTAGCCCTCTCACTCTGCGCTGCACAGTGGTTTAAAAACTTTTTTTCTGGGTGGTAGTATTTTTTCGGTCATACAAAATAAATTGCCTCTGGAACATAAAAAAGTTATGGCCGTTTTTTTTTAAAGAAAACCTATAAAAAATAAGTGTAGAAGAAAAATCGGATCAAAAAAGGTAATGGTTCTCCTTCCAGCCCTATCCAAAGTTGACTAATTTTTAAATAAACTTTATAGTTTCCTTAAAAATTCCTCAGAGTGCAAAGCAACGATCTCCACAAAACTACAAATGCTCTAAGGCCTTAGGTGTTGCCTAAATATAGCGAAAGTTATTTAAATGTTACTCGGTAAATAACGAAAGGGTGACTGACCAATTAAAAAAATTTTTTTTGGACCATGTTTTCCCTGGTTTTAGGGTTTTAGGCTGTTTTCTCGGGAGCCATAAGAGCTACGGACCTGAAATTTTCACACAATATGTAAAGCTTTTGCCGCTACAACAGCAATTATATGACAGCGAAAAATTAAAATGTGTTCTAAAGCGAGCAACGAAATATTTTGAAATACTAATGTAATATACAGACACTTATATGTAGACACTCTAAATTTTCAAAGTTAGTGTTAATTGGTGTAGTCTGTAGAATAAGCTACACCATTTAACACTGATATTTAAAACAATAAAAAATTAAAGTGTGTTCTATCAGTTAATGTAATTTTACACTGTAATTTAGACAAAAGCTAAAACTAAAAAATTCCAAAATTAAAAAAAAATGTCAAAACGAAAAATCGTCAAAATGAAAAAGCGCTTAAAAAAGCACCAAAATTAAGGAAAAAAATTGTTAAGACGCAAAATATCACCAAAACTAAAAAGATCGCCAAAAACGCAAAAAACCGAAAAAAGTCGTCAAAACGAAAAAAAACCCTACAATATAAAAAAGTCACTAAAACTAAAAATATCAACAAAAAAAAAAGGAAAAAATCACAAAAAATGAAAAAAAATCACCAAAACGAAAAAAGCGCCAAAACCAAAAAAGCGACAAAACTAAAAATATCGCCAAAAACCAAAAAAATCGCCAAAACGGAAGAAAGTGCCAAAACAAAAAAAAAACTGCTAAAGCCAAAAAAATCACAAAAAACCGACAAAAAATCCCCAAAACCGAAAAAAGCGCTAAAACTAAAATAAATCGCTAAAACTAAAAATATTTTCAAAAAGCGAAAAACGTTAAAACAAAAAAAACGTCAAAACCAAAAAACGCCAAAGCTAAAAAATCGGCAAAAAAACTGCAAAAAACCCAAAATCGCCAAAAAACTAAAAAAATCGCCAGAACGAAAAAAAAGTGCCATAACCAAAAAAAAAAATTCCCTAAAATTAAAAAAACCACCAAAAACCGCAAAAAAGTGCCCAAAACCGAAAAATGCGCCAAAACTGAAAAAAATCGCCACAACTAAAATAAATCGCTAGTACTAAAAAGATCGTCAAGAAGTGAAAAAACGTTTAAAAAAACGCCAGAACCAAAAAACCGTTAAAACTAAAAAAATCGCTAAAAACAAAAAATTGCCAGAAAAAAAAGAAAAAAATCACGAAAATTTAAATGAAAGAACGTCATCGAATCATGGAACTTGCATGGGTTCAATTCATTCATTTTAATGGAGATCAATTTATTTAAATTTTTTCGTCTCAGATCGAAGATGTATGTATGTGACAGAAATTCCGCTGGCTAGTTATATAAATTACACTGTACAACACGAAAAATAATTACAGGGTTCTATAAACCGATTCTGGTAGATGAGACAAAAAAATATATATACATGTGTCGTCGTTTTCAAGATCACATCAGAATTTTATTTTAGGGGGGTTACATTACCTCTCTTTTGACCTGATCGTGCAGCATAGCGGCACATGAAACTAAATGTTCTTTATATCGGATGTATAGGATGTATTCAGAAACTTTGTAGAATATACTATGGCAAATATTTCTGTGAAACATATTAACCCTCTAACTCCCCCACATAACGGTCATTTTTGGCTCTTTTCTAACTAATCGTAAAAACATTCAGAAAAAGGGGTACCCCGGGGATAAAATGTTCTACAAAAATCTTGGCCATACAATTTTGCTATTGCTGTTCAAAGACAACCAAGCTCCAGACTCAAACTTTATGCCAGAAATTATTAAAAACTTAAACTATGTTTAAGGGTTAACTTCATACTTATTCACAATTAGTACTCGGCATAGGAAATCTTGTAAGTCTTACGTTTATGTTATAAGACCTTTTTAGCAGTTTTATGTAAAACACCACGCAACAATTTTTTTATGAAACATTTTAACCCTCTAACTCTTCGCTTTATGGGTCTTTTAGTACATATCTAAAAAAATTGCCTTCAGAGGCGATATAAGGGGTTAAAATGTTTTACAAAAATATTTGCCATAACATTTTACTATAGGTCTTGAAATAGACCCAAACTTCAGACTTAACTCGGATGCTAGAAATCATTCAAAACTTAAAATGTTTTTAAGGGTTAATTTCGTACATGTGCACAATTCGTACTCGGCATGGAAAATGTTCTAAGCCTTGCATTTAAGGTATAAGATGTGTTAAGTTTTTTCATGTACAAGACTACGTGGAACATTTTTGTAGAAGATTTTCTTCCGCTATATCGCCGCTGAAGGGGATTTCTTGCCATTTTATTTTAGAAAACGAAGAGTTATAGGGTTGAAATGTTTCAGAAAAATTTTTGCGCTAATATTTTCTACAAAGTTGAAATACCCAATACCTCAGATGTAAAGAACACAGATCAGTACAAAAGTTAGAAAACTTTAAACCCCCTAAAATAAAATTTCGATGTGATCTTGCAAAACGCCGACACACGTATATAAAGTATTTTTGTCTCCTCTACCAGAATCTGTTTACAGAACCCCGTAACTCTGAAAAAAGTTCCAAATTGTTGTATAGTGTTATTAAAATTCTCTTATAATAAACTTTAAAATGGTTATACATACTATTTGGTTTCTCAAATTCAAACCACAGTAACATTCAAAAATAAAATTGTGCAGGAAACGAATAAGACAAATGGAAATTTCAATGCGAATCAGGCATATATTGGTTAGTATAAATAAAAATATATTAGCTTTTTACTTAAAAATTTGTTTTAGAACACAAAATTCTGGAAATTATTGAATATAAAATCCAGAATTTTTGGGTTTAAAGCTAATTTTTAAGTAAAAGCAAATATTTCTTTTTCATGAAATGGATATCGTATCAAGTGCACGAGACTGTACAGGACCTAAAAATATAAACATTTAGATTTCGAAAAATGTGTCACTTATGTACTGTTTTGAAATTGTGCAGCCGTCTTAATGCACCCATTTGTATGACTGTTCTCTCAGTAGCCAATAACTCTTCATTGAGTCCAAATAGCATTAATATCATTCATATTGATGCAGGTTGTATTTCTGTATTTTATCACACCATGACATTTTTGTTTTTGTAGTTGAATAAATGAACTGTCATTTCACCACACTTTTTGTTATGATATAATACAACCGAAACTCAATATGTTAATAACTTAAAAAAATTGAAAAACTTTACTCATTTTTTTTAGAATTAATAACTCAAATCTTCTTTAAATAAAATTTTATACTGAAAATTCTCCAAGAACTTAAATCATTTTTTCAAGTGTTTAAAATTCTACTCTCTGTTTTAAAAACATTTTTTTATCCACCACTTAGTGACTGATATGCAAAAAAAAGTGCATTTTAAAGAGAATTTTCTCAAACCTCCCCGAAAAACGAACCTCTTTTTTTAGGTTTGGTTTTGCAAGCATGTGTTGTTTGCTACTTACTTGACTGTATTGAGCTTAAATTTTTTTATTCCATACACGTGCACAGTTTTCATGTTTTAAACTTTTTTGTCGTTGCTGTGTTTTCTAGTTTCTTTGAATGCAAGTGTATGAATGTTCAAGAGAGTAACAGAGAGTCTTTTCCCGTTGCAATGATGCCAATTTGAGGAAGAAAAGCTTAAAATGAATACTTCCAACAAGGTACGAACATGAGCATCAGCAAAATACAAAATAATATGACATGCACATATAATAGTGAGGAAATGATGTGTCAAAATTTTAGTCCTTCGAGCCGAGCAACTATAGACTTAAAGCGTGCACACCACTTCTTGAACTCGAGCTCTAGTATTTTTTTTTTGTTTCAGTAACTTTCACAATTTTATTATTGATAAGAGCATATTGAAAACATATTTTTTTCGAGCTTGTAGGTTGTGAAGCAGGCTTCCACACATTTTTCAAAAATTTAAAAAATATTTTCAAGACATGATTTCTAGTAGATGTTGCATGCAAAATTACTGTTGCGAACCATATGACGTTCTTTGGTTTTTCAAAGTGCTTAAAACCAAACGAATGACTTAAACACACCCTGAAGACGTCTTGTGCAGGACTCTACTACATCCCAGCAAAAAAAGTCAGAAGTACTTCCATATGTTCACCATTTTCATTGCATAGCAATCACCACAGGTACTAAATTTAATATTCTAAGGCTGCTGTTTATATCAAAAATTGTTCTAGAGAACCTTTAAAGCGCATACCATTCAGTTCATGTTTCACCAAAAAGAGATACTTAACACATACGATGCAACATTTTTTGTCGTTGCGACACTCCATTCATACTAAAATCTTCTGACAAAATAAAGTAAAGAATTAATAAAAAAAATACTCAAGGAACGCCTACAAGGTAGGTGACACAGCAAATGGAATTTCTTATGCTGGTGTATAATTACACAAGGGAACACTTTTTCAACTTAATTTAACAACGCAAACAATAAAATTGGTTTTAGGTCAAATTTGTGTCACTGTTAAAAAAGTAACAAACGAGTCGTTTAATTGCTATAAAGTTGGATAGATCGATGTTAACGTTAAGCCTGAATAATATCAGGAAAGTGTCTTATACTTTCCTCTTTATATCAAGGAATCTATTTCAGAAATCGTTGTGGTAGACTGCAAGCTATTATGCGTGCCTTCTTTTAAGACAATGTTCGGTTAGCACAAACGTCAATATTGATATTTCTTTTCTATTTTGTGAAAGCAGAAAAGAAGTATCCTGTTAATTCGTGCGATATCGATATTGTGTGTCAATGCGACAAAAAAATTAAAGTTTCTCTTTTCGGTGTCGACAACAAATCTGTTCGAACTAGTAAGGTTGTACATTATCTGGCAAGTTGATCTGACGCAGTGTTCCTCTGTAGGACCATGTGTAATGCAGATAAATCCGACTAATAGATAGGGATTTCTAGACCAAAAGGGTAGTCCTACTATCAGAGTAGATATTGATTTCTATCGTTGATTTTCTTTCTAATTAATGTCAAACCTTTTTAGCCTCTAGGATCTCTGTTTGAAGAGCTGTAAAGTGGTCCAGAAGGCGATTGGTTGTAATGAGATTTGGGGTCCTTCAATGCACTCCATAGCCGACATCTTCCTAAGCTTTCGAGCCATTAGTATCAAAATTTATACGTTTTCTTTCAGCATTTGTACCATTGCCCCATAAAATGTGAGTTGGTTTTCGGCTTGTATAGAAAAGCTAACGAGATTTCATCCACGTCCCACCCAAGATTCGCTTCATTACGGCCTACACCGAAGATGGATTGCAGGAATTTCTCTCACCTGTTTCTCTACTAAATCGGGTAATAGGTATTGAAAATAGTTCAACGTGACTGTAAGTAAAGCAGGAATATATTTAGGGGAGTACCTCTTACATATACACCATTAAGTTGCGATTACCTTTTTCGTTCAGTTGATTTACTAATTAGTATAAATATTCAATGATTGGCCAACAAACGTGGAAAAAGTCTCTGAGAGCTGAATATGTTATCTATTGTACTTGGGCAAGTTTCTTGGTTCAACAGGGTATAATAAAAGCGAGATCAATAGGCAAAGTAATTAACTGACAGAGAGCCGAAGCATTTATTTCGTTAAATTACATAGCTTACTGGCCATAGTTAGACGACTGGAAGGTGAAGAGTTAATCTCGTCACCTAGTTGAATCTAGTCTATCTCGTAGGATATTAGTGCTTTCTTATCGTAGTTAAACAATCGGGAAGTGCACAAGTTATTACGTTTTTACAAAATAATATTATTTAGGAACGCATCATTACCCTGCCGTATATAGACGATAAGCTAGTTCGAAAGGTTGCTGGTAGGAATATATGAAAGATTACGATCTCTTATGATTATCTGTGGAAAGGAGACAGAGAGAGAGAGAGAGAGAGAGAATGAAGTGAATATAGCAGGAGAGTAAAAAAGCAAGAGTTTAAAATATAACTCATTTCCATTGAGTTTGTAAAATAAATTTTACAAAATCGTATATTTCATTTAAAAGTTTCCCTCCCAAAAGCTTAAGCTAAATCCGCTCCTGTTAAGAGAAAAGTACAAACGTGAGGACGAATGATAGGCGTGGCGGGTATGGGGGCAGAGTTCCGCTAGAGATAAAACTGTCCACTGCTGCTGATATGGGAAGTCATGGTTTTGTATTATATTTCTGAGAACTTGAATAGGTTACGGAAGGCAATTTTTCGGAGGAAGCGAAGGTGGCAATCAACAAATTTGGAACTGTGACACAGAAGATGTGTGATGCTTCCTTAGTCCTCTTTATTATAATATCTAAAGCAGTAATCGTAGTAGGGGACGCCATAACATAAGCGTGGATTGTGGAAGTGTGCCCCGTGACCTTGGCAATAAGGTTGCGCAAGTGCAATTTTGAAAAAGTGTCTCGGCGGTTATTACCATTTACCTATCGTAGTTCAACTAAAGAGAGTTTATAAGTTCATTTCGTCATATGGCATGCTTTCATAATCATTTATGTCGTCGTATTGTATTATTGACTTGCCGTAACTAGACGGCCGATAGCCGATCAATTAGTTTCGACGTACTGCAGGTCTTGTCACAAACTTTCCTTACACTACCAAAAATTATATACGTAGATTGTTAGTTCGTTGTCTATAAACTAAAGTATAGAAATAAGACTGCACCACTGCGATTACCTATTTATAACAAAACTGTCCTATTTATAATAGACTGAGCTTACCTCAACTGGGAAAGGAAACTACGTTACAAGTAATTTCAGAACTTCTATGTGCTAAACATCCGAGTCTGTTCCCGACTAGAAATTTTTCCAATACTCATATTGGGGCCCAATTGGGAATGCATGTGGTAAGCCCAAAGGGGTTATCCCATTTGGGATCAGACCGAGAACTTGTTGGGATTGCCCATCTACAGATTAGTGACTTAACAAAAGTTCTTCCCAAGTGGGAAACTATTGAGAACTTGTTGGGAAAATCCCACACATATTTTTAATCGTATTTTTTTGCTTATTTTCGAAAGAGATGATTGTTGCTTACTTTTGTCATTAGGATAGCTTTAGCAATTTTTAATAGTAGAATTTGCTATTTTCCCGATTTAAGAAAAATTTTGTGAGTTTTCGATATTTCTCCACAGAAAACCCATCGAGTCCCAAACAGGTTTTTGCCTTACATTTTAATTTTGAACCAAGTTGGCTCCCAAATGGGTTGGCATTAAAATTTCTAGTCGGGTATATGCATGTGCAGAAGATAATTATGCAAAATAACACACTTGGCATAATCCGAAAAAGTTTTGGAAACACCAGTGAATTGGACCTTATAAAACAGGAACATGTCATTGTCATTTAAGTTCATTTCCCCAGCATTGAGTTTACTAATTTCTTAAAACAACAGCACTACTTAATCCAACTTGCGCTTAAAAACGCTAATTTAGCAACACTTTCTCTTGTCACTATTTTCAAAGTTTTATTCTTGCTTAAAGGGGAAGAGAGTGGCTGATATCTTAAGTAAGTATTAGTTCCTTTTTTATGAATTTACTATTAAATAAAATTGTTGTTCTTTAATTTGCTTTATTTGCAACAATTCTAATGTAAAGTTTTCTCTTGAGCTTCAAATGAGTAAAAAGTAAAGTAATGCATTTAATATAACACACAAGTGTACCTGACTCTGTGTGTGTGTGTGTGTTTGTTTATTTGTTTGGTTGTTACAATTCATTTGCACAGTGTGTGTGTATGTTTGATTTGGCTTTTTTTGTGCACAGTGTTTGTGATTGGCACAAAAAGTTGTAATTTAGATTTTTACCATTTTCATCGTTAGTAATTTATGTGAAGTTTTTTTTTTACTCTTCAATTTAGTTGCTTTGGATTCATTTGGCTTTTTGTTCCTACTTTTGGTTTTTAGTTTTTAAATCCATGTTTTTACTGCAATTGTTTGTGAATGTTGTGTGTGTGTGTGTGCTTTTTGCAAGTTTTTGTCCCCTTGTTTGAAATGAAATTCTGTAGAAAAATACTTTTGTACAAGTTGTTCGGGTAGTTTTTGTTGAAAAAGATTTGTTTGTTACTAGAATTTATTTATTTAGTATTTTTCTAGCAAATGAATGTTTTGCTGTGCTGTTTTGTTCTAAATGGTGAGAACAGGAAATGGTCTAAAAGAACGCCATCTTGTAAGAATTTGTTAGATACTGTATGGTTTTGTTTTTCTTTATTTTATTCTACTTTTTTGTGTGTACGTACTTTTTTCTACTGTATTTCATATTATTAAGTTTGTGTTTTATTTTATTTATTTGTTTTTTTTTCTGGAATTACATATTTTTCAGTAGCTGCTGTTTTCTAAAAAGTTTAAAACGAGTAAAATGTGGCTTAAAGAATTTTTCAATGTAATTTCATCATGATTTGTGAAGACAAAGATGTAGTTTAAGAATAATAGGCCGTTTTTGTTGGGGTACTTGTTGCTGTAACTTTGTCTTTGTCTATTTGGTTGTTCTAATAGCTGTACTGTAATGTCTAGAATTTCTAATTTAGAAACAAAGATATTTCTTCTGTTTTTGTTTTCTTAAAGATTAAACAAAAAACCAAAAGAAACTTTAAAAAGAGCTGTATTAAAAAATTTTTGAAATTAATTTCAGTATTTATGAGTAGTTTGACCCTTTTTGCAAATGGAATAAACAATTCTAAAGAAAGATTATGTTTAATTATACATACAAGAGTGTTGTTTGTAGTTAAAAAGCAGATTTTTTTCTTGCAAAAAAGAAATGCCTGCAACAATTTTATTAAAGAAATATTTTTTTGACTTTAAAATAAATTAAAAAAATTTTTGAAAACAATTTTTGAAAAAAAAAACGATTGCAAAAAGTTAGATGAATAAACTGAAAGAATCTGGTAGTACATACATATATCCTGTCACATATGAAGGACATTTTCATATTGATAACCCTTTTATTTTTTAAAGTGGGTTATAAAATGCAAGGCATTTAAAAAATATAATATATAAAAGCAATCATCACCGCTCCAAACCACACAGGGCTGCACCCCATCATGGAAAGACAACAGGCAGAGCAATTTACTCGTTTATTTCCGAAGGGAGGTTAAGAAAATGTGTCAGGAGGGGAACATCACAAGGTGGGGTGATATCACCTATGATATGGACTTTAGTAATAACTAAAATCGTATTCCATTTCAGCATAGGATGCAGAAATGTGGCTGCTAATGCTCTCATGAAAATTCTTGCCAATGATTAGTGCGATCATGAAAAAGTCACTGAAAAGGTAATCAATTTTGACAGCCGAAAGTTTTAGTCTAAGAAAGGCAGAATTGCTTCAGTTTACCAGAGACATACAATTCTAGATTTTACACTCTTCAAGTTAAACTGAGATACTTAACCTATAGCAAAAAAGCGATATACTTTGGGACGGTCCTTGACTCCAAGCTTTCCTGGAAGCGGAACATGTAGGAAAAGAAGGTACTATGTGCCTTTTATAACTGCAAGATAAGTCTCGGTAAGAAATTGGGCATAAAAGCAAAAATTATATAATGATTGTACACAACAATCATAAGACCAGTTTTGAAGTACGATGCATTGGTATGGTAGAATGCTGTAAACAAAGAAATATATTTCTCCACCATGGTGAAAATCCAAATACTTATCTGTGTCGAGATCACTGGAGCACTATAGGCAGCACATCAAGTAGGGTTGGAGGCGATACTAAATTTGATACCCATATGTCAGAAGCTGAACAGCTACAGTTGTACTATGTTGCGTCCCAGTTTTATTCTAAAATTAATGGAAGTTAGCATCATGCTAAAATCCCATTGGGGATTTTCTATGAACACTATTTGTAATTACTTTTTTCTGGCATTGCCAATTCAAAATAAGAGTTTTGTAAAAGATTAAAATCAATAATAAACTCAGTCACATTTTGATATTTAAATATGACGTTTCATTTACAAGGCCAAGTCTTTATTTATAATGCGTGAAACTTTGTTCTACATTATAATTGATAAACATCTAATAACTGGCGCCCAACGTGGGGCGCCATACAAAATTATACTTTAAATACGTCGACTGTATCAGTTTTAAAATATAACTTTATTTTGAGAAAGTGTTTTCATTTGCTTTTGTTTTAAGATTCTCAGTCTCATAAGAAGTTATCACATATTAATAAATTTTCTTTATTTTTAAAACAAAATCTTTGATTTGGGTAAAAAAAAAATAAAAATAAATGAAAAGGCTACATTTTAATAAGATTAATGGGAAATTTTGTCGCATTGTTCATTGTTTTTATTAAAGGCTTTATTTCTTTCGGACTGATTTCCAGTCGACGTTACATTTTTGTTCTGCTTGATCACTTGTTAAATACATAGTTATCGGCAAGAGACGTTTGCGATTTTAAGAAGGGGGAAGTAATATCATGTTAATACAGAATGCTGAAATCGCAATTGGGATTTTCCATGAACACTATTTGTAATTATTTTTATTTTTCTGGCCTCAGAAAAAATTTTTTTTTCTGGCATTAACAATGGCGAATTAAAATTAACGAGCAAATGTCTACACATTACCTTTACACTATGCAGCGAAACCTGCTCACATATACAAATAAATAACCAAACAATACCTCAACAAACTGATCGTCGTCTAACATGGAAGTCCCACATAAATGCAAAGGTGGTCCAAATGAAATTAAAAGCAGCTCAAATGAATTGGCTCATTGGAAGGAACTCTACTCTAAGCCTAGATTGTAAGCTTCTTCTATACAACTCCATTCTAAAACCAACATGGTCCTACGGTATCCAGTTATGGGTTACTGCCTCGGCATCAAATATAGAAAAAATTCAAAGGCGACAAAATAAAATACTCCGTACGATTGCAGCAGCCCCATGGTATGTCAGAAACAAGCGAATTAAGCGGTTAAGACAGTGTTTTCTAAATACGTGACAAGATACATTAAAAAACTCGACTTGCACCCAAATCTCCTAGCCCGAAACAACATTAGCTTTAGAGCCCACACTCGGCTGAGAAGGAGGGACGCTCTTGCTCTCAGCCGAACATGAGAGACGTAGACAACCAAAGAACCCATCGCTGAAACAAATATTTTTGTCGGGCATTGGCTGGACTTAAAAATTAAAAATGTTTAGAGTTAAGATTTGATTACTTATTGCTAGTTCCATTTTATTGAAGAGGGAGGAAAATATAGGTCTCCAGATTAATAAGTTTTTGAATTAGAGGAAAAGAAAATCTTTGAGGTGCACTATGGCACATTCTGCAGAAAATTATAACAAATTAAAAGAATCAAAATTCCATAAATTAAAATTTTTCGCTTCAGTATACAAGTTATTCTCTTATTTGAAGTGTACATGTTTTTCTTGCATTAGAAAGTGATTTTTTTTGTTTTTGAGAACTGTTAAAATTTTTCCAAGAAAGTTTTCAAAACTTTTTTTGTGGTCTATGGAGTTTACACTTGTTTTTTTCATACTGATTCTATAAGAGATCGGGTTATTTCAATGAAGAAAGTGTACAAGTTTTTTTTTGTTCATCGAAGCATCGAAGCTTGAAAACTTTTCAATCATTATGGTTAAACGACTACTGATGAGTTGGCATTAACACCAACCCACAGAAAATAATTTGTTGAAAAATGCATTTCTTAGAATATCTGAAATAAATTTAATAATTTTTTTTATTTATTTGTTGTTTTATTTATTTCAAACTTCTGTTGTTTTTTTATAGCTGAATTTTAAACAGCAATATTTTTTTAAACCACAATAATTTATTTATTTTCATAAAATCTAATCGTTTGTTGAACTCGTTTTTTAGGAAAACTAAAAACTTTAGCACTTGCTGCGGTTTTCAAAAAAAAAACTTTTTTGGGTCACTTATTTTTCTTTATATTTTGGTACGGGAATGTGTGATTAAACAATTATTCAGTGGTTTTGACAGATTTCATAAGCGATTTGTTCTAAATTTTAAATAAATAAGGTCAATCTACAGTTAAAAAAATATATATATTTCAAGGGTAAAAATCCCAATTTGAAGGAGAATGATTCAAATTAACTCGTTTGTATATTTATTGAAATTGGTTCCCCAAGAAGTATACAAAATATTTGTAATTATATGGAAGGGTACACACAGAAAAAAATACCAATGTAAAATCAAAATGTCGCAATTTTGATTGGAAATCATATGAAATTGATGAGAAATAATTTGTTGTTTAAGTGCTTTGGTGTTTATTTCATTTGTTCATAGCTACAATGCACTGTTGGGGTTAGTTGTATGACCGGTTGTTGTGCATTTTGATGTTCGTGTTGTGTAAATGTAAATAGCCGACAAATACGCGACAAACTTCGCATTACCAGTGAAAATTTCCTGCTGCTGGTCGAAAGTTACCATTGTTTCATATTAATTTTAAGCGAAAAATTATTAATCTAATCTTAAAAGTTTCTGATTTAATATTTTTAATTAATTAATTAAATTAAATTTAATTAATTGAGGGTGCTGTTGGTTGAAGTATTTAGCGCGTTGATTGCAAAACAATGAGGCTGGGTTCAATACCTGTGGCAGGCAAGTCATTATCAACATCATACATTTTTCTGATGTGCATTAGTGTGGTGTTGTGTTAGTTGTTGTTGGACTGTTTAAGTGATGAAGACATAGCACTGGTCACTAAGCACTAGTGGCAGCGACTGATATTGTTCTGAGGTAATGCACATCAATCACAGCGCCCTTCTTCGTCAGTAATGTTAGCAAAATCGTCGCCTACAAATAAAATAGCTTGAGAAATGTTAATGGATCTATTTAACACCACAGGCGCTTCACTTATTGCTATAAAATTAACATAACGCACAATAGCAGAGTTGTAAAACAAATAATCTCTATCCCACTTCACCATCTGTTCTCTCTTCTCTATCCCACATTAAATAATTAACTGGTACGCATAAAGTGTCTGAATGTGTTACTTCTCATAAAAAAACAACGATAACTTTAATTTCAAATAAATTTTATGTTAATTCATTAATTAAATCGTGTCATATTAAAATAAAATTCATGTTACTCAAGATGGCATTGGCGTAACTAGAAATTTTTTCTGGGGGGGGGGCAAACATTTTTTTTTCAAATTTTTAAGCCGGTTATGGATTTTCCTAACAATAGCACTAAAAATCCATTGCTTTTAATAACACTGCTTTACAAACTTTTATTTTTTGAAGTTTTTAATTTTCTAAAACATATTTTTTAGAATAATTATGATGTGCTTAATACAAAAAAGGAATAAAGAATTTCATTTCGGCTATTGTGCATAATCCCGACTAGAAATTTTCCCAATACTCATATTGGGGCCCGATCGGGAATGCATGTGGCGCACCAAAAAGGTTATCACATATGTGATTTGATCGGTAACTTGTTGGGATAGCCCATCTACAAATTAGTGACTTACCATAAGTTCTTCCCAAGTGGTAAACTATTGGGAGCTTGTTGGGATAATCTAGCACAGATTTTTAATCGTATATTTTGCTCATCTTCAACAGAGGTGATTGTTACATACTTTTGTCCCTTGGATAGCTTTAGCAGTTTTAATTCAATATTAGAGTTTGATATTTTCCCGATTTGAGCAAAATTTTGCAAGATTTTGATATTTCCCCATAGGAAACCAATCGGGACCCAAACACGTTTCTAAGTTACATCGTAACTGGGATCCCAGTTAGATCCCAAATGTGCTTGCACGAAAATTTCTAGTCGGGATATAACGGTTCATTTTCGTTTTTCGGTGTATACTTTTTGTTAAAACGTCATTCAGAATCAAAGGCTGGTTCGTTTAAAATTAATTATATATTATTTGAAAGGCGACCAAGTTAGAGTTATGAATTTTTAGTTGAACTGTATGGTTTTTATCCAAAGTTATATAATTAGTTTGGCTTAAGTTCATTTTTAATTTAATCTTTCGATCAAATTATTTTTTATTTAAGAAAGAAATTCTAAAGCATGTGAATATTGAACATTCAAAGAAAAAATTTTGAATGTACGGAAGGTTGAACTGACAGCTGTTTCGTGACCACCAAGTCTACTCATCAGACTCCTTTACCTACACCACCACTGACAGTGGCAATAACACTGTAGCGAAAATCCTACTAATTCTAGTAAGCTCAATTAACAGACTATCGCCATCTTGTGGCGAATCGTACCTATTAATTAGCTTTTTCTATATGTTCGGAACTTCACTAACTGTCTCTTCTTAGAATGTTCAACTATTCTAAGCTTTTTTCATTTCAGTCTTACCAGCGTGGAATATCTTCGATATTCTCAATGCTGGGATTTTTTGAATGTTTATTTTGCCCAAGTTTTTGGAACAGTACACATTCATGTTTTAGCTAAGTGCCTTTAGAGTTTTCATAATTGAGTTATGAATTTTTAGTTGAACTTAATGGTTGTCAGTTCAACCCTCCGTACATCAAAAATTTTTTCTTTGAATGTTCAATATTTAGAATTTCTTTCTTAAATAAAAAATAATTTGATCGAAAGATTAAATTAAAAATGAACTTTAGCCAAACTAATTAGATAACTTTAGATAAAAACAAAAAATCTTATATTCTGTGTTTTATTATTTAGCCTATTTATTATCAAATTTTTTCTTTACTTGAGATGCAAATAAAACAGTTTAATCCACTTTTGTTCCCAATCTTTCATCGGCTTTGTTCCGGCGTCCATAGAAGAATCTTATAATCGACTTTGGATGGTGCTTTAAAGAAAAGTAACTATATATGCACATACATCGAAAAACAAAAATGTACCGTTATAAGAAAAATGGCTGAAGTGAACTTTTTTCAGTGTATCATGCCTAATTATCCTAAAAAATGCACTAGCAAATTTAAACCTTTTCGTTGTAAATTGACAACCTGTTTGAATGATTTTTGTGTATTTTACATAGAATTATATTTCAATTATTTTTTAAATCTTTTTTTATGTAGGTATTCATTCTTGAAAAGAAAATTCTCAACATACACGGCAGAACAGAGCAACGTTGTTTTTGGAAATTTTTCCCTGGCTCCTTAAAATAACTATCCTGTCTAATTCTTTCTGAATATCACGTTACGGACTTTTGCGCAATAGTTCGAAATAATCACACCAAAATATAAAATTCTCTGTTTCAAGTCGAGAACTTCAAAATTGAAATTGATGAACAGTCGTCGCGAAAATTTTGACTTGCCGCGAAATTAGCCTGACTAACTTCATTATGAAAAATATGTGTCATAAAGCAAAAAATTGTATCCAAACAAGCATACGTCATCTTAAAAGTAATTCAATAAAACCTAAAGCATTCTATAAACATACATTAAAGCAAATAGTATAATTGTGGATTCCGATTTTCTTGCGGTTAAGGGTCGTTATAAACTTTTGGATATCATATCGCAGGTCATACATTGACAACTGGTAACTGAAGTTTTATTATTTTTCACAAAAAGCAGAAAACGTTTCCATTCTTAAAATAAAATAACACAAATTAGTTGAGAGTATCTACTAAATAATTTCAGCTATTTAATTTTTATGCTAGTAACGCTTTCAGCTTATTTATAACGTAATTTCTTCTACTGAAAAGTTGTAAAACCCAGTTACGTGTTGTCAACTTATGACCATCGATATGAAAGTTTTTTGAAGGTCTAAAACTTTTAAAAATCATGTTGCTGATGGGCTATTGGACTAATTTTATGCACAACTGGACCCAGTATCAAAAGGCTTTTAAAATGTTGTATGTACTACTTTTTATATTTTGTTAGAGAAAATACAAAAATATCAAGTCTGGCCTATCTACGCCAATGCATGATAGTATTTATTTATTGCATCTCTAAAGTAAAGTATGAGGTTTTTTCGACTGCGGTGTTAAACGCGTTGCCTACCAAGCAAGTGGATCAAGTTAAAATCTTCTTGGCTGGGGCAGCCAACTACAACACAAATTTTTCTGATGCCTATACGAATACACATCACACACGAAGGATTTTGTTTTTATTTTGGCGATCTTTGTTTGTTTTTAAGGACTTTTTATTTTTAACGTTAAAGGGTTTTTGTTCGTTTTGACCATTTGTTTAATTTTCTGGCAATTTTTTTATATTTCGAAGATTGTTTTCTTTTTGGTGCTTTTTTGATTTAAGTGCTTTTTTTCTTTTTGACGATATTTGTTTTGGTTTCGGCTGTTTTTGAGTTTTGGGGCTTTCGTTTTTTTTTTCGCAATTTTATCATTTTGATGATTTTTTCGTTTAAGATTTTTTTCATTTTTGCGATTATGTTTTCGTTGTGGCAATTTTTCTAATATTTGATGTTTTAGTTTTAACTTTTTTTGTTTTGGCAATTTTTTTAGTTTTTCACCATTTTTCTCGTTTGGGGCTTTTTTTGTTAGAGTGCTTTTTCCATTTTGGCGATTTTTTTAGTTTTGGCAACTTTTTTTAATTTTGAGGGTTTTTAGTTCTAGTGTTTTTTTGTTTTTGGGTTTTTTATTTTTGTTTTGTGATATTTTTGTTTTGCTGCTTCTTTCGTTTCACCGGTTTTTTATTTGGTGACTCATTTTTTGGCAATTTTTTATTTTGTGGGTTTTTTGTTTGGCTTTTTTATTTTGGCCATTTTTGTTTTGTTTTGGCGATTTACTTTTCGATTTGTTCCTTGCATCACTTGAAGGGATACCCTTTAATTATGCAAAAAAAAAAAACAAATAAAAATTTCCGGAATAAAATTATCTTTAAGTCACTTATATACAGTTTTTGATATTTCCAAATGTTTCGGAGTTATTTAGAAAAAGTTAGTTTTTTTCATGCAAAATTAAAGTTTTTTCGTTTTCAAAAACCCATAAAATAGTGAAGAGGGTAAAATTTCACATTCTAATCTTTCATCAGAAAGCTAAATATGCTATGAACAAAATAAGACACAAATCATTAAAATCGATGGACAGATGTGGATTTTATTAAGTGAGAAAACTTAATTGACAAAAATTTCACATTTCATACAACACACTTACACACACAAACTAAAATGATTCTGTTGTATGGAAATTGTCATTTTTATCAATTGAGTTCCTATACTTAATTATAAATAAAATCGACATTTGTCCACCGATTTTAACGATCTATGTCTTATTTTATTGATAATACATATTGTTTTCTGATAAATAGTTAAAATCTAAAAGTTTTGCGCTTTTAATTATTTATGAGTCTTTGAAAACTAAAAAAATTAATTTTGAAAAAAGCAATTTTTCGCCTCTAATTTCTGAATAACTCCGAAGAAGTTGGAAATATAATAAAGCTATATATGACGACTTAAAGGTAATTTTATTTCCGTGTTTTGGTTTCTTACTTATCTGAGCCCGATAGAAGTAAAAACTGAAAACGGATTTGAGTTCTGCGCATTTTAATCTTTATATTCCATGTATTTTTATTTAAAGGCGTTTTTGCTGCAGATTGATTGTGTTTGTTTCAAATGTCTAATTATTATGGTTCATAAGATACAGCTTAATTTCAAAATTACATAACCAAAGAATTCAACATGTTCCGTTGTTCGCTTTAGAGTACCCTTTAATTTTGAGCTTTCACAAATTTTCACGCATATTCCGTGAAAACTTCATGTCTGTACCTCTTACGCTTCTCGAAATAGAAACCTGTGTCAAACAGACGGACGGACGGACAGCGTAGCGAAAACAATAGGTTGCCTTTTCACCTTTGGTGTACGGAACCCTAATAAAATACCTATATTAAATTCATGTTATTTCAATATGATTCATCGTGTTCAGTATCAAATTCATGTTAGTTTAACTTCAAATAACTTTAATTCAACATTTTTCTTCGTGTTGATTCAATATCAAATTCAGGTTGCTTAAACTTTGATTTAACATGATTCTTTGTGTTGTTTCAATATGAAATTTGCATTGTTTCAACTTGAATTAACTTTGATTCAACACGACTTTTATATAATAAAATTCTTTTTTTCAATATAATTTTTCTTTGATTCAATATAATTCTTCGCTTTATTTCAGTATTGGCATCATTTTGAACTAGTTGTACTGGGATATTAAATCAATATAAAATATAGTTATTTCAAAATGGAAAATGTTCTTTGAAGGTTATTGTAAAATCTTGTTGAACTAACAAAGAACTCATATTCTTCGTGTTGTTTCAATATTAAATTCACATTATTTCAACTTGAAATAACTTTGATTCAACATGATTCTTCGTATTATTTTAACTTCATTTTGAATTAACTGTACTGGGATATTAAATCAACATGAAATATTGTTACTTCAAATGAAATATAATCTTTGAAGTTTATTGTAAAATCATGTTGAATTAACATGAAAACCCTATAAATAAAAACCACTACCGAAAAATGTCAAATTAACCTTGTTTTCGATGATTTTAATATGAAATTTTTCTTTGTGTATTTTTGTGTGTTTTTAAAAAGTAACGATAAATATATGACGATGTATGACGTAGTTTTACTAATGATATCTTCTATGCATAAAAAAAACAATATTAGATTTATAAAAAATATTCGAGTTAAGTCAAATAGTTAATATTAAAGAGATATAACCATTTGTGATTTTCAATATGTTTTTGCTGTGTCCTGTAAAATTTCCAAAATCTGAGGTGGTGTAGCTTACAGCTCACCCACAGAAATAATTTTATTAAAACTTTTTTAAGAATATGTTTTCTATGTAATTTTATTGCAAACTATGTTCTAACTCCCCCAAATTATTTTCATTCAATTGGAGATTTTATTACTGAGCCATGAGACACCATTTTGTGAAAAAGTTGTCTGTTTTTTTAATACATTTCTTTTTTCCATTTCCAAAATTTCCATGGCAAATTATAGTTTATATTAATGCGGTTTAGGTTTTTGTTTTCATATTTAGTCGTTTTAAATTTTTTTGTAGCTAACAAAAAATACATGTATAAACAAATAAAAAATGCAATAATGATAAGAGTTCTTTTTTCGAACTCATTTTTGCCTGCTCGCACAGCACAGTTCGTAGAAAGAATTAATAATGCCCTGCTTATCGTTCACGTTTATTCTTGTTGTTGTTTTTGAATTTTTTATTTAAATTTTTTTTTTCAACGATAGCTTTAAAACACAACAACAATAAGACAAAATGTTTATTTAAGTTTTGTGATAAATAAATGACTAGAGTGACGCTTTCTTTTAAAAGCGGACAAAACAACAGAGTCAGTCAATCATATTAAGTTTGAAAAAAAAATCAAATATAAAAAATATGTTATAACAAAGTCTGAAAGGTGAGTAAGATTGTTGAGGTTGTTCTGTTGTTGTTTTATTCAGATATTTTTAGTAGAGATAATATAATGAGGAACTTTTCACTCACGAGCGTGTATGCTGGAAATTTAATAATTCATTTGTAATAAGCAGGGAAACCGCAAATATGCAATTGAATGTTTTTTCCTGTAAGATGTATTTAGTCACAAATAATATATTTGTACGTTACAGAATTTTTTAAACATTTTGGCATCGATTTGTTAGTGCATATTTTTGCATATTTTACCCTTTACAGCATGGTTTTGCATATTTCAGACTTAGTCACATACTTAGTGAATTTTTCTTGGCTCTTTTTCTGCATATTTTAGCTTTTTTTAATGCTAATATACATATTTCCGGTTTCCCTGGCAATAAGCAAGCATATAACCTTATGTTTTTTGGCTAATGATTATGCACGCTCACGTGAAAGTAAAAACAATTTGGCTACCATAACGAAAACACAGGCCCACGCAATACGCCAATAAATAAATAAATCATTAATTTAATTTTACCATTTTATTTTATTGAAAACTACAAAACATAATTTCCTTTTGTATTTAAAAACTTCAGCGCGAGTATCGCTTATTGCCTCTCTGATAGCTGCTATTTTTGAGTATAAATTCATACACTTGCATTTGTATGTGAGTTATCATTTGAATTTAGATACATTCAGCAAAAAGATTAGGTTAGCCCGATAAAATATTAGCTGAATATAACTACTTTTATTTCAACTTACGCTATCAATTTTCTATGAAACTAACAAAAATATCCACATTCATTACCTTAAGAGCTTAATTGTAATAAGAATATGACTCTGACATTTCTTAAATTCGTATGCTTTTGTATGCTTTTGTCATGACTAAGTAACGAATATGATGACAACAACTGAATAAAATATTTGGGGAATTTAGAACAGCATTCTAAAATGTGTCTTCATATACCGATGTTTCGACTTTAGTCTTTTATTTAGGGTTGGCAAGTTTGTTGTTTTTCTTTTTTGTGTAAATGAAATTTACTACCAGATTACAAGTTTAAAAGTCTAAGAAGCATCCCAGCAAACAATTTTTGCCGATTTCGGTCCGAAATCTGTCAGAAAGTCTGCACAAGATGCCGAATTCGTATCCGAAGTCATATGAAGAGCCCGTACCTCTTTGTCTGAGGATATTCTAAAAACTATACCGAAATGTCTAAGAGAACTATGTACGAGTTCTGCGGAGCTTTCTAGTGAAATTCTAAAGGAATTTTTGACATATCTGAACAATATCGGAAAAATATCTGACAAACATCACACAATTTTCCAATTTATCTGATACTTTTTACATCCTGTCGTATTAATATCGCAGAAAAGTCGGAGCTAAGATTAGAAATTTATCAGAGTTATCGTTAAAAATTCTCAATACATTGCTCTGCTACTTATGTCAGCTCATTAGAAAACATTTACTCATAATTTTTATGTTTAAAAGGTCAAATATTTGTGCACATACTCTCTAAAGATAAATGAGAATTATTACGAAAAATAAAATTAGACAATGTGCAGAAGTGACTGCTAAGTGTCGTAAGACGTAAATCAGAAATTGTGCGGACTAGTCTGTTAACTGTAAATAAATTAAGTAAAGTGCGACTTTAGCTCGCACACGAAGGGTTAGGTACGAATACACATACATATATCCCTTTTCGTTTTTGCCTTTATTTCATTTTTGCAATTTTTTCATTTTGCTTTTACATTTAATTTCAGTTTTTTTACTTTTTGAGTTTGTTTTTGTTGATGTGGCGATTTTTTCTGCTTTGGCGCTTTTTTCATTTTGGTGTTTCTTTTTTTTTTGATTTTTCGTTTCTTACAACTTTTGTTTTGTTTTTTGAGAACTCTTTTAGTTTTGGTAATTATTTGTTTTGTCTTTTTTTTTTGCTTTAACGTTTTTTAGCGATTTATTTTAGTTTTGGCGATTTTATCGGCTTTGGCGCTTTTTTCGGTTTTAGTGATTTTTAGTTTTGATACTTTTTTTTGTTTTAGCGATTGTTTTTGGCGCAATTTTTTCGTTTTGGTGATTTGTTCCATTTTTCGAAATTTTTTTTCGTTTTGTGACGATATTTTTAGTTTTAGCGTTTTTTTTAGGTTTAGTGCTCAAGGGTTTAGTGCTTTTTTTAGTTTTGACAACTTTTTCGTTTTTTTTTTGTGTTTATTTAGTTTTTTGGCGATCTTTTTAGTGTTGGTGCTTTTTTGCGTTTAAGCAATTTTTTTAGTTTTGGTGCTTTTTTTCTTTAAGCGCTTTTTTCTTGTTAGCGATTTTTCGTTTTGAAATTTTTTATTTTGCAATTTTTAAGTTTTAGCGTTTTTAAAATTTCATGATTTTACCTCTTACGGTTTGCAAGATACAGCAAATTGTCTAAATTACATAATCAAAATTACATTAACTGATAGAACACCCTTTAATTTTTATCGTTTTAAATATCGGTGTTAATTGGTGTAGTCTTTTCTACAGACTACAGCAGTGAACACTAACTTTTAAAATGTAAACTGTCTATATATAAGTGTCTGTATATTACATTAGTATTTAAAAATGTTTCGTTGCTCGCTTTAGAACACCCTTTAATTTTAGCTGTTATATATTTTTTTTGTTGTAGAGGCCAAAGTTTTACATGCTCTGTGAAAATTTCAAGTCCGTAGCTCTTACGGTTCCCGAGAAAATAGCCTGCAACAGACGGACAGACAGACAGACAGACAGACAGACGGACGGACAGCATAGCGAAAACAATAGGGTTCCGTTACACTCTTGGCGTACGGAACCTTAAAAAAGCAAATGTGCAGAAACGTTACCAGAAAACTGCCAAATACTCGGCCAAATGTCAGAGGAAATTTAAGACAACTCTGTTGATTGGCAGGTAAAGTCTCAGATTTTTTCTGACGTTAAGCCCTTATGACACTACATTTTTTCTTCATTTTTCAAATTTTGGAGAACAGTGCAAATAGAATATAATAGGAAATTTTATCAGGTGCAAAGAGTTCAGCTATATTAAGCTTTTACTAATGTTATCGATAAAAAATGGGGGTCTGTAAAAAAAATGTAAAAATTTTCAACTTAAAATTGACATTTCACGCTTGAAAAATTAAAGTGCTGCCAAGTTAGCGGTTTATTCACGAATTCAGCGACTTAGTGCCTCTTTTTTTCAACTTTTTTTTCTTTTGTCGTTTTATTATAAATAAAAAGTAGGCAGCACTTAAAGAAGCCATTACGTTTTGTTTACATTTTGTATAGTTGCTTCTTTTATCAATTGCTATTTCTTTCTTTCAGTCCTATAGCAAAGCAATGCAAGAAAAATGTAGTGTCATAAGGGCTTTAGATTTGTCGGCAACAACTCATATGATTTTCGGTACGTTTTCTGACTGACATCGGATAAGAAAAAATTCGGCATCTTGTGCAGACTTTCTGACTGACTTCGGACCGAAATCGGGAAAAATTGCTTGCTGGGTAGGTACAAAGCACTTTTGTGGTTTGTTTTTGTTTTGTTTGTTGTGTATTTTTATGTTCGTGTTGTATACATGTAAATAGTGAGAAATATTCGGCAAACTTCGTCGTTACTTTTGTTACTTACACTGTGCTTTGTATTGTTGCTCACAATTAAATTTTAAAGTGTAACGATATTGCTATTTACAAATTTTAAGATGCACATTGTGAATACCTTAATTATGAATTGAATTTTAGTACCAATTATTGGTATTTGCAACTAAAAAAATTTTCGTTTCAAATTTACTTTACTTTTTATCGGTTGTTGCAACTAACTAGTGGTTAATTTTATTATCATTGATACACCTAACCTATTAAATGGCTCGCATTAGCAATTATTTATTGTTGTAAAATAACTTCTTTTTCACTAAGAATTCTATGATAGTTGGTGCAACTGCCAAAATTCGATTGGCAACACATTCGGTTGTCTCAGCGAATCTGTTTTCTCTGTGTATGCACTTGTATTTTTATCTGTTTTTATGCAGCTAATAGTAACAGTTACGTTAAGTTAAATACCTTGATAAATCAGGTCGTTACCATTATAAAATAAATATGTATGTACTGAATGATGATATTCATCAATTGTTTTAATATGCGATAAAAAAAAGTTCAATGTTAAAAACTTTTTTTTCGTAATAATTGTTTCGGAAATTATTCAACAAAAAGTTTATAACATGAGTTCAACTTTACTATAAATTATTACAAAATATGGTACGTAACAAATTATAAGATCGAAAACAAATAGCTCATTTTAATATTTTATATTTTTCTTTTAGCAGATAGTCATTTGAATAATTAAAGTGACGGCATCATCAAAAACCCAATAAGTTACAGTAGTGTTAATTAAAATAGCACAATTCCTGACTTTGCTATTACCATAGTCCCAGACTCTAAAATCTCCTAAAACCTGAACAGGCATAGGACTTATTTATTTCTCTTAGATAAAATACCAAAGGTTCCTATAACTTTAAAAGCGAAGGAGCGTCACGGTGCAGAGAGGTATTTTGGTGGCAGAAAATAAAATTTTCGACTATTACTTTTCAAAACTCTAATGAAGCATTAGAGTTTTGAAAAGTCCATAATTGTTGTTCGTAAAAAGCTACATTTTGTGCTATAAAAAAATGTAATTTATTTAGCACAGAAAAAACTAAATTTCATTTTCTGTAAATGAATTCAATGAAATAGTAAACATTTTGTCTATGCACAGAGCTACAAACGAATTTGTAAATATAGGCAAAAATACCTCATCAATTTCATTGAAAAAACGTGTTTTTTCTTAGTGAACAAATTGTTTAAATCTATAAAACAATTTGTCTAAAAATATTTACAAATTGTAGACAAAACAATTTACTAAATCAATCAAAAATATTTACTGGATTTTCTGAAAAATGTCAAACAATATTTCTGTCTGAGTTTAATAAACAATTAGTCTAAAAATGCTGACAATTATTAAGCAAAATAATTTACTTAATCAAACAAAAATACAAACAAAATTTTTGTCTGTGTCATCATCATCTATTAAGCATTTATGAGACTTCACTTTGTTAAATGTGTTCAAGACTGAATGTTTATCTAAGTACTCTAAAAAAATGAATAAGAATTAACGCAACGACATTAACTAATCGATACACACAAAAATCTTTTGTAAACAAACTTGGTACAATTGGGTTCCTCTTGCTATGATTGTTGTTGTTGTTGTTGTTGTTGTTATTTGTGTGTATGTCGTCATCATACGACACAGTTTTTATTGTTGTTTTTGGTGTTTGCATTCTAAATAAAAGTCAAACAAGCAATTCATAGATTATGGACAGAACATTTACTGAAAATTACATTTATTTTTAGACAATCTTTTGTTTGAAAATTTTTTGGTGATAATTTTTTCTGTGTGAACAATGAAAATTGCACACAGAAAACGTTTATATTGAAATCGTCGAAAACAAATATTTTTCAATATTGATTTTACTTCATAGATGTTTTACGTTAATTCAACAATATTTTACAATAATCTTCGAATAACATTTTTCTTTTTGAAATAACATGTTGATTTATTATTTCAGTTCAGTTAAATCAAAATGAAATTGATACTGAAATAATACGAAGAATCATGTTGAATCAAAGTCATTTCGAGCTAAAAGAACGCGATTTTGATATTGAAAATCCACCAAGTTTTACCCATCGCTAAAAAGCTTATAAAAATAAAAAATTTATTAAAATAAATTTTTTATAAAACTTTTAGTTTATACAACTTTTAGTTTTTAAAAAAGTAACAAAAAATTAAAACACAATATAAATTCCGTTCTTTTCCTATAAACTTACAGGTAAATATGTTCCAAATAAAATAAACCATATTTGATTAAAATCTATGCACAACTTTTGATTTTATTCACAATTAGGTAAAAAACACGATTTTCAGATATGTTTGAGCAAAAGGCATGCTTGCTCCGATTTGGATAAAATTTAGTCCTTGTATTATGGATATAATAAATAGCGCATTTGAGAATTTCTTTGAAAATATAATTAATATTTTAGTAGTTATGAAAGTTTTTCATATAAGGATATATCAGAAGGACATGAGTCTTTGGTCCGATATCAACCATATTTTTATAAGCCTTGGTAATTATAAACATGCCAAATTTTATTGCTCTAACTCTTTGTTTTTTTCCGCTATATGGATAAAACGATACCAAGTGTATTATGAATTGGGTATTTTCTTTTTAAAATTTTTATAAATATTTGAAATTATTATAAAATAATATTTCTTATAAGGCCAAATAATGTTAAATTTCATCTTGTGCTCTTCGATTGCCCTTCTCTGTATTTTTAATTAACGGCCATCCATTTAATGTAAGTTTGCATTTAATTCCGAAGAGTTTTTCACAAAATATTTTTCTTTCCAAAATATAAAGAAACCAACAACAAAATAAAACATCCAGATGCAAACAAAGTCCAACAACTACTTGTGCAACAACGGCAGCAGTAGCAATGACAACTAAAAAATAAGAATAATGAAAAATAAAGGCTCCTTCAAAAAAATGTAATTGACTTGCAATTAATGAAAAATTACAAAGTACATGAACTTCGTTAAGGTCAGAGATAATTGCCATTCAGTTCGATATGCGTTGTTGTTATTATTGTTGTTGTAAGAAACGAGTATCTAGCACAAACACATTTACACAATAAAGGGAGCTTGTTCACTTATTGTTGTTGGAGTGCAGAGGTGGCCAATCGAATGTACAGTAAAATATTATTGATGTAATTATAAATTATTAAAAAAAATTGTAAAATCATTTGATATACATAAATTGTTTGTTTAAATTAATCAACTAGAAGAATTTATTATAAAATTTTAATTTTTTAAGGTCTAATTCGGGTTAAACATTTCAGAATTTTTTAAAAAATTAGCTAAAATCTATTTTGCATACAAAAATTATTTTAATAGCCAATCAAAATTTTTTTTGTGAATGCGGTACAAAGTCGTTCAGAAAGTCTGCAAAAGTTGTCGAATTTACATGCGAAGCAAATCAGAAAATGTAACGAAAATCGTTAAAAGAAATTCGGACTTCTTTGGCAACACATTCATGTCTACTAGCAATAAAGTGACGTATACAATATTTTTCTTTATATAAGAGAGTGTTAACGGAGATGGACTAGGGGCTTATAAAAGATGTTTTCATACTTAGGCATCATGAAAATTATGCTAATGAAAATATTGGGTTTTAACTTATACTGGAATATTCCTTCCATTGGAGTGCTGCCGTTACCCGGCCAGGATAATAATGACATAGTTAAGCGGTTATTGATTATATCTGATACTATCAGCTTAATTTGGAGATCTTGGATCTCTTTTTAGCAGATCAGCTATTTCAGTGGTCCCAGACTGCTTTCTTTAGAATAAATCAGTATAGTAAATCGTTTGAATATGCATCATCGGAGAAAGTATAAAACGTTTCTGTTTCTATGCAAAGAACGCATTTTAATCCCGAGATGATGTTCCTGCCGCTGATGGTCGGTAAAATCGACGGTAAAATCGATATCAATATATTAAAAATCATGTGTAATATCGAAAGATTATTATTTACCCCTTTGCTACGAGAATGATGACAAAAGACTGAAGAGTTTATTACAGATCCTTCCAGATATTGCGAAAGGTCCGTTAATAATATTATGAGCAGGGCTCGGAATTTCATGCAACTAAAAATTGATTTTAAGCGCTTAACAAATGCACCTAAAAATAAAAAAATATGCATTTACATACGAACAAAATTTTATATTACCCTAGGGGGAAAGGAACTGACACAGAATATGTCACGTGACTAGTCCGGTTCGAGTTCTAACACTTTGCATGAAGGGGCTTTGTCGTAGGAGGGAGCAATTAATACCTTTTCAACACTTTGCGATGGGTCACTATACTGATCCAAGGAATACTGCCGGTTACAGTTTCTACAATACTGGTCTCAGTCCTAGTCACTATGAAATTATTTGTAGAACTAACTGACTGGTCCTAGGATCCAATAAAAACTTTTTGTAAATAAAAACAAGATCATTTTATAAATTTTTACACATTTTTCGAACATTTATACCGGTTTAGTGATAGTTTCTAATTTGACCGGTGACAGCACCTTCCTATCTTCGCTGGTACTATATTCAGTTGACATGCGACAGGTACATTTGGGACAATTGACACAAATTTCCCGCACGGTATTATTAGAGAAAAAAAAACATAAAACAAACATAACTGGGTCTATTATTAAATGCAACCGAACTTTAGTTGCACTGCTAGTCGGCAAACGAAAAGTAATGGTTGTCAGAAAGGCACTGCATTGCAAATGAAATTGATAGCTCTCAGTTGCCAGTAGCCATCTGTAGTATTATTTTCAGCAACTGGTAACCCAACTGAGGGTCGGTTGCCATCATTAATCGTCATATTAATATTTTGTTTTTTCAAAAATTAAGAAATATGCACTAAAAAAATGTTTATAGCTTCAAAAATATGTATTTATTGCTCAAATATGCACTTACCACCAAAATATGCAACTACAAATCGATGCCAAACTATTTAAAATTTGATGGCGCAAAAAGATAATTAGTCAATACCTTTTTATCTATCACCACAAAAATATGTTTTGCATGAAAGTCCGAGCCCTGATCGTGAGTTACCTTTCAAAATCGAAAGAATAGTTGCCACAATAAGAGGAATGGGGACCGTCAGAAAACCTTACACAGTTGACCCGCGATAGTCGTTTTTGAATAATTTAACAAAAAAATAATTGAAAAAAGTTTGCAGACAATATTGTTATCGAACGTTGTGGCCAAATGGGAATGCCCATTCAAATGCAACGCCATACACATCCCAACAAGAGACAAATAAATAAATTAAGGGAATTAAATTGAATAAAGTTCTTGCTCACTGTCCCGTACTCTATAAACAAATTATTGAGGTAGGGTAGGTACAGTTGTCTAAAAAAAAATTTACTTCAAAAAATTTAATAATGTCGTAGTTTTTGTTGCTATTGTTGCTGCCTTTGTTTGCTGTATGTCATCTAGTGAGTTTGTTGTTGCTTTTGTGTTTTTTTCTTGTCATTACTTTGTGTACTAAACTAAACTTCAGCGCAATTTCTATATTGTACATGCATCCAAGAGTATTTCATTCTACCCAGTTGAAAACCAACAAACATTATTTTATTCATTCATCTATTCGTTCAAACAGTCATTGTCAACATGCATGCTTATGCGAGTACCCAGTTAACATTTTTGGCGATTTTATCGAAGTCGATCAGAAGGTCTGCAAAATATGCCGAATTCGTATCTTAAGTCGGTCAGAAAATGTAACAAAAATAATATGAGTGCTTGACAAGAACCCGGACTTCTTTGTCTGAGGAAATTCTAAAATTTTTACCGAAATGTCTAAGAGAATTTAGTGCGAAATCTGACGAATTTGCTAGGGAAATTCTATAGGAATTTTTGACATGTCTGAGCAATGTCGGAAAAATGTCTGACAAAACATCTCAGAGAGATGCTAAAGGAATTTTTGACCTTTCTGCGCAATTACAGAAAACTTTCAGGAGATATATGAGAACTATTAGGAAAACTAAAATCTGACAATGTGCTGAAGTGACTGGTATAAGTTTTATGATGTACACAGAAGAAAATAAGTTTCGTTTTTGATAGCAAAAATTCCGGTATTCAATAATTTTTTTCAAATTTCCTGTCATAAACAATTCCGCTATATTGATAACAAAGTTATTTCAAAAGAAAAAAATATAAATTAAAAAAGGTTGACATGGCTGGATACGAGCCCGGGCTTCCCGGACGTCAAGCATACTCCCCACAGCTGAACCATGTCCGAGTTATTTTTTATGAGATAAAACTTGTACTTATGAAAGAAAACAAATAACCGGCATGGGAAAGAAATACATACAACGAAATATTGTCTTAAGTTAGTGACAAATGTTATTGAAATACCTTTTTTTTTAATAACATGGTGTTATTGCACATAACTATTGTCTATTTTTTTCTGTGTAGGTTAGAAAAGGTGTAGATTATTCTCTTAAAAGTCTTAAAGATAATTAAATTGCCTTCAGATAATGCGTAGAAGTGTCTGATCTTAATCGTCTAATATTTCAGAAAATGTGCAGAAACGTCATACGCAAAATTTCTGAGGGAATTTTGGACAACTTGGTTGATTGTCTGGCAAAGTGTCTGAGGTCAGCCATCTAAGCAAAAAATGTTTCCTGGGTACATATGCATTTTATGTGCGTGTGCTTTAGTGTGTGAGTGTGTGTGCGATAAACAAACATACATACATACATAGATACAACTGCAAATAAATTGAAGCCATACAAATAACAGAACAATTTACAATAAAAAAAAATTTTTTTTTTAACAAATAATGAAAAATATAAAAAAATGCACAAAAAATATATACGAAAAAAGAAATAACAAAAACAACATGAAAAAATGTTAAGGTTATTAACCATGAAAACAACAAAAATACATGCTAATACAACAACATCAAACAAAACAAAAAAAATTTAACACAACAAGAACATAAGCTGTATTAAAACAAAATTATATGCCGTCATGTGTTTAACCCTTGAAAGGCCATGGGTTGATATACCCGTACATATCAAATATATGTTATACACAGTTTAAATATATTGCAAGCATTTATACAAATATTTTTAAAGAATTTCGCAAGTAGAAAAGTTTAAAATAAAATTAGAGGTATGGGTTCGGATGTCAAAGGGTTAAGTCGACAAGTCCATCCATCAGCCAGTCAGTGTTTTGACGAAATCTCCCAAAATAAAAAAAGAGAAAAATAAAAATAATAAAAGTGAATAACCAGAAAAAGAATATACGACAAATACAACGAATATGATAAGAATAAACAGGAGAACTAAAGTATTGACAAATTTTAAATTGTGAATGGTCAAGAAACGAAGACATACAATTTCCTGTGTTAATTTGAATAATTCTTTTGCGTTTATTCTTTTTTTTCAATTCCAAACCAAATAAGATTGTTGAGGCGATATTGAGTAACAAGAATTTTATTCGTTTTCTTTATTGATTTCGGTGTTTAAAAAAAAGAACATTGTTTTATACAGTTGAGGGCAAAATACTTAGAACTGATTGGCATAATTTTCATAAATTATTCAAATAAAACTCTTAATATAAGATTTTATGAAGATGAGGTCTAACAGGTATATATATACCCGATAAATATATCAATATCGTAAATCGCATAGTTAACAAAATAAACAGCAAACCATCGAATAGCCAATGACTATCAAAATAATAAAAAGCCCATATATTTACAAATTTCGGTAAATTTTTCATTTCGTAGAATTTGAAGTTGTTTCCTAAGTTATTTAGATCGCTGAGCTCAAATCTGGACTCTAACTTTTGTTGTCAGCTAAAGTTTTCGAGATATACCGTTATGTCAAAAATGAAGGCACTTGCACGAGAAAACTGGAGAGTGATTTGCCCAATTCAGTAAAAAAGAAATATTAAAATTTTACCACAAAATTATCTTTAAGCCGAGTGAACAAATCTGTTTCTTAGTTTCAGAGATAAATTAAAAAATTACATAAAAATTAACAAAATTTTTGTTCTTAAAATTTCATAAAAAATACACCAACGATCTAATTTTTTGTCCAGTATCATGCAGCCTAATATATTCCACAGAAAATTAGCCCTTTTTCGTGAAATTGGTGCACAACTTTTATTTTTTTTATGTAAGACCAGGACTCAGGGGATGCAATTCATTGTGCCAGAATTAGGAAAATTGATTATGGGAAGGAGGAAAAAGGGAGTAGTGTTTATGGACATTTGATTTGAACCTTCCGAAATTAAAAGGGACAGGAAATACCTCTGCAGAAAGATTGTTCCACATACGAACTGTTCGGCCAAAGAACGGATTCTCTCTGTAATGCGTAGTACGATTCGCTGGCGTATCGACCGCAAAGGGATGTGCTCTTAATGAAAAACGTATAGTTCGCAGAAAAGTGCGGGTTTCGGGAACAAGTTCCCTGATTTCATCAGAACACATTCTATGATAGTAACGATAAAACAACGAAATTCGTCCCACATTGCGTCGATGCTCCAGCGAGTTGGCTACCCTACTATCGCCGATGAACTTCTTCGCCCTCTCCTGCACGCGGTCGAGTAACTTCAAAACAGACTTTGAAGCGCCGGACCATACATGAGAGTTGTATTCCATTTTCGGTCGGATGTAGGTGGTATAAATACTGAGGAGATCAGATGGAGTGAAATATCTTTTACAACGCCTTAAAAACCCGAGGCACTTGAATGCTGCTTTTGAAACTTGAAAAATATGATCAGTCCATCGAACGTCACACTGAATCTTCATGCCAAGAACATCAAGAGCATCTGATTCCCCAATATTTGTACCATTTCTAATTACAGATAGAGCAGTAAGTTCGGCAAACAGCATTGGGTCTTACGGGGATTGAAATCGACCCTATTCGCACGACCCCATTCGGAGATTGTTATAAGATCATGATTAAGTGCTTCATTCATAGTTTGCCTCATCGCCCAAATCTCCGACAGGCTTGGCCTAGTACTGCATGAATATGAATGGCAAAAGAGTAGATAGGATAGAAGTTTGCCAGAGAAGGTCATTAAACAAAACAAGACATAGGGTAGGAGAAAGAACGGAGCGTTGCGGTCGATCCCTGAGAAAGCTCGATATAAACCGAAAGAAGTCATTCACAGTTTAGAAACCCGAAAATAGTGTTACATAATGTGTGAATAGCTCCTTAGCTTAATCTAGATTCCCTGATTTCAGGAAACTATTTCAAATTTAAAAAATGCTCTCCTGAAAACTTGCTGAAATCGAGTTTAGCTGTTATTCCTTGTGGGCAGAGATATGAGGAAATGAATGGAGTTATTGTGAGATCATGAGATCTCTTAATGATGCTAGCCAAATGTGGAGCTCCATTTTCTTTATACGACTATTTAAATTTCATAAGGTTTACTTCCGAGTCTCATCGGATTCATTCATCATGGTCCATTATAATATCTGGTAATCATTCGTTTTCGTGTACTACACTCACAATATTATGACAGTATGGGAATGTATTTTGTTCAAGAAGTATTCCATGCAATCATTTTTAAAAGAATAAACATTTGAAATTCGAAGCAATCTTATTTTTAACTGATTATAACATTCAATAAAAAATATAAGTACACATTAATAAGGATTTTCGGTTGCTTTTAATATTGTCCGTTGTTCATGTTATAAGTACCCAAAAAAAATATACATGCGTAAAACTTACTCACACACACAAACACTCAAAATATTCTGTACGCTACGAAGTTTGTGATTAGTTCTTGTGACAGTTAAATTAATCCGAGTAAATTAAGATTCATTTATTTTTAAGTCGTTTAGTTGCTTGTGTTTTTCTGCAAGTTAAAATAAACAAATTAAGAATAAAGAACAAAACAGTATTTTTTTACGGGCTTAGTTCAGTTAATCTTTTAGCATTTTAAATTAAATGAACTTTTCGTAAAATTGAAATAAAAAATAAGTAGACAGGTTTCTTATTGAGTTTTAATTTATTTTATATTACAATTTCAGTTAATTTTACGTTCAGAATATTTTGAGTGTATGTTTGTGTCTGAAAGAGAGAAATGCAAGCCTTAAAGTTCCATCAAATGCCTCTATGCCCTAGTATCTTAATGATCTTCATATTAAAATGCTTTGCCTTGTCGGCACTCAAGAACTGTTTTTGTTCTCTGTACCAGGGACTCTACGATCATAATGTCAGTTCGAGTATCTGAGAAGATGTTTATGGCGGCTATTAGTATAATATTCATTTTAAACCAATCCGGATCTAGGATAACTAGGATCTCTACTTGGAAAAACCTGGATCACTGGACCTGAGAGTCATTTAAATAAATGCAGTCATCAGGATAACTGGAGTACCATTATTATATAAATCACTGAATGATATCCAGCGCCGGTGATGCGTGGTCAACCTTCCTAACAAAAAGATCCAGTGAAGCCAGGTGTATGAGTATGCCCAGCGCCATTATGGGTGTAGTGACAAGAGCACTACTTAGATATAGTGAGGGAAGTCTTTGAAACTTCTGTAACAGTTCCCCCAGAGATGGATAAACCTACTTAAGTGGTATAGATCCGTTGAACGATATTTGGAAGTATACACGTAGATGTATTGAAGAAACTTGTGGGTGGTTTTTATAAGTGCCATATTCTTCCAGTAGATATTTTGCATCTCTTCTCTCTCATAAATATTAAATTTAAAACTCTACTTGAAGTTCACGATGACACGAAAATATTGCGCGCAGTTTCCTTATGTATGTCGGTTTTGTAAGAAAGATTAGTGGAAAGTAGGGTATTTTATATTTTCTCGTGATAACAACAAGTGTCGTTTTATTTAAATTAATGGTAAGTTGACGCTCTCCAGTTTATTTGGATAAGTGCACTTATTCCTGTAGAATGTCTCGTAATGGAGAGAAGAATTTTCTCTAACAGAAATTGCCACTTCATCAGCAAACATAAAGATGATGCATCTGCGAATTTTTAGGTTTAACGGCGCAAGGTTTAAGGCCAAGCTCCACAGTATTGGTGAAGGGACTCCTTCTTGAAGTGTTACCCTATTTATAAAGTAATTCTAGGTGATCCCAAGACCGAGGAATATCAGGATATTCCTCGGTCTACTAGTAAATTCTTTATTCGCAAACATATTCCCACGTGGATCCCGAAATTCGATAACGCCGTAGTTTCTCATCTTGAAAAATACTAGGAAAGTTCACCTGGTATTAAGGAAGCTAGTGTATTCATATACATAAAAATATTTCTCTATTGTACTCAGTTCCCAGCGTTATATTGTTGCCGGTGCAAAGAAAGTAGCAACTGGTCAATACTTCTACTCAGATGTAGTTTAACATACCTTTCAGAGTTTTCAGAAGAGAGGATGATTGATTTATCGGCCCGAAGTCCCTCCATGCGGTATGAGAGTTCTTACCTCTTTCCGTATCTCTCCATCTACTAGGAATGTGCGCTAATCTGAGATAGCTGATGTAGATGCACAGTAGCCAGGCGGATATTAGATCTGATACTGTCTGCAGTTTCACCGACATAATACCGGACCGGGACCAGAAGTTTTATAGGGCTTGAAGTTTTTCATCGCCCAAAGCTACGTCGGCATGTTAAACATTTCTGATACGTTTTACATAAGTGTTGTGTTTTGATTAGACGTCCATTTTGCAATCTGAATGCAACCAGCAAAGTGAGTATTGAATAGAGTATTTGGTGACTCCTCACTGGATGTGGTCTAAGTCCTATTGGAGCCCCTCAGGTATCCTAACCCCACAAAAATAAATTAAGTTCCTGAATGATTTCTTAATGCTCTCAATTAATTTAATTTTAAACTCAAAATAAATTAATCTATCTTATCGCATGTTTAAGAGCGATTCATAATAAGAAACACGAGATGATTTTTCTATTGTTTGACGAAGCAGCAAGTGATTCATTTGCAAACAAAAACCATGCCTTTTGGGAGCGTGCTTTGAAACTGGAATCATCTCTCGCTTACAAACGTTCATCAGGCAAACTATTAGTTTTTGCTGTAAGTGTATAGGGAGTAACTGGCATAATTTTTCTGAAGAGACCATAACAATTCTTTAGTATCTCATGTGAATATGCCAATGGAAGGACTAATTGCTGGGTTGAGCCAGAGTGTGCTCGGCTGTAGCGGCCTATTTGCAAACAAGGTGATTTATTAAGTAATTTCGGATTAGATACTTTCTATGGTAATGCTGACACCATGCATAGAAAAAACTAAATATCATTTTCAGTAAAGGAATTCAATGAAATAGTAAATATATTGTCTATAAACAGACGTACAAACAAATTTTTAAATATAGACAAAAATATCTCAACAATTTAATTGAAAAAAACATGTTTTTAGTGAATAAATTGTTTAAATCTATGAAACAATTTGTCTAAAATTATTTACAAATTGTAAACAAAAAAAAATTACTAAATTAAACAAGAAGATTTACTGGATCTTCTAAAAAATATCAAACAATATATTTGTCTGAATTTATAAAACAATTAGTCTAAAAATACTAACAAATATTAAACAAAATAGTTTACTTAATCAAACAAAAATATTTACTGGATTTTTTGTAATACATCAAACAAAATTTTTGTCTGGGTCATTATCATCATCCATTGAGCATTTATAAAATTTCACTTTGTTAAATGTGTTCAAGTTTGTATGTTTATCAAGAGACTATAAAAAAATGAATGAGACTTAACGCAACGACATTATCGAAATGATTCACTTAAAAATCTTCAGTAAACAAACTTGGTACAATCTCCTTCCTTTTGCTATCATTGTTGTTGCTGTAGTTTGTGTGTATATCGTCATCGGAGTTGTTTTTTACGGAATGGAAACCGTGGTTTTATTGTTGTTTTTTGTGTTTGCGTCCTAAATAAAAGTCAAACAAAAAAATCATTGATTAAGTAAAGAAGATTTACTGAAAATTAAATTTATTTTTAAACAAACTTTTGTTTGACAATTTCTTTGTGATAATTTTTTCTGTGTGCTACGCAATTTCTACGAAATTAATGACAAGTGACCAAAACACATTCTTTGCAACTATTCCGCTCTAGTGGCTTGCAGATCAAGTTTCTTGGACGAGCTTTGAAAAAGACAATTGAGACTTTTTCGCAGCGTTAATCGGTCTTAACAAACACTTAGATCGCAGAGAAGATCCAACGGGTCGCAGTGATATAGGCCTTTCTTAAGAATAGTGATTTAAAGATATCTTTTAAGTTCAGTTATGCCTATTACACAACACGGATTGTGCCGCTCTGAGATGGTTCATTATGACGATCCCAACTTATGGCGTGGAGTGGAATAGAATTAAGTAGAGTTCCTAATCTTCTGATCTATGTATTACCTATTGAGTACCCATGAATAATTTAAAAATACTATATTAGCAATAAAATATTCTGAAGTATTGATGATTTCGAGAAAAACTGAAATGCAATTCAAACTGTTATTATAAAAAAATCTTAAATAAGTCCAGCTTTGCTGCGGTACAGATTTTGAAGAGCCAAAATTTTGTAATGCAGCTTATTTTCGCCGTTCAGTTACGCTCAGTCCATTCAGGTTCCCCAAAGGTCTCTTTCCTTAGTTCTATACTCCAATTTGTAGAGAACGGAGTATTACTACGGGTATAGTCATCGGTTCCTTAATAAAATCAAACTAATAATACGACCTGATGATATAAATCCTTTGGCTCGCAGTCGACTGAGTAAGATTAGTTGTAAAGGCGTTGTTTACGATATAAACACTTTAGCTCTCGATCGTCTAACTACGCCAAACAAATACTACTTTCCGACGAGACAAATGCTTCAGCTCTTGATCAGCTAACTACGATTAGTTGAGAACACATGCAATACATCGATCATTTAATTACGACAAGCAAATACCACGATCCGACAAGATAAATGCTTCAGATCTTGATCGGCTAAATACGGTTTGGGGGAAAACGTGCAATACATCGATATAAAGTCTTTAGCTCTTGATCGTCTAATTATGACAAGCAAATACTACAATCCGACAAGATAAATTCCTCGGCTCTTGATCGGCTAAATACAGTTTGGGAGAAAACGTGGAATACGTCGATATAAATTCTTTAACTCTCGATCGTCTAATTACGGCAACCAGATCCTAGGATCCGACAAGTTAAATGCTTCGGCTCTAGATCGGCTAATCGGTTATTAGAAAAACGTGCAACTCGTCCAGATAAATTCTTTAGATCTCGGTCGTCTTACGACCAGAAAATACGACAAGATAAATGCTAGGGCACTTGATTGGCAACTACGATAATTAAATACTAAACGCGACAAGATAAATAGTTCGGCGGCACTTTGATCGTCTAACTTCTGTCAACGTGTTTTGGTCAATAGCTGGGGACCGAATCTGGCCATCACTCTTGCCCGCAGGCATCTTATACCAACTACGGTTTCCCCGAATTCTTTCTCCTTGTTTGTGGTCAAATCTTTCCTACTTATTCTAATTGTTACATTATCTGACTAAAAATTGTTGATTGGTTGGTTGGTTTGCATGGCTGTCCGTTCCGCACAACCATTCAAGTAGAATCAATAAGATTCCCTTTTGAAAGACAACTCCATTCGTCAACCTATATAGGTCCGAACGCAGACCTCGGATTCGGTATTAAATACTAGATCCTACCTGTTGAAATAAGATATCTTATAAGGTCACAAGGACCTAGCCTGATAGCTCCGAAAGTTCGCCCAGTATGCTATTGCCCAAGAATTTGTGTTTCGAGAGGTGCAAGGCTGGGCATTCGCAAAAAAAACTGGAAGGCCTATCCTGCTAGCATGTTTGCCGATTGCCCACTGCCTCATCACTACTGCGACGAGACTCGAGATGTCCTTACGGTTTCTGTTAATTAGTTGTGTTGTTCGCTTATCGTTGTAGCAAGGCCACATGTTCCTAGCTACCTTACACGTGCTCAACTTGCGCCACCTATCTTCAAATTTCTGCCAGTAATAATTGAGAATGCAATTCCTAAGAGTGCCAAACGGCGTGGCTACCGATTCACCAATAGAAACGCCCATAGCAGAACCAGCCCTGGCCAGCTCATCCGCCTGTTCGTTCCCAGGGAAGTTGCTATGCGCGGGAACCCAAATGAGGGTAACGTCAGTCTGGCCACCTAATCTGGATAACACATCTTTGCATTGGCTTACTAAAGTAGAAACTTAGAATTGTTACTTGGTGATTTATATTTATAGTGGGGTGGAAATGTTACTTTCTCTAACATCAAGTTAGAATTTGTAGACCCACGTATGACGTGCCTGAGTGGACATAGCGTCGCTGAGATTGTGATGGATGCTGAGCCGTGAATGCCAGCAACTACCAGATGCAGTCCGATCATAGCAGGCGCGGCCAATTATCATCCGGTTCGAAGGACCTTAAACAAGTTGCAATCGGTTATAGCCCTTATTTTCTGCCATTGCCATAGTTTGCGAACTATGAGGCCACAAACTTCGTCAAAATTCTCCAAAACTTCTTTGGGGTTTCTTAATAAAGTTTCCTATTTGATATTTTTTCCGGATATCACACAAATCTTCAAGATCATTTTATTGTCATGTTATATCAAAATGTTCAGTAAACTGTGCTCAACAATTCCTTGAAAAGATTTTGAGTAATACAATCTTTTTCACTGAGACATGAAGAAAATATGAGTTAAAAACTATTTGTTCTTCTACAAAAGTAGATCATTCATATAACTAAATCTTTTATAGCCATTTAACCATATTAATTTTATTAATCTTTTTGCAGAAAAATTCAATATAAAATACATGTGTATAAAATATATTTCAAACCCAAATTCTTTAAATAACTTTTTCAAGTTAAACTCAATTGAATTTCACTGCTTGGATTGTCTGCAAAGACATTGTATGACAAGTTGGATGGATATACGCCAGAGAAGTTGATCTGGTCAATAAGCGTCTGTCGGTTTAAATGTCTGCAGACATTTTCATACAATATACGAAATTATAAATAAGTGTCTCAATATGTCCAATTATGTTCATTTTAAAACCGTAATCATAATAAAAATGTAAACTGCCACACGTTGGCCTTGTACATTGACAACGAACAACAAAGAACGAGCAACAAAATAATATACAATGAATGTTGCTGTTGCTGCTGCGAAAAATGTGTGTATGTTGGCCAATGTATGATGTTGGGGAATGGGGCAAGAAGCAATAAATACAATGACAATGTGAGTGCAGCACCAGGCAGTCAGTCATACAAGCAGCGTTTAAGCAACAGAAACAACAACAACAACAACAACAACAATGATTTTTGTTAAGGAGGCAGCAATATTTACAAGTGCAAAATAAGCAACTTTTGTTGCAACAACAATAACAACAGCAGCAATTTAAACAGCTGCAGCTCAGACAACAACTACAACATTAACAATAACTATAATATTAAAATGCTATTGGCACCAACAATAACAACAGCTACATTGGAGACAGTGTAGTAGTGGTGCACTAACAACAACATCAAGAAATGGCAACTTGTTGACTTGTGCGACATTTACACGGAAGCATTGTTGAAAGTCTATTTCCACTAATATGAAATAATAACTCTGCGTTTGTATTTATGTATTCGAATATAAACGTATCTTTACATATTTACACACATATTTACAATTGTTTACATACGAAAGAGTGCATGTTATCGCATGTAAAAAATATTTATTCCACACGTAAAAATGTTGCAACACTTGACGGTTCTTGTGATTGCGATCATAAGTTATTTTAAACTTAAGTGTAGTAGATCAGTTGAGTATATATTTTATATATTACGCGATCTAAGGGATTTTGGGGTTTTTTTTGAATTTTTCTAATTATCATTTTTTCCTTGAGAGGTTTTATATGTTTCAGAAAAAGTTATTTTTGATTCATAATAGTTGGATATATCTAGCTAAGTAGAATAAGTTTCCATAATGTGGTATACCTATTTTTAGGGTTGCGTACACCAAAGGTTAAAAGGAACCCTATTGCTTTCGCTACGCTGTCCGTCTCTTTAGCTGTCTCTCACAGGATTCTATCTCGAGACTTAAAATTTTCACCGAATATGTGTAACTAACTGTGGCCGCTACAGCAACAAATACTAAAAGTTTATGAAAATTAAACATGAAAAGGTGTTCTAAAGCGAGCAATGAAACAATTTAAAACCCTAATGTATTATACAGACAATTGATATATGGACACTTGGCACTTTCGAAGTTAATGTATTATTTATTATACAGACTACACCAATAAATACTGAAATTATAAAAAAAAATTAAATGGTATTCTATCTGTTAATGTTATTTTGACTATGTAATTTTTAACAAGTAGCTGTATCTTGGAAACTGTAAGAGGTAAACTCTTGAAATTTTCACAGCTGGTGCAGCACTTAAAGGCAACATTAAGGAATCCCAGCAAAAAATAATCGAGATTTTGGAAGCAGTGCACACTTTTCCTGTTATACAAATGCTATTCATAGTAGCGACAAATGTATTGCCTGAATATAAGCAACAATGTATGGCAAGAAATGCTTAAGCTTCTTATATTTTTCTTTTCGTCCACTTAAAAAATTTTTTTTTTTGCACATTCACTTACAGTGGTGCATTCAAGGAAGCGCTACTATAAGGCAGATATTATGAAAATATACATTTAACGAAGAATGACGATGAGTTACGATCTTAAACGACAAAACAATGGTATGATTTTATTATATACCCAATGCGCTGAAATAAGCGTTTAATAAGAAATGCTCCAAAGTGGGGACATCGCGAACAAATATCATGCAATACGTAAGCATGTTTGTAAGCTACACCAACAAAACTGTCCTTTACAAACCTGCTTATCTCGAAACAGTAGTTTTTGCTGGGATGTTAGAAACAAACGAACTAAAAATTAAAGGATATTCTATCTGGTAATGTAATTTTAAAACTAAGCTGTATCTTATAAACCGTAATAATTATATACTTAAAGAGTAGCCCCTTAAGTACTGCAAGAAACAAGCCGAAAAGTTAACCGCTTAAATGAAAAAAATTGCCAAAACAAAAACAAATCGTCAAAATAAAAAAAAAACGCTGAAGCGAAAAAAGCACATAAGGGAAGAAGTCGCCAAAACCAAAAAAAAAAATCCCCAAAAATAAAAAATCGACTGGAACAATAAAGCCACGCCTACAAAAAACCTAAAATTAAAAATTGACAAAACGAAAAGTGCTTTAACGAAAAAAGCACCAATATGTAAAAAGTGGTAAAAGCGAAAAAATCGCAAAAAAAAAATCCCAAAATTAAAAACAGCCAAAACGAAAAAAAACCGCCAAACTGAAAAAAAGCGGTGAAACGAACACCAAAACGAAAAAATCATCATATCTAAAAAATCGCCAAAAAGCGAAAAAAATGCCAATACGAAAAAGTGCTAAGAAAGCGGAAAACGAAACAAATTAAAAAAATTTCCAAAACGGAAAAATCGCTAAAAAAAAAGCACTAAAATGGAAAAAGCACCAAAACGAAAAAAATTTAAAACTAACAAAAAACCCAATATTAAAAAAATAGCCACAACGAAAAACAAATCATCTAAATGAAGAAGCGCACCAACACGGAAAAAATCGCCAAAACTAAAAAAATCGTCAAAACAAAAAAAAAAAAAAAAAGCCTGAAGCGAAAAACCACGCTAACATTAAAAAAATCCTCAAAAACAATTTTTATTTAGGTATAATTTTAATTTAGCTATAATATAGTAAGGACCCCTTTTTCGAAACTACGAGTTACACTCTTAAACACTTTAATTGAAAATTAGATCCATAATAGTCGGCAACACTTTACATATTATTATCGACCTAAAATTACACACGCATTATTTTCGAACAAAATGTCTTTACAAAAAAAAAGCAATTGGCTGCGTGCAGGTTTGAACCGCGACCTCCTGACTGATAGTCTGACGTAACTACCATTCAGCCATAGCCGTATTATACGTTATGTTACATATTTTCCACTTCGACTAAATATGTTTAATTTGAAAGGTTTTTTCTTTAATAAAATAACTACAAAATCGATGTAATTTTAGACAAGGAGAAATTTTCAACACACATTTAGACAATATATGATCGTAAATTTGAAGTAATGTTTTAGAGTATACAAAGCAACAAGTAATATATATATACAAAGCAATAATAAATTTTGTAAAAGTGTTGTTGCTTTATAGGTATTTTAGTTATAGCTTTGTAATTAGTATTTTCGAAAAATGGGTACTCAGATCTCAGCTTGTGTTCTACTACGTTTACATTCGGGAAAGTAAAAAAGCCTTTGAAGCCCAAGTTTCAGGGAAAACCATAAGCAAGTAATTTAAGATATTGCCGGGTAATGTGGTATACTATGGTCTCATAATATGGTATACCAAAATTTAGTATATTCCGTTGCCCATTTTATAACGTAATCTCTTTTCTTGAAAGGGCAAGTTTATTCGGTATACCACTTTAGCCACATTTACCTATAGCACATTAGCCGACCACGGGGTTTATTCATATAAGTATTGAGTTAAAATATTGTTGCATGTGTCCTTTACTAATAAAATACTCACCTTTGGCTTTAAAAATAAAATAATTAAATTTAAAACACTTATTAAAAAAAAAAAAAAAAAAATTAAGTTTTGGACAGAGCACCAAAAAGTCAACCATGCTACGCGACTATGATATTTTTTTGCAAATGGAATACACCAACGCACTCTTAACTCTCTGAGAGAATCAAACTATTAAGGTAGATGCCGTTATTCCTATGCTCTTAGTTTTAGAGAAAAGCCGCTATAACATATTACTAGAACTTATCCTATTTAGTTCTGTTACATAAGTACGTGTAAAGCTTTCGAGCAACTGACAAGTTACGTTATACATAAGTGAAAAAAAAAAATCACATGAACGCTAATGATTTCTAGGACGCAACAACCGAAGAGTCATTAGCAATAAAAATTTTTCCCGTCTTACATATTTGTTGGATGATATTTTCGAAGTTCGGACGTTTCATGAGCTCTAAGCCATTATTCATTTGAAGCTTTTTTTCATTTCCACTTGTTATGACCGTATCAAGTGTAAATAGTCATATTTAAAATTATTCATTTATGCGCGTATTAAAGTGCACAATGGAGCCGATATCAAAATGGCAACTACAATTTTTGTAGAAATTAACCGATCTTCGGACTTTTACATTTGCTGAAAAATTTTCTGAATTAAAAAATTAAACGAATGAATTCAATTATGTTACAAGTTGGATACACACGCCTACATACAGCAGTGGTTGATCATACGAACATGTTTAGCTATGTCGCAGTTCTATCGCAATGTTGAGATTTTTTTTAGTTTTATAAAATAACATATTTTTAAAGCTTTTATTCTTCGCTTTCTTCTAACATTTGTTAAGATCGTATCAAGTGTACATAGTCATACATATTTACATCTGTATGTGTATTAATTTGTCTGCAATGTCACATTTTGGCTATGCACGCTACCTACACACACACAGCAGTGGTATATCATACAAACATCTTTAGCCAAGTTGTAGTTCAATTGTTCGTAGACAACGAAGTGAAATATTTCAAGAGTTTTTGTTCTTTTTAATCGCTTATGGTTTCTCTGGTTAATAAGAAACCAACGCACCACTGTGCAATCTACAAGTTGTGCGTATAAAACAGTTACAGCCATAAAAATCTTTATAGGTACACACATACAAGAATACATACGAATATAAAATTAAAGAATAAAACAAATTGAAGCTTAACAAGAGCTTAAAAAATGAAATAATAACAACAAATTAACAACACATTTATACATTATTATCGATGTACTATATACAAACATACGACATACACCCGTGTGTAAAATATCAAACATACGCAGACGCACACACTGCAATGAATTCGTTTACGCACAGATGTTGTTATAAATAGCAGTAAAAAGCAACAACAAAAATACACGATCTTATATTAAATGTTTTTTTCAGACTTGTTGTTTTTTTTTTTTTTTTTTTTTTTGTAAATTCATCGTGCCATATGATCTTATAAAAATTATACATATACACATATTATATTTATAGTATAACAGATCAAATTTTATTGAAAAAAAGACTGCTGTTGCTGTTTTTATTTTGATTATTATTGGGCGAGGTTATTGCTGTAGACGTTTGTATGTATGCGCACATAAGTTCAAACTAAGTCAAGTTTAAGTTAAATGTAAAACTGTTGTAAACTGCAAATGTGCAGTGACAGTCACTTGGGTGAATGAACAAACTTGAATTTGTGGATGAATATGACGATTAGTGTCTCTTTTTTTTGTATTATTATTTGTGTATACTGTGACTGACAGACACTAAAAGGTTTCATACCCAATCCAGATTAATATAAAACGAAACTGTGAATAAATTAAGAAACAATTAATGGATCACGCTTTAATATATATGAACATTGGGTCTGGTCCAAGATTATTCGTATATGTATGTATGACATTGGCAGAAGTAATTTTTTTACCTTCATGATGCTGACTTTCACCCAAAGATTTCAGATCTATGAGTCTGTCCTAGCGTCTTCTTAAAACCTGGAATGGACGATCGATCTTCACTTTAGAACGCATATAAATTCACATCTGGTGTCAGCATGCCTACACTAAAGCCAAAGCAATTTAGATTGCATTTTACATACTTGTTGGTTTTGTTGAGAAATCGGTTGAGCATAAGTAATCGAAGAATAATGGCTAAGTAAATTAAATGCTAGTGTTTTTATTTGCTCCACTATAACTCAGTCAGTTTGTATCCGGTCAAAGCGAATTAGTCGCTATTCGACGCGTAGCTTAGTATCCTTTCACGCAAGATGGAATTTTTTTAGGCGAACTAGTCTCTGACTCTGGATGGCGCTTTAAAGTGTAGTATACATCGTAAAGCAAAAATTTACCGTTATCTGGACAATGCCGGAAATAATTTTTTTTATTATTTTTTCCGTGCTTCTTAGCACATCCTAAAGACAAAAAAAAATTAGTTAAATAGTTTTCACTTTCCAAAAACTAAAATATATCATGAAGTGTTGTGAATGATTTCTAAGCATTTTTCTTTAATTTTCTTGGTTTTGTTGAGTTTATAACTCAAAAAAGCTTGTTCTTAAGTAAAAATTATCTGAAAAATTTTTGTAGGAAATTTTTTTAGCTTTAAATTTTTTAACCAGACACTTTTTCTACAACTGCTAGTTTCAGACCTATAAGCAAAATACTAAAACATGCCACCTTAAGGAGGCCCTCCTCCCTCTAGTTCACCCGCCGAGCACGAGCTCTCTTTAGTTTCAGAGTCCACCAGAAAGAGAGACTCTTAAAATAAGAATGTATTGGTGTTTTTGCAAGTTTCATAAAAATAAGCAACAAAATTTGATTGTTGTTGCCATAGATAAATGCGTAGATTTCCAACTCTCGGCATGTCAATAAAAAATTTATAACTCTCGTCTCGTGTAGGTCTTTTGTATTCAACAAACTTGAGAGAGGCAATTAAACACGCATCAAAGAGCGTAATTTTTGCACTTGAAAATGAGTTATACAGGTATGTGATGGAAATCGATTCCGAAAACGAAGCACTTTTGGAAGGTGTTTTTTAATAATATTTCTTTATTAAAATCAATTTTATCACATATATTATAAAAATATTTCTTTATTACAAAAGAGTTGTATCAAAAAAATTATAAAAATATTATTAAAAGTGCTTTAAAAGGGGCTTTCAAAAGTGCTTCGTTTTCAAAATCGATTTCCATTACATACCTGTGGTGCAATTCACAAACTTATTTTAACGCTAAACAAGGCGTTTAAAGAAGTTAACACCAAAATTATTGTTTTTACTATTCGTTAAACTTTTAAGCACTACTAGCTGCGTTTACTAAACGGCAATAATTTTTGTGGTGTTATTGAACAGACAACAGTCAGCTGTTCAGTTAAAGCACGTCGTCTTTTGGCAAAACTCAAATAATTATTCGACAACAATATTCACACACATAAAATCTTTTATATATAAATAACAATATTTATATTGTTTAAACAATTAGTTTAACTTTTATTTCTCAAAATTAAAGAAATTCATGAAAATATGTTCGTGTACAAGCATAAATTCATTTGTTTTTTCTCTATTCCTCTTTGTGCTTTTCGTTTATTTTAATAGTGTTGGAAAGTGATATAAAATTTTAGCAAATGCCTTAACACGAAGTTAACGAATCAAATAAGCGTTAATTCAAACAGTAATTATTGGAGACAAAGTTACCTTTTATTTAAGCGTTAAAAGTTTGTGAATTTCACTACTGATAATATAATTTTTTTGCACATACACACTTTTTTTATTTATTAATTTTTTAATTTGCTTTGTAATAAGTTTTATGTTTCTTCTTGCTGTAATTTAAAAATAATTTTTTCATTTTGTTGACATTTGTGTGTTGAAATTTATCAAAGTTGTCAACCCTTTTTTTTCATTGAACATTGTTGCATTTTTGTTAGTATTTGGGATAAATATTTTTAGTACCAAATAGAAAAATTGCAAAAAATGTTTACATTCTTATACTTAATACATTCTTAGACTTAAGTTTTTTTTGACAATCGGCTTAGGTTTCTGACAACTATTTGTGACCAGTCAGGCTTCTATGTTTTCTATGGTTGTTGCTACTAAATGAAACTTTTGTGCGTTTTGTTCTCTTGAGTACACCACTCGTATTGTATACGTGTTTTTACTGGTGCAGGTGTTTTTCCCTTGGGGCAATGTTTGGTGATCATTGCCTTAACTACATATATATTCCAGGGACCCACAGTGCAAATTTTCAAAGCTACGAGAATTATTTCCTTCGATTGGCCTTATTATGTCTTATTTTGCTGGGCCAAAATGTTTTATTGAATACTACAAAAGCTTAAATTTTTATCTTTTGAATGTCGCATTTTCAATGAAACGTAGTTCATAGTTTTTATGAAAAAATTTCAATGCATTTATGAAAGTGATAAAACACATATATATTTCCTTTCCCAAACCCTCTTACCCAGCAAAAATATCCGTCTATTGGAAGCAGGTTTGTAAGGAAGAGATTTCGGTACTCTCCCTTACCAACCTGCTTCCGTATTGCATGATTTTTGTATGGGATGTCCCAGTTGGTAGGTCTGGAGGCATGAGCTTCTTTTTGCGCATCTGAGATGCATTAACCTCATGTCTTTGTTATATGTATATAATAAAAAAAATTTTTGCTCTTTATATCACAATTTCACCTACACTTGGAAAAATTTTTTATTTGAAATTATTTTATGTTGTTTTTATATTTATTTATGTATTTAGTGGTACAAACACAATTGGAAACTATGTTACACTACAATTTACTTTTATTAAATACTTTTTGCTCGCGTATTGAATCACAGGAATCGATCCCACGATCTCCGCATGGTAGGCTAGAACACTAACCAATAAGCTACCGTATTTGTATCCACGTAAGCGAGAGAGGATGCACTATAAAAAAGTTTGAGTTGAGAGAAAAAAACTTAAATAAAACTCAAATTTCTTCATTCACTTACGTGTGTGCAACCCCGTAAGGCAGAGGGGATCCACTATGTGCTTTTGTGCATCTCCGAAGCGCTTCTATTTAATCTTAGTGCATCCTTGTACCAAATTTATTTTTGCTGGGTACTTATTTCAACATTTGTCAGCCAAAAGCTAACGTCAAAAATGTTTTTATATGGTTTTATTTAGGTTACCGTGTTTGTGGAGGAGTTTGTGCGTACGTGGAGTTGTGCGTAGGTGGAGTCTGGTTGAAATCTAATAATTGAATATTTACCCCGTTCCTGTTGACCGATTGATCTGAAATTTTGTAAGAGCCTTTAATTGTGGTGACAATTTAATATTGTGATTTTTAGCCCCTTCCTGTGAACCAATTGATCTGAGATTTGGTAGACACCTTTACTTTCGATGACTATACAATTTTGTGATTACAAAAGTGGGCGGCGCCACGCCTATAAAAAGTAATATTTAGTTTTAGCCCCTTCCTGTTAACCGGATGATCTGAGATTTTATAGACACCTTTACTTACAATGACTGTACAATTTTGCGATTACAAATGTGGGCGACGCCACGCCTATAAAAAGTAACGCGTAGTTTTAAGGCCTTCCTGTTAAGCGATTGATCCAAAATTTGGTACACGCCTTTACTTTTGCTTACTATACAATTTTAAGATTAGAAAACTTGGCCTTGCCACGCCCATAAAATGTAGTATGGACTTTTACCACCTTCCTCTGAAATTTCGTAAAGAGTTTTACCTTTCATTGCATTACAATTTAGTGTTAAAAAATGTGTGCGACGCCATGCCCATGAAATTAATATTTAGTTTTACCTCCTTTCCCGTTGACCAATTGATCTGAAATTTGGTGAAAATATTTGATTTTCATGACCGATTGATCTGATGACGTTATGATTATGTATATTCAGTATTATTGTAAATCACAGATGACCGCCGCCACAAAATTGAAAATTAGTCATTTGTTTATTAATACCTCATTATGGATATCAAATTAAAGGGTTTGGCTAGTAGAATACCTATGCAATGAAAAATTCCAATTCCAAAATGGCGGCCAGTAAAAATGGGTGACTATATTCATGCATATATATTGCCAGCCCCTCAATATGGGTATTAAATGAATTTATATAGGATATAAAGTAAAAAACTAAAAAAATTAAAAATAAATTAATTACAAAATTTGTTTAACTTAAATGGTTTTATTGTAATGAAACATAATAATGATGCAGATAATGCACTAAAGCTAAAAAATAATTACATAGTACCAGGTATCAGCTACCATACCACTCTCCTCACCAGTGTTGCCAGGAGCTGGGCGAAAAAAGAATCTAAATCGGACTTTTTAAAAGGCTAGAAAAAGCTAAGTCGCACAAAAATAGAAGCTAAAAAAATGCTAAATATTAATTACTGAAAACTTTGTTTTCTTTATTGCTTAATAACGATGGTCATAAGTTGACAAGACATAACTGATTTTTAACACTTTTCAGTTGAAGAAGTTGTAATTACACACGTTATAAATAGGTTGAAAGCAATAAAATAAAATAATTTCCAACTATTTAGTAGATAGTCTCAACTAATTTCAGTTTTTCTTATTTTGCGGATAGGAACGTTTTTTTATGTTTGCCGCGTTTTGTACAAAATAATAAAAAATTAGTTGAGTGTTGTCAACTTATGATCATCGATAATAATTTTAAATACGTTGGCTCACAGCTTATGTTATGCAGTGCATACTTTTTTCTTTAAATAAAAGGAGTATAAAAATAATTTTGGTACCATTTTATAGAAAAAATTGTCTAGTGTAAAAATAAATGTTCATTTATCATTAAAATGTCTTAAAAATAAGAAAACTAGAAATAAATTATTATAATGTGGAGAAAAAAATTTTGCCTTTTTGAGGCTAAGTTAAAAATGAAAAAAGCTAAAAAAAATCCACGAAGCTAAAACATAAATTTTGAGGCTAAAAGAGAAAATAAAGGGCAAATCTAGCCTCGAAAAGGCTAAGCTGGCAACCAACATAGGGCATTGATCGAACTGAAATAAGTCCGTGAGGCGCGTCTATAGTCATTAACGCCCCACGATATTATTTTAGTCTAATCAATGCCCTATGTTGGTGAGAAGAGTGGTGTGATAGCCTTGTACTACGTAATTATTTTTTTTTTTTAGCTTTTATTGCATTATCTTTAGTGCATTATCATTATTATATTTTATTACTATAAAACAATTTAACTTAAAATTGTGTTTACTTATTTTATTATGATTGTTGTCCTCTTTTTTATTATTATACATTCGTAGAGAAAATTGCATTGAAAGCGCTTTTAGCTGAGTAGTTGCCATAAAGCCATTATGAAAAGCCAATTATGGAAATCAGGAGTGTGAGATCGATAATGTGTGCGGTCATCAAAATTTTTAAATTTTGACATGTGTCTATCGTTCGCATTTAGTCAATAAAACAGTTTAGGTTAATAATCAATATTGGAATAATTTCATGAAAACGATAAATTAATTACATTAAAATAATGAAACAATTTCATTAAAATAATCAAAACATTTCATTAAAATAATGGAAGAATTTAATTAAAATAATGAAATGATTTCATTAAAATAATGAGATCATTTAATTAAAATTATGAAGTATTTCCGTAAAATAATGATATATTTTCATAAGTTTACAGAAATTATTACATTGAATCAACGAAATTATTACAAATATATGGTAAACTTTACATTAAAAATTTTAACGAAACTTGTTTCATTAATACAACATAACGTGACATTAGTTGCGTTTTAATCAAGTTTTTCATTGAATTAATGTCAAAATTCACCGAATTTATGTAGAAATTTCTTTCAGTGTAGTGTTAAATAGTTATTCCAATATTTCTTTCTTAATTAAAAAACTATTTGAATTTGTCAGAAAATTATAGTAAGAAACTCAAGGTGGAATAATAACTTTTAAATAAATAAAAAAATTTTACAAATAAGCTTAATTTTATAATATTTTATTTAATTTCATTACAATGCACGTGGCTGAGCATACCAGCTTTCAACTGGTTAATAAATAAATTATATTTATGTATAATCATTTGATCTCTGCTGTAATTATTTATTCCGATTTGCAGACACTTACCTAAAATGAGACAAGAAAAAATACATCCTTAATAAATTTTAATCATTTAAATGCTTAATCTACTTTTTTAATGTTTATTTCACAGGCAAAAGTATTAAATCAAGTTATGCTTGTATATAAATATATAATTGTAAAATTAATAAAACATAATTAATGTGAATATAATACTCAATAAAATTATTTATCTAATCTTTATGAACGTGTTCTTCTATTATTCATTAGCCCCACCCAAAAGGAAGACAAGACATGGGAAAATGTTGAGTACCAAAATCATTATTTTTTTTCAATCAATTTTATATATTTTCGTTTTATAAGTTTTTGTTGTTGCTATTAGTTCCACTTTTTTTTGATAGTTCTTTTTAGAAAATATTTTCTTTTAAAAAAATTTCTTCTTTTATTACTTCAATACTTCCTCGTGCATTCTAATAAATTTTTCATTTTGGTCTTTTTTCTGTTCTTATTTTTCTTGAGAGCACAACACTCAATATTTCAATTTCCTTAAGTCTATCTGGGGTTTTATATATTAAACAGTGAAAGAAATGTTTTTAAATTATAGCCATAATTTGTTTGAATTTATTAGACGAATACAGTTTAAAATATATAACAAGCGTTGCCACATTTTATCGATTAACCCGCGAGTACGACAACCGTAATAAGGCTAATTGTTCTGTATAACATCTACTTTCCAGTGGAAGAATTATGTTGCACAAAATCTTATTTATAAATAGGCCACACAATATTTTTAAGTACACTTTTAACTATCTCATTGTCTACCAATATTGATGGAAAGGCTCAAAAGGTATTTTTCTCTAGATATTATGCACAATATATTTTTTGGCATAAAAAACCGATTAATAAATAGCCCGGTTACGAATCAACTGGTCGAATTTCGACCAGCGAGCTAACTTGAATTTTTTTCAGTGTGCACATTGAAAAAAATATTATAAAAAAAATTAGCTTTTTTATATTTTTAGGGTGGTCTACCTCTTTTATTTTAATGTATTTTCTTATATATTCTTGGTTCAAATGAACTTTATTTTATGGCATCGTCATCGTTATTTCTTATATCCTATTCCTTTATTACGAAATTGCGGTCAAGAGGGGAATTTCGTCTGCATATTAAAACACGCACACATCCTCATACAAAATCGATTATCTTCTCATTTTTCTTCATCTTATTTTTTTGTCCGTTGTAATTTTTATTAGACAAAAAATTAATTTCATTGCAAATTAAACACGAATAAAAATAAAATGGTGAAAAGAAAAATGTGAAAAAGTCGACGCACAATTTTAGTAAAGACTCATTAATATCTTAAATTATTAACACTGTACAACAAAATAAAATAACAAGGTGGTATTGACTGGTGCTGTTACATGAGTTCAAGATGTTTACTAAAAATAAGATTAGCTCCGCTGGGTAATTACTTTTGCGTAGCCGGGCTTAAGAGTTTTGTCGTTTGCGTATACAGAAAATACACTAAAAATATTCTGTACGTAAAATTTACTGAAATTATAATATGAAATAAAAGAAAATTCAATTAAAAATCTGTCTACTTATTTTTCATTTAAATTTGCAAAATATGTTTATTTAATTTTAAGTGTTAAAAAATTAACTGACTTAAAGCCGTAAAGAATTTAACTGCCACAAGAACTAATCACAACTTCCTTTAAAATAAAAAACGTTTCACTAGTTTCTACTGTTAAAAACAACATGCAAAAAATGAAACTTTTGTCGTGACTTTTTTTTTAAAGAGAAGGAACACAATCAGGCAATTAATGCCTACCAGTTAGTTAATTAATGGGAAAGAGATAGTGTAGAGGAAACAGGTGGTGAAGTGAGAGAGAGAGAGATAGAAAGCTTAATTCATTTACAACTCTGCTATTGCGCTTTTTTGAGCAGTGTTGCAGCCCATCTGGTGGCATTAATTTTTAGAAAGCTGTGTAGCCATTTTTTACTAGTTCTTTTACTTCGCCGACGGTTCGACTACAATACCGACGAAGGGGGGTGTTGTGAAGTGCATTAAGATATCTTAGTATTAATCGCTGCCCGTACTGCCAAAGTGATTAGTGCTATGCCTTCATCACTTTAACAGTCCAACAAGAACCAACACAATAACACACTAGTGCACATCAGAAATATGCATGATGTTGTTGGCTTGCCTGAAACTAGTCTTGAACTCAGGACCTCAGGGTTTGTAGTCAAAGCACCCTCTGATCACCGCTATACTTTTTTGATGTGCTATGGTCTCCTAACTACAAAAACAGTCAAAATTCAATGAATACTTTTTACTTTCAATTTTATTCTAAAATTTGGGATTTTTTAAGAGGGCGCTACACAGATATTATCATAACTTGGGAGAGGGTAGTCCAACTTTACTAAAAAAAAGGTTGCAATAAAATTGCCTTAGGCCGTCTTAGCATAATTCATAATAAATTGAAGGTACCTAATTTTAGCACCTAGCTAAGTTCCGAACCTTTACAAAAAGTTCATTAGTGGGTGCAATTCGCCTAGAAATGGCGACACATCTGTTAATTGGGCTTACTAAATTTAATTCTTGCTGCCATCGCTGGCAGTTTAAGGAAAAAGGGCTCTGATAAGAAGCCTGTGGTGGTCTTGAACCATCTGATGCCAGTTCAACCTTTCTTACAGCCAAATTTTTCTTTGAATGTTTAATATTTACATGCTTTAGAATTTCTTTCTTAAGTAAAAAATAATTTAGTCGAAATAGTAAATTAAAAACGAACTTAAGCCAAACTAATTAAATAACTTTGGATAAAAAACCATACAGTTCGCTTAAAATTCATAACTCAAAATAAAATATTTTAATTTTGCATAAAAAAGATATAAAATTCATTGTGGTCCGACTAATTCCGAAACCATTGAGTATATAACAAAACAATTTTAAAACGGCTTAAGAGAAATTGTTTTTAAGGTTTTTTGTCATCTTTGTAATTAAATTGGACAACTCCTTTAAAACTTGTGATAAAATCAGTGGAGTAGTCTCTTCAAACATACCAAATTTTAGAAAAAAATAATAAAAAAAATTCGTTTCCATAGAATTTAAAATTTCGACTATTTGTGTCGTTAGGGGACCATAACACATTAAACAAACATAGTGGTACTCCTTGGCATTTTTTTGTTGTATAGTGTTATTAAGGCTCTAGGGAGTGGTCCTGGTGGAGGAGGTCAAGAGTAGGACTTCGAAGCTGTAGCACAGTAAAGATTTATAGGCCAGTCGACTTTCGAACCAACTTATGGGGTTTCTCCTTGTTGTGTGTCGAATAGTGTCTTCCATGAACAAAGACTTTTTGCATAGACAAGTAATATTTACTCACCGAAGGCATTAGTAAAGATACACAGAGAACAACACGCTTAAGAAGTTTTTTCTGAGATTGAGAAATTAGTTTTTTTTTATTAATCTAAGTCCTCAAATTTAAAAACGAGTTAAGTCTCCAAAAAGGGAATTAAATATCCAAAAATAGTTGCTATTGTTCTCTATATAACATTTTTGGACTTAGTTAATTTTTTGTTTTGGAGACTTATGGATTGATTATTGATAGCAACCGAACTTCAGTTGAGTTTCCATCTGGCAACTCAAAATTTTTGGTGGCCATAAAGGCACTAAATAACAAATAAAATTGACAGGTCTGAGTTGCCAGTTGCTATCCGTAATAGGGTTTTTAGCAACTAGCAATCCCACTGAAGTTCGGTTGCTATCCACAATCGACCCATTAGTTCATAAATGGCGGAGTTTTGAGGGAACATAAAGAAAAGAAAAAAAATTCTTGACGAGTTGATAACCTTTCTCCTTTTTTTTTTTTGAGCTCGGTTAAAATTAAAAATACACCAACGATCTATTTTTCTCCAGTTTCACATGTATTCCAAAATAAATGAGCCCTTTTGCGTTGAAGTTAGTGCACAACTTTTGGTTTATTAAAAATTTACTGAGAGAACGTTTTTAAAAATTTTTATGAAATTTTTAATTTTTAGGCTAAAACTTTTAGGATATCTCTGAAACTAGTGCGCAGATTTAGGAACAATATTCGCTCGGCTTAAAGATAATTTCAGTGTCGAATTTATTTTTTCTTTTTTTACTGAGTAGGGCATTCAATTTTGGCATGACGGTATATCTCGAAAACTAGAGCTGACAAACAATGGAGTACAGATTCGCGTTTAGCGGCCAAAATAAATAACGTAACATCTTTCAGTTTTAGAGAATCAATACGTTTTCAGAAATTTTTAAATTAGTGTAATTATTTTTGAATTTTAATTGATATTGGCTTTTTCGATACACAGAAAGAATATTTTTCATAAAACCAATGAAACAATTTTTTTTAAAGAGAAGTAACACAATCAGGCAATTAATGCCTACCAGTTAATTAATTAATGTGTTACCTTCTTTGGGAAAGGGATAGAGTAGAGGGAACAGGTGGTGAAGTAGGAGAGAGATAGAAAGCTTAATTCATTTACAACCATGCTATTGAGCTTTTTTTGTAGAGCAGTGTTGCAAGCATCTCTGGTGTCAAGTAGAGGCATCGCCGACGGTTCTACTACAATACCGACGAAGGATGGTGCTGTGATGTGCATTATGATATGTTAGTATTAATCGCTGCCGGTACTGCCAAAGTGGTCAGTGCTATGCCTTCATCACTTTAACAGTCCAACAACAACCAACACAATAACACACCAATGCACATGAGAAAAATGCATGATGTTGTTGGCTTGCCTGAAAGTAGTCTTGAACTCATGACCTCAGGGTTTGTAGTCAAACGCGCTAACTACTCAGCCAACAGCACACTTTATTAGATAGTTGTCATTAAAACAATGATAATTTCACAAATACAATGAAAAGTTTCATTAATATTGTTAAAGAATTTCTTTGGTTGAATTTTAATGAAATTTTCACTGGTTGAATTTTAATTACACTTTTCATTAGATTTATGAAATTGTTATTCATCGAATGACATTCTTTCATAATATTAATGAAATTTTTATTGGATTTGTGAAATCGTATTCGATTAACGAAACTGTGAATGGTTTACTGAAAAACATCTAATGAAATTGTTTCATTGGTTCTATGAAACACAATTCTTTAAGTGTATTGCTGGTTATTTTGTTAAATATGTGATTTAAATAATGTCAATAAGACAAGCTGTTGACAACTTCACAGACAGCTACTTTTTTGAAGGAGCGTGTGCATAAACTTCGGTGGGTGTGTGACATGCCTTAATCTTAACTGATTGACCTAAAACTTTTTAGGATAGTTTTTCATAAATAGTCATCGATTTGCGGTATGAGCCTTGAAGAAATCCTAATTTTATTTGTTTAAGACCACTCTACTGTAGACTCTTTCAGTTGTCGAAGTCTAAGTCGTGACTATAGTTCCAGTTCAGCATCACTCATTTAACTAAAATTTTATCGCAGCGATTTTTGCTTCAACCTCATTGACTGCTCGTATTCCCAAAGAAAACATCAACCAATAACCGATCATAGAGTTATCGTTCACCTATACGGCTGCGCGAAAGTCAATACCTTGAGATAATGCTTTAGTGGCAAACTTCATCTTCGCAGCTAACCGTGCCTGTGGTGCCAGTCGAGAAGTCACTTCCAAGGCCTTGAAAGAAAACCTGTTTAGCTAACTTTCTATTATACTCTACTGTAGTTTATTTCTACTTGTTAAAATAGTTTGTAGTGTGTTATTTTTACATGCTAAAAATATCAAATGAATAAAAATTTACCGCCGTATGCATAACCAAACTAGGCAGGAACTTAGTAGAAGTTACGAAATTGAACTAGGAGTTTAACCATATAGTTGGACATTAAAAACCACTGCATCTTATAGTAGCCCCTCATCTCTACATTGCACAGTGGGGCAGAATCAAAACATTTACGACATAAATGAAGCATTTCTAAACGGATAGTTCTGTCGAAATAAAATTTCACGTGGGCGTAGAAGAGGAGCATTTCTATTAATTTTTTTAATATCAGCTCTCTTTCTTGCTTAAGCGCAAAACTGTGAAGTCTAAAAATAGGGCACTTAGGCCATGTAAAGCTTTTTACTGCTTGCCACTTTTTTATTTCTCATCCGATTTAAAATTTTTTTGCTGTATTATAGCTCTTAATAAGATATAAAAGATGCATGTTAGCTTACATACTTATCTCTAATATTTACTAAGTTATACTAATTTGAAAATTAAAATTTCTAAATTTCTTAGAACGTTGGTTCAGTATTTTCCAGCTATCGGATCTAAATATCATCAGATCTGTAAACTTTTTTCTTCGACAGTTAAAGCACAAAATTTTAAAGAGTTTAAAATACCATGCAGGAAAAAATAAAGATTTTCTTCTGAGAATATCAGTATTCTTAAGACAGTTGCAAGAAATCGCAACAAAAATCAATTTTGAACAATTTTGCCCATAGCGTTCACAAGGTCCATTTAACACTTTGGCAAATAACTACGTACACATTAGGGGTTTCAGAAGTGGTAATGGCTTAGGAATCCCAGCTTTGGGATTTTCGAACATGTTGAATAAATTAAAAATTTCGATCTAAAGTTGGTCGTATTAAGAAATGCCCAGGTCCAACTATATTAGAAAATTTAATTATTTTTTTCTGTGTAGATACCTTTCAAATATATATACATTTGCTATATGTTTTAAAAGAATTTTTTTATACATATATATTTATATAAGAGTGATGGCGCTTTTTTTAGAGCAAAAATTTACGAAAATTCAAAATTTTAATAGTTTATAAGATTATATTTTGGTAATTATAAAGTTGATTGATTCAGCAATGATGATGCAATATGTCCGTTTGGCCTCAAGCTGAACCAAATTCAAATTTTTTTCAAATTTTACTGCCTGGCCCACGATGTCGACAAGTCGAGTTCGTTCTCATATTTATATTGAGAACAATAATAAAAAAACTAAATTTGTTTTTGTTTTCAATATAAATATGAGAACGAACTCGACTTGTCGACATCGTGAGCCAGGCAGTTAAATTCAAAATTAACTATTTTGCAACTTAAACGACAGGATTTCATGTTTTTTAACTTTTTGAAATTTTATTCTTTAACTAACGAAGAAAAACTTTTATAAATCAGATGATATTTGGATCCGATATCTTGAAGAAATTGGACCAAATGTGTGACAAGTTTTGAAATTTAAATTTTTAAATTAGTATAACTTTCTAACTATAGGAGATAAGTTAAGGGCTTTAATACAGGAAAAAAATGTTTGAAATCTGATGAGAACTAAAAAAAGTGGCAAGCAGTAAACAATTTTACATGGCCAAAGTGTCGAAGTGGAACTCATCAAGATGCGCCCTGAGAGTACGTACAGAATAGTTAACAGTAATAACACTGTACAAAAATAAATATTTCACAAGGATCTAACGACTGACTGAGTCTGGTAGAGGTATAGCCCGCTATATCGCCACTGAATGGGCAATTTTTTTCTAATTTTTAAGAAAGCATTGACAAAAACACCCATACAGCAAACAGTCAAAGAGTTAAAATGTTATACAAAAATGTTTCTCGTCGTGTTTTTCATAAAAGTTGCGAGCACAATTACTTGGTACTCGCTATATGAAATCTTGCAAGCCTTAGCTTTAAGGCAAAAGATGTGCTCAGCATTATGATGTAAAACACTCCGACAAGCATTTTGGTAGAAAATTAAATTCAGCGCCGTATATCTGTGCGAGATACAAAATAATAGAAAACGGATTTGATTATGGCGCCATTAAACTTTGTATAATCCATATATTTTTATTTAAGGGCTTGAAAAAACCTGAGTTATACCATAAGCGAGCGTATGATTAATTTGAGTTTTGTTCCTTCCGTGTTCCATGAAGCGTATACGCAATGATAAAAAGAATGTGAAAGTTTAATATTTTTAGATCATATAAACGTAGAAAAAACTTTTTCAAGACGAATTAAAAAATAGCTTTTAACTTATATTAAGATAAATAGAACTTACAAATGTATATAGGCTCCTTTGTATTTTATATGACGATATATACATAGTTAAATTGCACCACTATTTCGGCATAGTGCTATTATCGAAAAGTTTCATTTTTGAATTCAGCTCATCGAGACTTTTCCGAACAGATATTAATGACGTCACAACTGAGAATAGCAGAAGAGATAAAGTACAATTTTCAATGCTGTTCAATGTATTTTACAATATTAAGACTTGCGTACTGAATAGTTGCAGTTTAGTTTTGAGCTACAGATATATGCCTGCACTTCGTTGGTGCTAATGCCAACACATATAGAATGATAAAAAAATAACTAGTAAAATAATTAAAAATGTGTATGACTATTCACTGAAAACAACGGACCAACAACGTCTGAGTGTATATTAGCATCCGATTTTCACGGATACTGAACGGATGCAATTTATGCCTCTCCCAAACTATCTAAATGATTTTCCTGAAATTTAAAACTTGGTAGATTTGTGTTTAAAAGAACACATAGGATATATGTATATTTTTTTCAAAACTAGGCGCAAGAGGCAGACCGTAGTGCAATTTCCGATTTTTTGAAATTTAAGGACACACAGGATATACTTTTTTTCAAAACAAGGACCAAGACAAGGGCAGCGGGGCAATTGTTTCCTCTACGAAACTATCTAACCGATTTCGATGAAATTTAAAACATAAATAGGTCTGCATCTAAAAAGACACACGGGCTATATATTTTTTCAAAGAGAGCGACGATCATTGCTACGGGACAATGTCAGCCTCTCCGAAACTATTCAGCCGATTTTGATGAAATTTTAAAAATAGACATAAATTTTTTCAAAAATGTGACCAAGATGGGGGCAGTGGGGAAATTTCTTAAGACAGATTGATCTACATTAAAGAGGATACAGAAGCTATATATTTTTAGAAGGTAATTTGTGCCTCTGCGAAACTTTCAAAGCGATTTTGTTGACATTTAAAGCATAGATAGATCTGCGTAAAAGAACACAGAGGTTTTATTTTTTTTTAAATTTAGATTCCTACTCAGACGTGCAAATAAGCTATGAATTTTTTAAAACTAGGATCACGAGAGAGTATCAGGGCAATTTCTGCCTCTTCGAAACTATCAACTGAATTTGATAAGATTTTGAGCATGGTTAGATCGTTATATAAATTAATACTAGCGGAAATCACTCTTGGTAGCATATTTGCACCTCTAGGATATAAACTATCATGTTCTGCTACAAAGAATGAGAGTCTTATTCATGCATGTAGGAAATACATACGTGTAGTTATACATACATATATAACTATGTATTTTTCAAATTTACCATAAAAAAGAACCACTTTTAATTTTTTTCTTAACTTATTATTTGTAGATTAATTCTGATCTAGCATTTATTCAAGATGTATACATTTGATATTTAAATACAAAAAATAAATGGGCAAATAAATAAACGAACACACACAAACCAAGTTTTATTACTTTTCTTGTTAATAGTTGCGTTCGACTACCCAAGAGTTTTTGCTATTATTTACTGGATTTATTAAAAAAGTAAACAAGCAGTCCTACTATTAGTTTATATTTTATTTTCATGTTTATGTTTATACACTCTCAGAGATTCTCTCTGAGTAATTTTGCTAATTGCATATATGCTAGACAAGTTTCCTATAGTTTTTAGTATTGCATATCTGCTACTGTGTAGGAAATGTAAGTTTCTTATATTTTGTTCTTGTTGTGTTGCATATTGTAGCACATATCCTATACCTGCAAGAGTTGCAAGGTCTGCAATAGCAGTTTCCTACGAAGGGTGATTTCCCCTACTAATTTTTTCTAAACTAGGATAAAGAGGGTGTAAGGGACCAGTTTCGTATTATTAAATATATCATTGCATTTTCATTAGCCATCTTTGCGTATGCAAATATATTAATGCAAAGGAAGCCGCGGTTAAAAGCTATTAATATATAAAAAATAAAAACAAAAAAGTTTACAATATAAAAATAATGAAAAAAAACTAATTAATTTGTCATCCTTTTAAAAAATATATGAACTAATTTTTGAACTAATGAATTCCAAGCTGGTAGTCACGTAAAATCAAACTGTTAAGTTAACAGTTTGATGACATAGAATAATATCAATGAATATTATTTGCACTTTAAAATAAGAAATAGTGTCTATGAAAGTTAATCAAAAATTGCAACCTACTGTCATGGCTTCGTTAAGTAAAGATTTTTCGGCCTGCCTTCAGAACTTTCTCCTGGCTTATAGAAATGTTACTACGCATACCACAAACATTTTATGTTAAATATAAATTTTGACTTTAAATTTTCAGTAGAGGGAAACAAATTATTTTATTCCAATAATAAATGGATATCTTATCAGAGAGCGCCTATATTGGCATTTTGTTGTGCGACTATTTAACTGATAAGACGCACCAAAATACCCTGGAAAATGTTTAAATATTTCTGTAAACTTTTCAAAAAATACGAAGACAATAAATTGCAGCAAACAGCTTTTTTAAAAGCAACAAGTTGAAATCCTGTGCAAAATATTCGTAGAACAGAGAAAAATTACTAGCGAAAGTAAAATTTAGCAAAAAAAAAAAAATTAATAAAAATAAAAAAAATAGAACAACATCTAGGAGAAAAACAGAGGGTGAGCAAAATATTTAAGAATAAACTTGTTGCTTCATTATATTGTATACGCATACATTCATACATAAAAAAATGCCCAGTGGTAAATGAAACGAAGTACCTACACTCTAAAACACCTTTTTTGAAAATTAACTCGATAATAGTCGGCAACACTTTACCGATTATTATCGACCTAAAATTACACACTCATTATTTTTGAACAAAATGTTTTTACAAAAAAAAAGCGATTGGCTGCGTGCAGGTTTGAACCGCGACCTCCTGGCTGCACTCTAATAGTCGGCAACACTTTACCGATTATTATCGATCTAAAATGACACACTCATTATTTTTGAACAAAATGTTTTTACTAAAAAAAGCGATTGGCTGCGTGCAGGTTTCAACCGCGACCTGCTGACTGATAGTCGGACGTATCTACACTCTAAAACATTACTTCAAATTTACGATCATATATTGTCTAAATTTGTGTTGATAATTTCTCCTTGTCTAAAATTACATCGATTTTGTAGTTATTTTATTAAAGAAAAAACCTTTCAAATTAAAAATATTTAGTTCAAGTGGAAAAAATTTAGCATAAAGTATAATACGACTATCAGTCAGGAGGTCGCGGTTCAAACCTGCACGCAGCCAATCCCTTTTTTTAATAAAAACATTTTGTTCAAAAATAATGCGTGTGTAATTTTAGATCGATAATAATCGGTAAAGTGTTGCCAAAACCGTATTATACTTTATGTTAAATTTTTTCCACTTGGACTAAATATGTTTGATTTGAAAGGTTTGTTCTTTAATAAAATAACTACAAAATCGATGTAATCTTAGACAAGCAGGAATTTTCAACACAAATTTGGACAATATATGATCCTAAATTTGAAGTAATATTTAAGAGTGTACGTGTAGTCTAATATGTCAGAATTTCGTTGTGTTTCAAAGCATTTATACCTTATATGTACAAAGTAAAACACTATGGTCTAAGTTTGGTTTATATTTTAACAACAAGCTCGCTTACAGTTCCATTTAGTATGTAATCGCACAGTAGCGACAGGTGCTGACATTGTAGCTTACTTTTTAAGCGAGAGCGCACCGTTATATAGCCTATGGCACACTTATGTTAAATTTAAGTGGGAAAATAAGACAAAGCATAATCACTAGCTGCTACTAAATATTCGGCCATGTCACAGAGTTCAATTCCGTTCGGAAACGGAATTCAAGCTACACCATATTTGTAGCAGCTGGTGTCGAAAAAAGAAAACTAAAATACGCGAATTTGTCAGGTCCAGACTGTTGGCGGCGCTGGTATGCTGGGGTATGCTCCGTCTAGGGCTTGGCATCTTGGGGTGGATTGAATTCCGTTTCCTAACGGAATTGAACTCTATGACGTGGCCGATTGCTTACATCAGCGATTACGTAATTGGTATTTTTACCACTGGGTATATACCTTCCAAGAGATTCATACACTCATGTCTGTATATATTAAAATGGTAGTGTATGTGTAACCGGGACATCAAAAAAATTGTACGAGCTATTCATACACACACACACACACTCTCTTAAAGCGCACATACGACAAGGAATTAAATATGCAGTCAACAAGTGTCAGGAGTTGGATCAAAACACATGTACACATTTTACACAACTCGTACATACACTTATGTACACAAACATAAGCTTGCAGCAACAAATGTTGGGAAATAATAAACACTTTCACGCGCAGGTATATATGTAAACTAGAGTGCTTAAAAAACATTTTTTTGTTTTTTTTTGTCAAGCGCTATAATCTCAAAACTTTGTAGTACGTATAACAAGCTCTTCATATTTTGATTCTACACGACGATCAACGACTTTCAGTTTTTCCATACAAATTACATAGAAACAAGTTTTTTTTTCGTATTTGTCGAACAAACCTACGAAATAATATATATTTTTAATTTTGATGGGCATATTCTTGATGGAAATTAAGTTTTCCACAAAAAACCTCTTAGATGACTTTTTCCTAAACTTAACGGGTAAAAAGTTATCAGAGCTTGAATACTTGGAACAAAGTGAGCATAAGTTATGAAAAGGGCAATTAAAAATATGCTCTGACAAATTGGTTTTAAGCGCATAAAATTTGCTGTAAGATACAGAAAAATGCTCTTAAAATATGAAAAATATGCTCTAAAAAAGTTTTTATATTTCAAAATAAAAAAATTTTATTTAATAAATAATGAAAAAAATAAAATAAAAAATAAACTGAATAGGTATACCTTTGAAATTTCATTATTTCGGCTTTTAAGTTCAATATTTGAATTAATGTAAATGCAAATAATTTTATTAAGAATGGAGTGTTCGAGTATTCAAATCAGATAAGCAGAATGAACCAGTACTACTGATTACGACAGGCCGCTCCACCGTCTCACCAGCATTCTTGTTCACTTTTACCACTTATGAAAGTGGATGCTTTTTATAAGGAAACATCAGCTATTTAACTATTTTTTGTCACGAAATAGAATACAAGACTTTTTATGTAATTTCTTACATTCATTTTATCTTCATTTATCTAATTTAATCCAACACTCACAAAAGCTCTTATTATTAGTTTTTGTTTTTCGCTTTGATGGACATTTGTATCAATACCTACAATCAAAGCTGTTTGTTTGTTTGTTTTGATTTTATAAATGCTTAAACTGTCAGTTATTTGTCTGCATTTAGTTCAAGACAGCCAACCGAGAAGTAAACATGCATATAACTTTTGCGCGGGCCATCGCGTTTAAGTCTTCGTGATTAAATATTTAACAGCTCCTCTAATCTACAAGCTAAAATTTGCGCTGCAGATATTTTCGGCGCATGCGTTCGGCGCAAGTATTTTCAGATATGGACCCAACATATTAAAACGACAAAACTTCGCCCACATTATATTCTGAAGTTGGGCTTACCTTAGAACCATTCAACTGTCTACAAACATTTTGTATTGGTTCCGGGCCTTCGTTTTTATCCATAATTCCTTTTGACTTATTTTGAACAATATGCTTAGAATCGCGGTCAGCTAAGCTGCCGATACTCTTTAATGTGAGGCTAAGTATTTTTATTTGTTTATTAAGGGAAATATCAGCAGTTTGAAATTTTTGATTTTGTTGGCAATAAATCCATAATTCGATGAAATAAAATTTAAATCTGCTTTTGTTTTAGATTTACGAAGCTTCTTTGGCAATTTTAATTGATTAAGACTTTAAAAACTTGTTCGTTATTGGTCACATAATAGTTTATAGTAGGGATGTAACGATACGCCGTTTTGCCGATCCGATACCGATACCGATATTTAAAAATAAATATCGCCGATACCGATTCCGATACCGATACGAATATTGAAATCAAGTTCAAGTTTAGATTAACAAAACTCAAGCGCAATTTTTTTATTATACAAAACTACATTATAAGAGAGAATATTTAAAATTGATAAAACATTGGAAGTAATTTTTAAGGAGCTACATTTTCTTTGCTTCCAAAAAATCTATATTAAAAATATGCAGATAATTAGTACAAAAGCAAGTAAACATTTTCAATTCCTTTATAATTTTAAAAAAATACACGCCATGCTTTTTAAAAAATCGATTTTTTAAAGGACATTTATCAACTAATATTCTTCTAAATAGCTTAATAGCTTAATTATTAAAAGACGTCTAAGTTTATATTTATTCACTTAAATTTACATGAAAATACAGTTCTGAGTTTAAATTCGCATAAAAAAAATTGTGAAAATGGGTGATTTTGTATCCTTTTTCCTTGAGGAAAAATCATTATAGAATACCGAAAAAGAAATTCGTCCTAGCATCGCTTCCAATTCGGTGATTGGTAATCGAAAAACAGAACTTCTTGCAATGGCAAGGATATGCAAAACTAATTAGAAATAATCCAAATTTGCAATACTTTCAGATCGCGAATTCTACATTTTCATGACTTCTTTGGAGTATCTTTTTTTTTTGCTGGAATAAGATTTAAAAAACAACGACTTGAATTTGAATTCATGGTAAAATTAACAAAAAATAAATATTTTTTTTACAAAATAACAGCATAAAATATTATTAAGTTTTAAAATTGATATTAATAAGATTTAAAAAATAACGGAGTGAATTTAATTCACGGTAAAATCGAACAAAAATAAATCTTTTCTTAAAAAAAACTCTGAAATTTTTTTTAAAAGTATCGGTGTATCGACAGTAAAATATCGTCGATACCGATGTATCGGAAAATCTGAAGTATCGCCGATATATCGGTATCGGTATCGGTATTCGTTACATCCCTAGTTTATAGCAATACAATAATTTACAGTCGCAGTTTAAACATTAAGATAATAATTCTTGGAAAAAAAGAACGATTACAAAATAGACGTAGCACTGCCCACATTTTTGATCATCATGTTGAACTAATTCTGTGTCGGTTAACTAGAAGTAGAAAAATTGGATATTTACTATTCCTTTAACAATAACTAAATGTGTGTGCAAAAGTTTCATACGAATAGGTTTTGTAGAAGTTGTTGATGAAGAATATATACCTTGCATGGGTGTGGCACAGCCCACGTTTTTAATCATGATGCGTTATTCAAACATAAACTTAATGTGTGTGCAAAGTTTCATAAGAGTCGGTTGAGTAGAAGTAGTTGAAAAGGCATATGAATTTAATTTGTATGCGCGTCACCCAGAAGCAGATTTTAGATCAAGTCACCTCTCAAACAACAAATATTAATCTCTACGCGACCATGTGGAAGCTACGGTGCCACATACACACATATTGAAAAGCATACAGCGCGAAAAGAGGTGATAACTTCTAAACGCCTAGACCGATTTTCTTGCAAGTCACCTTTCAAACAAAAATAAATTAATAAATCAAAATCGGTCCAGCTGTTTGGACTCTACGATGGCGGAGACAGACTAGTCTTGTGTAATTTACGAACGAACTAGTTCAATTGAACTATTTCATCAATTGAACTAAGGAGACTAGTTCAAGTTTTCATTATTCACTAGTTCAATTGAACTATGAAACAAAATTAAATATACCTTTCCCTGTGAGCAAATATACATATGAAATCAATCATGTATGTATGTATGTATATATCGGATGGAATAATATATGTATGTACTTAGGGGGCATCGCTTTCACAGAGTATGTTTACTAGGTAAATTTTTATAACTTTTTACTTATATTTACACACACAATTAGTATTTATTATTATTATTTTTATTATTATTATTATTATTACTATTATTATTATTATTATTATTATTATTATAGAGTTTCTAAATCTCTCAATCTCTATGAGATTGGAAAATACCTATCCCGGGCTATGCCAAGGGATTAGGCTCTGATGAGTAACTTTTTTTTTTTTTTTTTTTTTTTTACTGTGTTTGTAGGAAACGTCTTACAATATTGCATGTATTCAGAATCACAGATTTCTGAATAATCCCCAGGGTGTCGTTGAGGTTGTGTTTCTTGAGCTGGACTACAAGGTTCTTTGGTATTAGTCCTGTGGCTGATATGACGATTGGTGCTATATCTACCTTTTCTACATGGTACATAGCTTTGAGTTCATCGGCAAGGTAAGTATATTTTTCGATTTTCGTGCTATACGTTGACTGGGTGTTATTGTTTAAGGGGACAGCGATATCAAACAAGATGATTTTCTTCGCCATCTTGTCGAACAGAACAATATCCGGCTTGTTAGCTCGTATGGTGCGATCTGTGACTATCGATCTGTCCCAATATAGCTTTACATTTCTGTTTTCGATGACAGGTGGAGGCTCGTATTTATAGTATGGACATTTTTCTGACACAAGCTTGTTGTTTATTGCTAGGCCTTGGTGGATGATCTTCGCTACCTGATTATGTCTCGCAGTATAATCATGCGATGCTAAGCATATGCATCCACATATAATATGGTCGATGGTCTCTGCGCTGTTTTGGCATCGCCGACATGTGTCGTTTTCTAGGTTCTCCCTCAATATGTATTTCCGGTGATTCCTAGTTGCTATGACTTTATCTTGGATAGCGATCATAAATCCCTCCGTTTCTGCGAAAAGAGACCCCTGCTTAAGCCACATGTTTGAGCTGGTTTTGTCGATGAAATCTTGTTCCATCTGAAAAGGGTGTATGCCGTGTAGAGTTTTATTTTTCCACGCTTCTATGCGTTCTTCACGTGACAAAACATTCGCTGGTTTTTGTAACTGAGTCGATTTTAAATTGAGCGGAGTGTAGTTTTTATCCGCTGAGCACACTGTTCGTATTAAATCCGATGTTTCTATTTGGGTTCTAAAATATTCTCTTAAGTTGTTTATCTGAGTAAAATGAAGATTCGGTACATCAAGTAACCCTCTTCCGCCATCTTCATGTGAGAGAGTGATTCTCTCCAGTGCACTTCGCGGGTGGTGACAAAGGAATTTGGTTAGAGTGGTTCTTACTGAGGTTGATATTTCATCAAGATTTGTATTTGACCAGTTAACGACACCGAAAGAGTATGTAAATACTGGGATAGCCCAGGTGTTAATGGCTTTTCGTTTATTGCCAGCGTTTAAGTTTGACTTGAGAATTTTGACTAATCTCTGTTCAAACTTGCTTCGCAACATTATCTTAATTTTCGATTCCTGAATTCCTTTCAATTGTAAGAACCCAAGGTATTTGTAACTGTCGTCTTGGGCCAAATTGGCAATGATGTTGTATTGATCTATTTGGTAGCCTTCGGTGTCATTTTGAACCTTTCCTTTTTGAATATGGATCGTTTTGCATTTCTCAATCCCAAATTCCATTCCAATGTCGTCACTAAATCGCTTCACTACTTGTATCATACGGTGTATTTTTTCCTTGCTACTGGTATAAAGTTTTAAATCGTCTACGTAGAATAGATGGTCGACAAGGGTTTCACAATTTTCTCCTTTAAGCTTAAAACCAAGATTGAGATTTTTCAGCATTCTACTCAGTGGATTCATACTAAGGCAGAACCAGAGTGGGCTAAATGCGTCGCCTTGGAAGATTCCGCACTTGATGGGTATCGCGTCGCTGCTATTTTGTCCAATATGTAGCTTAACGTTCCACTTCTCCATTGTTACCTGCATAAAGTGTATGATTCTTGGATCGATTTTATATATCTTAAGGATTTTCAATAGAAATGGATGCGGAAGGCTATCAAACGCTTTTTTGTAATCTATGTATCCCATACTAAGATTGCGTTTGGAATGAACTGCTTGATTAACTAATACGGAGTCGATTGTAAGCTGTTCCTTGCAACCCATTGAATGTCGGGCACATCCCTTCTGTTCTGGTGTCATGATGTTGCACTCGACGCAATGATCATAAACGCGATTAGTGAGGATTTTTGTCAGCAGTTTGTACGTCGTTGACAAGCATGTAATTGGGCGGTAGTTCGCTGGGTCCAGGCTGTTGTTTCCTTTTGCTATGAGGAAGGTATTTCCCGTCATCAAGAACCAAGGGGTCTCGTGAGGATTTCTCAAAAGTTTGCAGAAGTACTCTGCAAGCAGCGAATGAGTTGAAGTAAACTTCTTTAGCCATACATTATGGATTTTGTCCGGACCAGGTGATTTCCAATTACTGCTATCTCTTATAGCTTTCGCAACTTCTTCAGCTGAGATATCGGTGTTTTGCATCTCTCGATAGTTTATGCTTTGTTCAAGCTCGTTGACTATCCATTCGTTCTCTAGGTTTATGTTTTTTGGTTTACTCCATATTTCGCTCCAGAAATGTACAACATCGTTCATTGGCGGACCCTGCGATTCAGATCGATTTCCTCCTGGATGGTCTAATTGTCGATAGAATTGTTTTTGGTTTCTTTCGAAGAGGGAATTTTGTAATCTTCGGGCTCTGCTTTCTCTGTATCTCGCCAGGCGTTTGGCGTAGGCCGCAAGCTGTTGGATTTTCTTGTCTTTTATTTCCATTAACATGTTTTCTGTTAGCTCAGTAATTTGAACTGGATGGATGATGTCCTTCACTAGCTTCCGAATTTTCCGGGATCTTGTTCCGTCGGAATAAGCTGTGAGTCGACCTATGTCCTGCCTGATGCAACTAATTTTATTAGTTAGGCGCCTTTCCCACGCTGGTAATTTAGGCGTTGTTTGTCCAGAGTTATTGTCTGTACACTTTATTGTCTTTTTCCCCATCGTTCTAACTACTGCCACTGCGCCCGAGTATATTAAGCAGTGCACATCCTCTATGTTTGTGGCAGTTGTGAGGTAGTTGGGCAAGATGTCACGATTAACAATATGTGTTAGTTCATTCACTCTTTTGTTGTTGAAAATTCTCGGAATTCCGTCTCTGCGGGAAGGGTCACTGTTTTTATTTTGTGTCCAGGCTACGCGAAATTGTTCGCCGAGCGTGAGTGCTAGCTGTTCTTGTGCTTGGATTGTTATTGTTTCCGTATCGTGTATAGTGTTTACCCTTGATTGGGATGTTTCTGGTGTAGCATGGATGTATGTTTGTTGAGATACAAATGGATGAGCGGCTTCTCTATTTTCGATTCTGTCCTCAGGATTATTGTTGTCGTTGTGGACAGGTTGCTCGTCGTTTTGGGGAACATCAACTTGATCTTCAGTTGTTTCCCTATTTGAGGAGATGATAATTGAGGCTTGTCGTTTGATGTCCTGGATTTCTTGTATAGAAAGAAGCTGCTTTACCATTATTGCTCTTCTTCTGTCGGCAAGATTTTGTTCTGTGATTCTGGATAGTTCAGGGAATTGGTTCAAAAACAACTCCCTCATTTTTGCCCTGTACACATGCAGTTCCGTTTCCATATTTGTTGAAATGAAGTAGCATCGTATAACTGATTGATTCATTTGTACAGTCCATTTTATACGTTGCCTAGGTAGGCCTGCTTCTGTGGTTGCCATGGTAGTCCTTGACAAAACACGTCGTGTTGCAGGTTGTGATGTTTGTGGATTTTCGAGTTCTGGGCTATTGATGTGGTTTACTTGTTCGGGTATCCCGGTCGTTGTTCCCACGGGCAACTGACCACCAACGGCTTGCATGCTGTCACCCCCAGCGTTGGCTCCAGGCGGTGCCCCGACGACCTCGGGCAGCGGCATTCTATCTGATCTGTTAACGTTGCGAGTCTCCATGTTATAAATGGGTTGGGATAATTAGTTGCGTTGTATTTCTCCGCTTTGACCTGTTTGACATGGGTGTCCCTGAGTCAGCATAGCTCTTAGCTTCGTAGAAATAAACGCTTAAGCCCCCTCCCCGCGTCAAGGGTTATCCCCGAGGGGGTTATTATTATTATTATTATTATTATTATTATTATTATTATTATTATTATTATTATTATTATTATTATTATTATTATTATTATTACTATTATTATTATTATTATTATTATTATTATTATTATTATTATTATTATTATTATTATTATTATTATTATTATTATTATTATTATTATTATTATTATTGTTCTCTCTCTAGCTACTATTGTACATACAATCAAAGAATTCATAAATATTTGGAGATATTTTTATGCAAGCCGCCAATTCTACAACAATAACAACACATAGTCCAACAATATACTCAACAAACAAACAAAAGAATGATAGAACGAAAAGCAGATATAATGTTTCCTATCATTCTTATATTTCACCATTCATTCATAGTTCAAAAAGAGCGATTGAACTAGAAGACCGATCTAGTTCATTGAGGAAATATGAACTAGAATGACCGAACATTCAAACGAACTATTTGGCACACGTCTAAGACAGACACACAGAAACAAACACAGAAAAAACAAAATTTCATTTTCTGTAAAGGAATTCAATGAAATAGTACATATTTTGTCTAGAAACGGACCTACAAATAAATTTGTAAATATAGACACAAATATCTCAACAATTTTATTGAAAAAAAAACATGCTTTTTCAATGAACAAATTGCTTAAATCCATGAAACAATTTGTCTAAAAATATTTACAAATTGTAAACACAACAATTTACTAATTCAAACAAAAAGATTTACTGGATTTTCTGAAAAATATCAAACAGTATTTTTGTCTGAATTTAAAAAACAATTAGTCTAAAAACAGTAACAAATATTAAATAAAATAGTTTACTTAATCAAACAAAAATATTTACTGGATTTTTAATAATATATCAAACAAAATTTTTGTATGAGTCATTATCATCAAATGCTTAATGGACATTTATGAAATTTATCTTTGTTATATGTGTTCAAGTCTGAATGTTTATTTAAAGACTCTAAAAAATGAATGAGAATTAGCGCAACGACATTAACGAATTGATTCATTCAAAAATCTTCACCAAACAATCGCCTTCCTTTTGCTATCATTGTTGTTGTTCTTAGTTGTTTGTATGTCGTCATCGTTGTTGTTTTTTGGGACACAGAGAACGGTGTTTTCTTGTCGTTTTTGGTAATTGCGTTCTAAATAAGAGTCAAACAAAAAATTTATTGATTCAGTAAAGAACATTTACTGAAAGCTAAGTTTATTTTTAGACAAACTTTTGCTTGATAATTTTTTGATGATAGTTTTTTCTGTGTAAAAACACACTAATTATTTAGAACACCCCTTTTTTTGGCCGGGTGTTAAAAATAAATGTTGATTTAAAAAATCGGATGAATATTGAGTCGCTGATCAGCCGATTAATTTGCCTTAGATACTGCGTTAAATGTGTGTTTCAGAGGGTTGTTATATTGTTACACTACACATAAAAAGTCGCTATAATATATTTTCTATTTTTAAATGAGCGATTGTCAGTTACAAATAAAAAGACAACTTCAAAGTTATTTTCAATATAACAAAAATTTTAGGAAAAAAATGCTCTTAACACAAAATATGCTCTTAAAAGTAAAATAAAGGGTATTTTTGCCTTTATGCCCTTAAGGGCAAAATATGCAAAAATATGCTGTAACAAATCGATGCCAAAATTCTTAAAAAGTTTTGCAACGGATCAATAATTATCTTATATGTTTGTAAGACATACAGAAAATTTTTTTATGATATATCATATGTTTGGTTGCCCTGGATATGAAGTATTTGCTTTCAGTACTGTAATTGCTAGTATTCAACGTCAGATAACTTTTTAACCATTAAGTTTACGAAAAAATCGTTTAATCGTTTAATCGTTTTTGTGTGAAAATTTAATTTCCTACAAGAATATGTCCATCAAAATGAAAACAAATATTTTTTCGTAGGTTTGTTCGACAAATACGAAAAAATTTTTTTCCATGTAAGTTGTATGGAAAAATTGAAAGTCGTTGAGAATCAAAATATGGAGCTGATCTAGTGGGAGAGCTTTTTTTATACCTCTTAGAAACTTTTGAGTTTATAGCAAAAACATTTTTTTGAAACACTCTAATGTACACACATACACACATACTTTCATATCAAAATTTCAAGAAAAGAAATACAAATAAAAAAGATTTTTAGCTTGTTTTCATTTGTAGACTAGTGGAATTTAAAAAAAAAACTTCTCGTCTTTTCCATGAAAAATCAATTAAACATTTTTATTTATATATTTATTTATTTAAATTTAGTCAGTGGAAGAATATAATCCTTACAGACTAATAACAAGATACTTTTCTTTACTTTTCTTTATTTCAAATTTATTTATAATTACGAATAGATATTAATTTAACTTCCATCTTAAACCGTTTAAGTTAATCGGAAGCTTAAATATTTAGCTAGGCATACATACACGCACTAGGTCCATTGTTTACTTGGGCGGATATCGACATGATGGCACTGTCTAATAAAATATCATGCATTGAACAGGTTGTTCTATTTGAATATTTTAAAATGGTGTAGATGTTGAGTGCAAATAACTATAGGAGACTTTTATTTTAATAATAAATAGTTGTGTGTGTAAAGTGTGATCAACTTGGAGCTAATTTATTTTAAATTTATTTGCAGTAACTTTCATTGATACATGCACTAACAATAAGTATTAAAATCTTAAAGTGTTATTATATAGACTGGTTTGCAAAAAAATCGCCTTTAAGTAAAAATATGTGGAATATACAAAGTTTAGTGCGCTTAATTCAAATCCGTGTTAATTTTTTCTATGACGAACATATTTTTTTTAATGGGCTTGGCTAATATTTCCACTATGTACAAAAACGGCTTGGCCGTTAAAAATTACCTTGAAGACATCATTATATATATATCTTATATTTTTAACTGTTTAAAAGTTATTCCGAAACTAGCGGTGAAAATTTCTTTTTTTTTATGCAAATTAAATTGTTTTCCTTTTCCAAAACTCATAAAAATTTATAGGGCAAACAATTTTTTTTATCATTTATCAGAAAGCAATTGTCATTAAGAAGATGAGGTCAGATAAATTAGAATCCTTAAAAATCAGTGTTCTGTTTGTAAAATACCTATCATAGGCTCCTATAGTTTCCTTTGTCCTTTTTTAAATTTGAAGGTTGATTTTTTTAAAAATTTTTACCGCCATATTGGATCCGCCATCTTAAACTTTTAAATTTAAATTTCAGATTCATATCCAAATGGCTAATCTCTAACCTCTGTCGCTCCTAGTCTTAAAGTAATTAGAAAATAATGATGATCTCTAAAAACGCGGAAATTTTAAAAATAATAAACGTTTTTATATTTTGAAAAAGGCAAATGAAACTCTGGGGATTCGTAATAGATATTATTTAAACAAATGCTTGAAATTCAAAATGGTGAAATCAATATGGCGGCTAAATATTGATTTCACCATTTTGAATTTCAAGCGTTGGTTTAAATAATATCTATTACGAATCCCCAGAGTTTCATTTGCCTTTTTCAAAATATAAAAACGTTTATTATTTTTAAAATTTCCGCGTCGTATTAGATCCGTCATCTTGAGTTTTAAATTTATGAATTGAAACAGTGGTGCCAAAAACCCACAATACAATATGTTTTAAAACCAGTAAATCAATATTGTATTTATGGCCAAAATTCCGGGATCCTGTCCCATCGTGGCATGTAATAATTGAAACGACAAATAACATATGATTGCACGAAAGTAGAACTTACATCATGATGTTTCGAGATCATTAGAGTCTTCTCATCAGATTTTTTCTTCCAGCTAGACTTTACTGCCACCGAAGGCAGCTGCAACCAACCTACTTAAAAATCCTTTTTGTTTTAATTAATTCCCAGCTGAATCCTACTTTTTCATTTGATGGTTAGGTACTTCACTATTATCTTTGTCATGTTAAACTAAGCTTTTTTTAATTTCTATCATTACTAGCTAAAAAAAAAACACTGGTTTCTTACAAGTTCTAGGGTGTGTGAATGTTTGTTTCTGTTTCATTATTATTTGCACAGTGTACATTAACATACTTTTGTCTCACGTCTCTGAGATGTGTAACTGGTATCACTTATTGTCAAGTCAGAGATATATGTCAAATATAATATAGGATTGAGGAATTCTGGCTTCAATCGGCTGCGATATGATCCGAAAATGGCCTTGCTTAATGATAAATTTTCGTCCAGTTAAATACAAATCTGATAGATTTACCGTGTTTGGGGGAAGTTTCGCTTTAATCTCCGGATTATTACTTGGTGCCATACTTTATCAAACGCCCGAGAAAAGTCAATGTAGAACGAAGAACACTATTTCTATTCTTCGAAAGTTTTTTTTAACCAAATCTACAAATCGGCTGCAAGATACCAAAAGAACGAATTTGACATTTCCTTAAAAAATTAGCTGAGATAAAATGAAGCTGTATTCAAGCCATTAACAACTTGCATATAGTTGTTAATGAAAATTTTTTTCAGATTTATTTTCAGGCAACAGTTTCTTTGAAATTATCTTTCAGTTTCATAAAAATGTTGTCTAATTCGGTAAATGTTCCATTCTGAGATGTTATTTAAACTACAAACGAAAACAAAAGAACGCACGGTGTCATGAGACACCGGATAGGAAGGAAGCACCTGTCGCCTTCGACACACCTCCTATCGGCTTGGGCCTGCCACCTTCGGTCTAATGCCATCGCATAGTCATCAAACTATGCGAATACTGAATGACTGCAGTTGGCTGCAGCAGCCAAGATTTGAGCTTGGCTGTGAACGCGCTGACCACTACAGCCACAACTGCTTCAAACTATTCTTTAGAATCTAAATTTTGGATACATATATGACTGATTCGCGTTTCAAATGCTTTTTTCGTGTCCGTTGCAATTACTCGTATAGTAAAATATTTCATAAAATAGCTACATAAATTTTTAAATGAAAACTGCTTTAGCATGATTTAATAGATTATAAATAAATGTGTATAAGTTGTATTGTGCGTTACGCTTTTTCACTACGCTTCATTACTCAGTTTAATTATTAAAATTACATTAACAACATACACTAAAATTACAGCGTAGGTTTGTACTTCTAACTATTTAAAAGTTTTGTGAACTTTGTGAAATATTATTATATTGCACAATGTTTCATCAATCAATCATCGTTCGTATCCAAAACAAAAAAAAAATGTATTGAGTGTTATCCATACTTTTTAGTATATTTGAAAGTTGCTAGTGAATACTTATGAAGGTTATGTTAAAATACATCGAAGATTATACATTTGAATTCTATCGAATTCAAAATAAAGTGTCTGTTCTGAAAAAAAATGTTGAATTCGTATAAAAATGTATTGAGCGTTGCGTAAAATAATCTAAACATAATTTATCTACAAATTTTAGGAAGTTAAAAACAGTTAACAGCAGCTGAACGGTAAAAACGATGTAAAGAATATTATCTGTTTACAAATTTCTGGTTTTCTTTGGAAAATGTTTGCTTCTTTCGCACTATCGGTTGTTGTATTTTCGAAGAATGTATTAGGTAGGTCGTATTTTGCTACAAAAAATTATTTGAAATTGACATAAATTTTGACATTGTTGGTCGATTTTAATAAAATAAGTGTTATTTGAATGAAGAACTAGCTATTTTTTCTCATGTTTAAATGTTATTAAAGACTTGTTTTAAAACATAAAAATTGTTTATTTTTTCGTGTGAACCCAAGTCACAATTCAAAAAGTGGTCATAAGTTTTAATTTCGTCCTGCGAATATTATATATTTTTTTGTTTTTAGAGAGTAGATCTAGAGTGCATTCAAACCCAATACTAATTTTTTATGGTGTATTTTTTTCGCAAAAATCAATCCCGGAACAACCTCGAAAGCAAATGTAACGCTCAAAACACAAAAATTAAAAAAAACTTGAAAATATAATTTTATATATGGATCCATTGGATGAGGCGAAAAATATAATATGAATCCTACCTTCTCATAGATAGATTAGTTACAATGGTAAAAAAAACACACACACACACACACAATATGTACGTTTAGAATGAGAATCAGCTATATACTAAATACATACCATCATAAGTAACATGAATTTCATTTTAATATAAAATTTATTTGAAATTAAATTTATAGTCATGTTGATTTAAAATAAAATGTTGATAACAATGTGGTTTTAATAGTGAAATATATTAAATCAAAGAGATTTAAGGTTAGATTATTAATTTTTCCTTTAAAATTAATAAACAATGATAATTTTGAAGTTTGTCGGCTATTAGTCGTTTATTTAGATTTACATAACACGAACATCACAATAAACAACAACAAAATAACAACAAGTCACAAAACTAAGCACAACAGTGCAGTAGCTAACAACAAAGCAAATACATAAATACTAGCACATTATTTCTTATAAATTTAATATGGTTTCCAACCAAGATTGCAACATGTTGATTTATTTTTTTTTGTAAATAAATGGGCTGTATTTGAAGGCGTGTCAGCTGGTTTTTTGCATGAAAATATATTTTATTCTAGGGGTGACAACTTTTTTTATGGGAATCGACCCTCTGTATTGAACACCTTGTTTTTCAAATGCACTTAGAACAGAATAGAAAAAAATTAGACTTCATTATGACTTCATTATGATGAATTAGGGTCTACAAATACTTTACGTAGTTAACAAATTTTTATACTAAAAAAATCTTAAAAATTTGTTGTTGTATTCCATAATGAAAAAAACTAAAGTCAAACAAAAATATTTTTAGAATCAGATAATATAAAAAAACCCGTCCACAAAATAGGCGTGGCACCGCCCCCATATATCATCACCATGCACTTTTACGAGAACTAATTGTGTGTGCGAAGTCTCATAAGAATCGGAAAAGTAGAAGTTGTTAAAATGAATATTTCCTTTTTGTGGGCGTGGCACTGCCCACTTTTCTAAGCACAATGTTGTATTGTAACGATAACTAAATGTGTATGCAAAGTTTCATAAGAATCGGCTAAGTAGAAGTAGTTAAAATGCTTATTTGCTTTTCATGGGCGTGGCACTGCCCACTTTTCTAAACATAATATTGTATTGTAACGCTAACTTAAGGTGTATGCAAAGTTTCATAAATATCTGTTTAGTAGAAGTGGTTGAAAAATAATATTAACTTTGCATGGGCACAGCCCACTTTTTTGATCCTAATTTAGCATTTAAACAGAAGCTTAATGTGTGTGTAAAGTTTCATAGCAATCGGAAGTAGTTGAAAACGAATGTATATTTACTTTGTATGGGCGGGACCAATCTGAAAGTACATCCTTTTGAATATAGAAAAAAAAAATCTAAAATCGGTTCAAAAATGGCGGAATTTTGAGGGAACAAACATTAAAAAAGAATACATGACGAATTGATAACTTTTCTCCTTTTTTGAAGTCGGTTAAAAAAAGTTTTTCATAATTAATGGAATTAGTAAAAGTATTCATAAATTTAAAAAAAATTTAATGAAATATGAATGATTTTTGTAAAATCAAACAACACATTTACTGAAAATAAAATTAGTTTTTGTTGTTACTTCTAAGCCTTGTGACAATATTAATATATGACAATATTAAACCACAATTTTAATATGTATTGTTCAGAATATAAACATTGTCATTTGTTGGAATACCATCGATATTCTCAATGCTGGGATTTCGATGAGAATATCGATGGTATTCCACGCTGGTAAGACTGAAATGAAAAAGCTTAGAATAGTTGAGCATTCTAAGATAAGACAGTTAGTGAATTTCCGAACATTTCGAAAAAGTTAATTAATAGGTGAGACTCGCCACAAGATGGCGACAGTCTGTTAATTGAGCTTACTAAAATTAGTAGGATTTTCGCTACAGTGTTGTTGCCACTGTCAGTGGTGGTGTACGTAAAGGACTCTGACGAGTAGACTTGGTGGTCACGAAACAGCTGTCAGTTCAACCCTCTGTACATTCAAATTTTTCTTTGAATGTTCAATATTCACATGCTTTAGAATTTCTTTCTTAAATAAAAAATAATTTCAACGAAAGATTAAATTAAAAATGAACTTAAGCCAAACTAATTAAATAACTTTGGATAAAAACCATACAGTTCAACTAAAAAATTCACTACTCACAATTTTTTTATTTTCAATATTTCAAAAGAATGGACTTCAAAAATTACTGCAGTTGAAATTTTAAGTCGAATTGAAGCATGCAGGCTATGTACAGCGTTTGTCTACGAAATTCTAAATTAATCGCTTAAGAAAAAAAACGGCCATTGAGTTTTTAAAATTTCTTTCCAAGTTATATTAAATGCAAAATTTATTTGCTGGTGTTTAAGCGTTGTCTATATGCATTTCATTGGTGCTTTGCCAAATATAGACAATGCTTAAATACCAGTAAATAAATTGCATCTAAAATAAAACTATGACAATATGTCAAATAATAAGTTCCTTAAGGATATATTAAATACATTTAACATAATTAATCTGTTTTAATTGTTACCCGCCTGCCCAAAAATGCGGCCCAGAGAGCAGATTTCCTAGAAGAGTCAAGTTTTCAGAAGCATTTTATTTACCTGCATGAAAACTATACTACACTCCATATTTTTAATTTTTATTTCTGTACTATTTATTACAAAACATAGCAGTCCTCCTATAATTAAAAAATTTTAAAGATCTATTAAACGGTAATTTTTGTGTGAATTTTTAATTTAAAAAAATATGTGAAGAAAAGGTGAATATCCAATATTTTTAGCCAAAATACACATGAGTACTGATGATATAATCCTAGCGCCTTCCGAAAGCGTTATTACGTTCTGCTGTGTATTGCTGAACTCAGCTCAATGTAGTTATGTTACTGGTCAAACATCAATGAATTTAACTCGAGGTTTTCGTAGGACCCAAGTGATCCAAAGAACTATATGGTATGCGCTTAAAAGGCTGTCTTATTATATTAAATTCAGTAGCTGTAATGATTGGTATGCAAAGAAAATTTTAAGCCTTTCGAACAACTTCTGACTTTTTTTGCTGGGTACACAAAATAAAGCCTAAATGAACAAAGATCGCTTTGGATTAAATGAATATACATAGTTCGAAAAATCTCACATTGACTGTTTATTTGAAACTAAATGTTTTCTAATTCAAATAGAATTTTTTTTTAATTTCTAGCCAGGAAATAATTTAGATTAATAATTATCTTCATTTCTAACTCTTAATATATGCAAATTTATTAAAGATATAATTGTTATTTTATATAAAAGAATTTAATACAAATATAATTGCTGTTATTTTAACAAAGTAGCAGAAATTATAGAAAAATGTTTTAATAAATTAAAACAAAAAATCTCATACTTACCTCATCTCAGAAGAACTGCTGACTATTTTAACGGATTTTAGTAATTTTCTATTTAAAACGTTTAATTTTTTTATGTAATTTTATTTCTAAGATGATTGTTTTTAATAAGTAATGGTTATATTTAAACTGATTAATTTAATAACATTTAATTTGATTAGACATATGTTTGGTTTTAGTATTTATTTAATATAATTATTATTTTTATGTATATGAGTATTAGATAGTTTTTTGTTCTGGAGTTTTTAGTTTTTTTTTTTAATTTTAGAAATATTTTCATAAAGAAATTTCTTTTTTTTCTACAGTTTATATCTAGTTAGTTTTATGAGAGGAAACGGAAGCAAATTATTAATCTGCTTTCTATTCAGGCTTGTTATAACGACTTTCAAGAATCTTTTTTTTTTTTCTTCACATAAACATTTTAATGATAGTTTGCTGAAGTTTTTTGCTACAAAATTGTTGTCAATGTTGTTTGAAACACATACTGACTAATACACACACCTTATAAACATATGCAACACAGACACTAGCTTGTTTATTTATTTACTTAAATACTTGTTGATTTAAATGCGAATGTCACCTTTGCTGCCAAGTAGAAGAGCAACAGTTGTTAGTCTAGCGCTACTGTCTATTTGCCACAATTGATGCTAATGATATTAATGTCAACACTATTCTTTAGTTAGTACACTTTAAAACATACACACAGTTTGTTATATAGACTAGCGATATGCACAGTTTTTTAACTACAACCAACTACTACACAAACACTTTTAGAAAAAAAAGCTTAAACTTTTAAACAAACACCATTGTATTATTTGTGAAAATGTGATTGTGTGTGTGTGTGTGTACTTGCTTTTCTTTTAACCGGAAGCTTATAGTTTAAAGTTTTTGGTTAAGTTTCTTGAAGATGTGCGTGCTTGCCACAAGCCTGTTGCTTTTAAGACTAACAAACAATTATTGTTGACAAAGTCTCTGATGCTGTGTGCAGCCGCAACTATGCACAAACAACAACAGCAACAAAAAAAATATACTAACAAAAAATCCAACTAAAATTTATATACACAACTTAATAGTGTTGTTGTTTTTTTTTCAACCCAAATATTCGAACCAAAAGTTTTCAAACTTTTTTGCTTTGCTGGCTCTTTACTGTACGAAACACCAATGACGCGTAAGTGTCTGCTGGCAAACTTGGTTTAAGTGACGTTATAAACGAGACAAATAGCAGCAAAAAAGCATTAACTACAGCGATACAACCTAAAGGACTTACGACAACAAACTCTTATAGTTGTTGTCCTGATGCCAGCTATTGCCAAACTCACTTGTTGCACAATGCCAACAGCAATAACAGCCATGCAGTAAAATCGTAAAAAGCAAAAGCAACAGCAGCAAGCAGCCAGCAAAGAAACACTGCTAAAAAAACTACAACGAAAATCAAATACATTCGCAAGCACACATTTACTACCTTGAGCTTTATAAAAATCTGTAGAAGAAATTTCGCCAAAAACAAGAAACAAATCGTACAAAAAAACTGTACCCTGCCACTAAACGGCCAAAAATAGTTTAACTACAATTTCCACCCAATCATACCCAGGAAAACGTCTCCAACTTTTAACTAACAAGATTGCAGCCCCCTTAATGTTGGCCCAAAACCTAACAGCCAATGATGCAGCTAGTCAAATGTAATAATGAAATATCAAAATGTTTTACTCATCCTCTCAGATTTTGAGCCACACCAAACAACATAGAAAATTTAGCACCCGAAAAAAAATATCACCCAAAAGCCAACTTCACTCTCATACTCCAACAGTTAGTTCATCTTTTTAAAATATTTTACCCGTCCATACCTTTGGCTCAATATATGTTCCTTACCCTTTCTCTCGTTTTTTCTTGCTGCAACACAAAATATTTCTATATGAAAAAAGCGCACAGCACAGTGGAAAAATACTAACAAAGAACAACAAAAAAAAAGGAATATAAAAATTTTTTTCTGCCATCCTTATTTCGAGCACACGAAACTTTTTACAAAACAGTAAAAATTTTCTATGAAAAATAAAAGAAAGAAATTGCAGTTTTTTATAGTTTTTTTCGCCATTTTGTTTTTTACCAGTTTTCGTCGATGCCGTACAACAAGTTGTTGTGTTATTCTGGATACTCAAACTTTTAACTGTAAATAGACACACACATACACTATGTGCAGTATAAAATAGTAAATATACACACACACATACATACATAAAACTATATAAAATAGTTTTTATTTTATATACATACGTACAAACATACAGCCATGTTATATATTTTTTTCGGTAAGTTCCCAACAAAAAACCCTCCTCACAGCAGCACACTTTAGCCACAATACACCAATACACCCTCACCACCACGGGCTCCTTCAAACGCAATACAATATACAATAGTATAATAAGAGTATTAAACAAAATATTTCTTATCAAACACATATTTTTTCGTGGTTGTTGCTATTGTTGTTGTTGCATGCAACAGTTACAACGATACCATATGGTAACCTAAATATTTCAACTAACAAATACAAACAAAAGCGAAAAATCAAATTAAATTGGATTGTTTCATTAATTCCGAAATATTTGTAATTTTATTAGGAAATATCAACCAGGATTTCCTGTTGGAATTCATAGAAATTTAGGTGTGTCCTTTAAGGAATATCTTAAAGAACTTTACGGTTATAAGATAAAATGCAATAATGGCTGATTTTTTTCACATATAAATAACACTGTGCAACAGTGTGAAAAACCCGCTTGGGGTTTCATGACTTTTTTTGCGTTTTTTTTTTTTGGGTCACGTCAGGTTTTTGTGCTACAGAGGGGGCAAGTCCTAACCCACCACTTTCGTATAGGGTTAATATACATGACCAACCCCATTACTTATTCAAGAGGAACATTTTTTCCTTTGAGACCTATCCCTCAGACTCTCCTTAGGGGGGCTCCCATAAAAAATTTATGATTTTTGTATAAGTTCTCTAAATAAAAATAAATTAGAAATATAAAAAATATTCTATTCAACTAAACTAATTTTTTTCTTTTTATAAAGTTACACAAAAATCATAAAATGTGTATTAATGAGGTTTCAGGGGATAGGTTCTAAAGGAAAAAATGTACCTCTCGAAAAAATGATGGATGTTGGTCATACATATTAACCCTCTCCGACAGTGGTGGGTTAGGAATTGCGCCTCTCTGTAGCACAAAACCCTGACGTGACCCGAAAAAAATAGCTTCAGATTCGGATTCAGCAACCTCGAAAACATACTAAACCGTTATGAAACCCTACGGGATTTTTAATTTTGTTATACAGTGTAATTAGACTACGAAACAAGAAAAATGCCAAGGAGTACCACTATATATTTTTTTTAATGTGGTATTGTTTTGATTTTTTAATAATTGAGTTATGCATTTTTAGTCGAACTGTAAGGTTTTTATCCAAAGTTATTTTAATTAGTTTGGCTTAAGTTCATTTTCAATTTAATCTTTCGATCAAATTATTTTTTTTTAAGAAAGAAATGTGTAAATATTGAACATTCTAAGAAAAATTTGGCTGTACGGAATATTGAACTGACAGCTGTTTCGTGACCACCAAGTCTACTCATCAGAGTCCTTTACCCACACTACCACTGACAGTGGCAACAATACTGTAGCGAAAATCCTACTAATATTAGTAAGCTCAATTAACAGACTGTTGCCCTCTCGCGGCGAGTCGTACCTATTAATGAACTTTTTTCTTAATGTTCGGAACTACAGTAACTGTCTTTTCTTAGCATGCTCAACTATTTTAAGCTTTTTTTATTTCGGTCTTAACAGCGTGGAATATCATCGATATTCTCAATGATGGGATTTTTTGTATGCTTATTTTAGCCAAGTTTTTTTTGGAACAGTACACATTCATCGTTTAGCTAAGTGCCTTTACAGTTTTAATAATTGAGTTATGAATTTTTAGTTTTAGTTTGGCTTAAGTTCATTTTTAATTTAATTTTTAAAATTTGTGATTTTTGAAGATATTATTATAACTTCAAAACGAATTGTCCAATTTTATTACAAAAACCACTAAAAATCTTGAATCGTAAATACCTTTTAGCTGTTTTTAATATTATTTTTATATACTGCCCGGTTTCGGAATTATTCAGTTCACAATGATGAAAGATATTTTTTTATGCAAAATCTTAAAATTTTTATTTTTAAAATTTAAAAAAAGAATCGAAAATGGCAAAATTTTACCATTATTATTAGTTGATCACAAAGCCACATATACTTCAAATAAAATGAGCCTTATTTCATGAAAATCGAGGGATAAATATTGATTTTATTCCTAAAAAAGTGAAGCAAAATTTGTAAATATTTACACTGTACAACAAAATTACCTTTTTTTAATAACAAATTTATAATTTCTTATTCTCGTAGAGGCCACCAAAAAAAATATATGCCTGATTCTCATTCTAAACGAAATATTTTGTTGTTTGCCAATGTAACTAAATGTAATATTGGAAGGTAAACAGAAAAAAAATATCCGTACTAAATTCAACTATTTTCTACTTACTCTGAGTATTCTTAAATTGCGTACACATATTCTTATTTTATGTACTACTATTAGTATAAACTAGGGATGGGCAGAAAATATTGATAGATCGATATATCGATTTTTTCTAAGAAATATATCGATATATATCGTCGATATTTTTAATTTCGATATATGAATATATCGATATTTTTCTCCAAATATATCGACAGTATCAAATTCGATATTTGATAGCTTTGGTTTTGTTTTTCGTGCAATTTTTAAAAACATTTCGGCACAGTCTTCATCAAATAGAATATTACTAACAAAATCTTTTGTTTTATTTATAATATTTTTTCTATTCGAAAAATTATCAATCTTTGAGTGTAATTTTGTTGATGTATGTTCTATGAAATATTGGTGGAACAGTAAAGATCTTGGAAATTAACTCTTTCCAGCTTAATTATTTATAAGAAAGGTGCTTTTTTTGTTTTATTAAAAAAAAAAATTTGCGGACTATGTATGAATTATCATTGTTGAAAAATATCGATATTTCCATATAGCGATATTTTTTATTCGATATATATCGATGCCGATCGATATTTAAAAATATATCGATATCGATATATATCGATATATTTTTTCACTTGCCCATCCCTAGTATAAACTTTTTACACAGTCGTAGTGTGTTGGTATTTGTTTGCTTGTTGATAGCTTCAGTCGCATGTTGTGCTTATGTTGTTGTCTTGTTGTTGGTTATTCTATTCGTTCAGTGCCGACTAATGGCCTACAAACGTCGTATTAAATGCTGCTGGTTTACTGGATTTTAGCTGTCGTTCTTTCTATACTGAGTTAGCTGAGTGGTCTAAGGCGTTGGTTTACAAACATGATGAGCCAAGTTCAACACTAAGAATGAGCAAAATTAAATTTTAAATTAAAACAATTAAGTAAAAATATTAAATTTTCATAAGCAGTAAAAATATAAATTCTCAAGTCTGTTCTGTTCCAGGATTAAATAAGTAAAAGTAAGCCTGATTCGGGTTTGATTCAAGTACACGGCGGATTGGATTATAAAGTACGCAGTTAGGATTTTCAAGTACGCGGCGGGTTAATTCAAGTATACAGGGGGCTTGAGAATCTACATGTAATACGACGTTTGTCAGCTACATTTCGGCTATGCCCGAGCAATGAAAATAAACAACAGCAAGAGCAAAACAGTGATTTTTGGCTATCATCAAGCAAACAAACACCAACACAGTACGAGTACGACTGTGCGTAAAGTTTATAAACATGTTCGTGCTTAAAATAAAATTTTTTTCATGAATAAAAGCCAATCAGGCTAAAATTAAGTACTTTGCACTTGAATATTCCGACTTAAGCAATATTTCTGTACTCGATTTCAGAAAAACCGGACTTATCGCACTTTTGACACCGCTTGGGATTTATTTAAGTATGGATGGATTGATTTTTCTTTTCAGCGTACCAAGTGACAGAATCGGATGTTAACTGCTGCTCGACAGGATATTCAATGTCATCATTAGGGATACGTGGGAGTTTTATGGTGGCTTACGGGCGGACTGAAAGCATAAGATTAGGTTGGCATCGATATCTTTTTACCAAAAGTGAACATATATAAAGGCAATCACCACATGTGCCGTCATCGATAAGGTTATTAAGGACACGCATATTGCTATATTTTTGCTTTATCCATGCTATTCTAAAATCTCTCTTTCACGATAATTCCGATCAAAGCTTGTTTTAAAATGCTTTGACTGACTACAGAAGCTAACTACAGGAAACAAAGTTTATATTTACTGGATACCTGGTCATATTGGACAATGGGGTAATGACGTAGTAGATCTCCTTTTGGGCCGATGCTTTTTAAGGCGCCAGATATAAGGCAAGCTGAAGCGTTGGTGGACCACTTTCATAGTATTATCGTTGAATTCAACGGTAATAACATACGACTGGTTACTGGTTTTTCAGACTAAAGTATCCGTTGTGAAGAACTAACTAGGCTCATTCAACTTTGTGTTGTTTATGCACGACAAAGCTGAAACAATGTGAATATATCGGTTGTGAGTAAGTTTAGAAGGCTGCTCTTCCATTCTAAACTTCTGTATTCAGATGATTTTAGGTAAGATTAACCATTAAGCGTCATTGTACCTGTATTTGAACCAGATCGTATTTTATTCAATTAAAAATTCCTTAAACTAGTGTATGCAATGACACCATTATTTGAAATGGAAGTATATCAGGTCTTCTATAAAGTATTTCCTACGGAAGCCATACTGGGAATGGCTATAGAAACTACTGAAGTTGAAATACTCTATAAGATAGAAGAAGACCATTATTTTCATTACCTTAGAAAGTGCAGATAAAGTTGCTATTGGGTTGTACTTTTTGGGGCAGTTGGCTTATCCATTTTTGGGGATCGGCGTACCAAAACATTGAAAATTATCTATACTAAAAGCACTGATTTAAGATTAGTATTGGATCTGTATTCGTCTGCGGAGAGTTGTCAATGTTAGGATACGGTAAAACCTTTGTAACTGCACACTTTGCAAGGAATATTTTTGGCACAGGTACTGATACTTTTTCAAACATGGCAAGTAGTTCAGTCGGAATGTTATCAATTGGGTCTGTCAACATAAAAAAGTGTCACATTTGGGTAACTAGAATTAGTCTTTGTGAGTTTCCCGAAGGAGCAGACTCGTCTAAGACTAACCCCAGTACCTGACTCCAGTCCTAACTGGATGGAATCTAAGAATTCCATGTAAAACTAAGCATTTACCAACGCTAGTGGGTGAACCTTCTAGACACTTGTGTGACTTGCGAGGAACACACAGTTTGCAACTTCTTGTACATGACCAGCCTAACCATGCATAAACACCTTGAACTATCTAAAGCCATACTATATCAGCAGCTTAAGCAAAGCAGCGAAGGAAGAACTAGGAAGCTATAAGTCAAACACAAAGAGGGACAGTAGCTTTACTGGGGTCTAATCGCCGCATACGATATCGAGCAGAGTTAATCGAAATTTTTCCTTTTGGGATTACGGCATACGATAATCGAGTAGGTGCTGTTTCAATTCCACTGGATAGCACTAGAGCGATCGAATACAATATTTTATTTTATTGTGTTTGTTTTGCAAAAAAGCATGGAACATTACCTATAAACCTTATTACAGTTGGCCAATCGAAACACAACATTTTTCTTTAATGTATTACAAATTTTTAGTAGATTCAACAACCAGTATAAAATAAACTTGGTACACTTTTTAAACATTTCCATACGATAGCTATTGAATGCGGTAATCCATCCATTCGATACGTGCCGAAATTTTATTCGATACGATAGAGTACTCGATATCGGAAGCGACGTTTAGGCCCCTGACCTTTCACAGCATCTGACCACAGAACAACACTTAATGCAGCTTCCATTGCATTAGTAGCAGCACGAAGAACCGTTTTTGGTTGCCCTAGGTATAACCAGTCACTAGCCCTGGTTAAGCTTAGTAATTTATTCAACATATTCTCCCAGTGAATTTGTTTTCAACCGCATCCATTAAGTGTACAATCGAAGGCCATCTCACCAATAACCGGGCACATAATCATTCCCCACCCTGGGGGTAAGATGAAGTTCACTAGCATATGCGTGTAGTGAAGCTCTGAAAATGAAAAGAAGTTGAGGTTAGTACAGTGGTCTAAGCTACCAAGAGGTGCATTTACACTCACTTCATGCTTTTGGGTCTGCGAAGTTAGGGAGTATTGTGTTGATGGTTATTTGTGGCAAAATATAGATTTCGGTAGTTATATGGCTCTTATACCGAATGTAAGAACCCAGAGTTCAGACAACTCTCAAAGATCATCGAAACGCTAGCGTTGCCAAACGCAAGCAAAACTTTTACTCACATATACTATTTTTGCTACAAAAAGTTTTATCATTATCGACAGAATATTGAAGAACAGATTCGAAATTCATTGCTTAAATAACGTGGCCGCCAGAATCTATCCACCTATAGCCGCCCTAAATATTAAACTTTTAAAAAAGGATTTAAAGTTGCTTTTATTAACCCCATAACCTCCGAATTGATGGGCTACTTATTTACTTAGGTAGCCGTTTACTAATTGTTGTACTCATTGGCCGACCTTGACACAGATTTCCAAGTGCTTCGCTTCTTCTCGAAATTTCTGACACCAAGCTTAAAGATCTCCTACTCTACTTGGTCTTTCCATCGAAGTTTTGGTCGTCCCTTTCTGCCCGAGCCATCACCAATATCACTCTCGTATAACTTTTTTGCTGGATCATTTGCAATTATGTCAATCGTACGGCATAGCCCATACAGCTCATGGTTCATACGATGTCGGTATTCGCCATCAACACAGATTCGTCCATAGATACTGGCTCGTCTGCTTTCGCAAGTACTCATGTGGGTAATATCAGTGTTTTGTAGAATGTTAGGTTCGTCAGGAGAGGGGACTTTTTTCTAGTATCTTTTAAAGAAAATAAATCTTCGCTTTATCTCAACACTGATGTTGTTTGTTTGTCTGTTTTGGATATGACGGTGCCGAGGTAGATAAACTCACTAATTACCTCTAAGTTGTAGTCACTAAATTCCACAATCTGTCCAAATCGCGTGGACGTTCTGTTCCTCAATACCATCACCTTGGTCTTGGCTTTATTTACTGCCAAACCCACTTTTTTGATTTCTTTCTAACCTTCTCAAAGGTTGCAGCTACCGCTCGCAACGTCCGAGTGGCGTCGGGATAAGCGAATAGCATACTTTGGTTCGTATACAGCGTCCAACTCTATTCACTGCTGCATATCGTATGACCTTTTCAAGCAAGATATTAAAAAGTTCGCATAATAAATTGTCGCCTTGTCCGAAACTTCGTTTGGTATTGAATGGGTCGGAGAGTTTCTTTCCAATTTTAAATGCAAATGTTTTGCCAGATAACGTCATCCTGCAAAGTCTAATCGATTTTGGAGGGATACCAAAATCAAACATAGCTTTGTATACATTTGAGCGTAGGGGGCTGTCAAAAGCGGCTTTGTAATCGACGAAAAGGTGGCAGGTGTCGATCTGCTTCTCGTAAGACTTTTCCAAGATTTGGCGTAGTGTGAAAATGTGGTCAATAGTAGATTTGCCAAGTTTAAAGCCACATAGATATGGCCCAATTATCTCGTTGACTTCAGGTTTTATTCGTTCATATATGGGGATGCGCTCTTCTAGCCAGATATTGCGCACAAGCTGATACATCCGCCCTATCAGCTCATCTGGCAGTTTATCGGATTGTGCAGCCTTGTTGCTCTTCAGTCAGTTTATTGGCATTTTGACTTCATTCAAGTTAGGCATTCAACACTCTATACCATCATCAGGGATTGGCTCTGCGGTATCTCAACCGCTGGTATCAGATACTAGCAGCTTCGCAAAATGTTCTTTCCATATCCTCCATATACTATCTTTATCCATCACCAGTTTTCCTTCTTCAACTTTACAGGTGGATGCGCCTATACTAAAGCCTTCAGTCTGATGTCTGACTCTTTGGTAGAATTTCCCGACCTCATTCTGACTCCTGTATATCTTAATACGCTCACACTCACGCTGCTCCATTTCCCTTGTTACACCACCAAGATTATTAACATTTCAATAAAAAAACTAAACAAATTAACTAAATTTAGTTTAATATTTGTTCAAAAATATATGTTTATAAAAAATTTATACAAGTATTAGCTTCTAATCAATTTATGATTTTAACTTGCTTTCGATTTAATGTAATTTAAGAAATATCTCCATATAAATTTTCATAGCTAGATAAAAAATAATTGAATTTGTGCAAATAAAATATGAACGTTCATATTAATAAAATATTTCAAGGAATAAATATGCAACGATCACTTGTAGCTGCTGTTGGAGCTGCACGTTGTTGAATTTTTTAAACTTATTTTTCGTTGTTCTTATTGCTTGAGTATATTTAAAATGGGTTGGGTCTTATTTCGGTCAAAATGAAACGAAAAATTCTTTACGAATAATGTTTCTTACTCACACACTCGTTCACATCTAATTTACAAAAAAAAAAAGAAGAAATAAAATGAAAAGGAAAATCCATTGAACACACCCACACTACCGAAAATTCTATATAATTTTTTCCAATTTTATTTAAAGACATACAAACACACTTATACAATCAAACACTTACATAATGCCAGTTTTTCGTTGAACAATTTTATTATATTCAGCTCTAAACTAAACTAAATCCTTTGACTATATATACATATATATAGAGACTTACAAAAAATAACACACACATGCACATGCTTTCAAACTAATACATACAAGCTAGACAGCCAGCCAGCCAGCCAGGCATCCTGCCTGCAACCATTCACAACTTCTTACCAATCCTACCACAATGAATTTTTCATTAAACTACTTCGACTACTTCTACCAACACCACCACCACCACCACTTTTATTGCTAACATCATGTATACGCTAATGTTTATAAAGGAATCCTTACTAACGTCCTTTCGTTTTTTGTTTCCTTGTATTTATATTTTTAAGGCACCAACGAAAAAAACACGTGTTCTATTTACTCGTACTACCAAAATATCATCACAGTACCATTTCCACCCACCCACTTGTAGCTCTATATACTCGTACTACTACTGGCACGTAAATATTTTAAGCAACCAATTTTGTATTTTTTTCCGGCACATCTTGTTTTTGTACTCTATTTTTTTTTGTGTGTGTGCTAAAATACGGGTCCTTTAACATTTGCTTCCTTTATTGCTTCGTTATTTCTTATACATTGCATAATGTTAACAGACACTGGAGTCAGAACCTCCTTTAGGATATTCTGCCACATCAATATTGCACTAAAACACCCTGAGTGCTGAGGAAGAAGACAAAAAATACTCTCGAAAAAAATGTTATAACCTAAAAACCCAAACTGGAAAAAAGAACGTTGAAATTCGCTCACATTTGCTCATAACAAAAAAAAACACTAAAACGAAAAGAAACGGCAAAAAGGATCCTAAATATATACAGCCAATACACAGTCTCCTGCCACTACTATTACGAATAAAGCTATTTTTGTTGAAGATGTGAAATGTTTTTTAGGAAGAAGTGCACCTTTATAATTTAAAAAGTACTTTTGGAAAATTATAGTGCCTTTCAATAAAAAACTAAATAAATAGTGCAAATCAAGTCCATTATGAAACAGTGTTTTTTCTAGGTCTTAAAAAAGAAATTATTTCATTTGATCTGTTTTATTTTAGAAGACCTTATCCGAAAGTTTTCATTCTCTTATTATTATTACTAGCCTCACCCGGGGTTCCTCGCTGCCCCATTGTTGTAAAAATGTACTAGAGTATAAAGTACTTAAAAATGTACCAAAGCGTCCCATTCTTAATTCCTGACTAGAACGATTTTGTTTTTGCATTTCTATATACCAAAGACAGACACACAAACACATACACACACAAACATCAAAAAACTGCAAAAAACACATTATCCTGCTCATTCTCTTTTTGGCTAGAAACACGAAAATGAAAAAAAGCACGAAATAAAATAACAACTTTAAAAAATAGAACACACAACTACTTTCATACCACCTTAAACATTACTACTACTATTACAATACTGTAGCTTATGAGTCCCAGCAAGCAGCCACTTTTGACCTCGAATTGACAATGATTTGAAATCATACGCTCTCACAGAAAAAAAAAATAAATTTCATTTTCTGTAAAGGAACTCAATGAAATGGTAAATATATTGTCTAGGAACGGACCTACAAACATATTTGTAAATTTAGACAAAAATATCTCAACAATTTCATTAAAAAAAACGTGTTTTTTTCAGTCAACAAATTGTTTAACTCTATAAAACAATTTGTCTACAAATATTTACAAATTGTAAACAAAACAATTTACTAAATCAAACAAAAAGATTTACTGGACTTTCTGAATAATATCAAACAATATTTTTGTCTCAATTTATAAAACAATTGGTCTAAAAATACCAACAAATATTAATCAAAATAGTTTATTTAATCAAACAAAAATATTTACTGGATTTATTGTAATATATCAAACAAAATTTTGTCTGGGTCATGATCATTATCATCCATTAGGTATTTATGAAATTTCACTTTGCTAAATGTGTTCAAGCCTGAATGTTTATCTAAAGCCTCTAAAAAAAATGAATGAGAATTCATGCAACGACATTAACGAATTGGTTCACTCAAAAATCTTCAGTAAACAAACTTGATACAATCGCATTCCTTTTGATATCATTGTGGTTGTTGTTATTTGTGTGTATGTCATCATCGGGGTGGTTTTTTTACGACACAGTTTTTCTTGTTGTTTTTGGTGTTTGCGTGCTAAATAGGAGTCAAACAAATAATTCATTGATTATGATTATCTGAAAGAATAAACGTTTGAAATTGATTTGAATGTAATTTGTCAAATATAGCATTCTCAAATTCATTCTCATATGTTGTGCAATAATTATCAAATGTGAATTGTAAAAATATGTAGAACTTAAGGGAAGTTAATTAGACCTTTAAGAAATTTATTATTTAACATATTGTCATAATTGCATTTAAAATGAAATTTATTTGTTTATGGTTATTAAGCAATTGTCTATATGCATTTCATTGAGAATTTACAAACGATAATATTTTTGAAAATCTTTTGTCATTTTCAAAAATATTATCGTTTGTAAATTCTCAAATGGTTTTGTGAAAGTCTGTGCATAAAATAAGAGGTTTGTAACTGTTCAAAGTTGTGGTTGAAGTCTACTGACGATTTGGTAAAAGCGCCAATGAAATGCATATAGACAATTGCTTAATAACCATAAACAAATAAGTTTCATTTTGAAGTTAATTATTTTAATTGTAGTTTCTATTTCTCATATGCGTAGGTGGGAGGTAAACAATACCATCACATTTTTTCAAAATGCGTTTTTGATGCTGTTGGATTCAGCGTTTTTTCTCTATCGATGCGTGAGTTCCTATAAGTCCTATATTTCCAGCGACAAAGTTGTGCTCAAAATCATTTGCGAGGTAAATAACACCAAGAGCTTTTTAATAGGTAATAATAACATTATATAACGTAATTTTATTGAGGATATGTTAGAAATAAAAGAATAATATACGAGTTATAAAAGTTATATAAAATATTTATATGAATAACTAAAATTTTTATTACTTTCGAGATGGAAACATTTTTTATTTTCACCATGTCCTTGCGCTCTTCTATAAAATTTCCAAAATGTGATTTGGTGTAGTTTACCTCCCATCCACAGATATATATAAATAGTAAAACATTTTTTAAAAAAATCTTGCAGAAATTTTGATACTAGTGTTTGAATTATGCATTAACAATTCTTAATTTGAAATGCTTTTTTTTCAAATATGTGTAATTTCAAAAATTTTCGACATAATTTGAATTTTTGCCCTCTAAAATTTTAATAAAATTTGACATATATTTTCTACTCCTACATGCGCATCACATGGCACAAGAATTCGTTCGATATCTTTTATGGATTCAATTTTAAAGCCATCTAAACTTGGGCATCTCCGCAATTTTCTAGAAAAGTTCGTCATATTCAAGACTGAATAAGTTGAGAACGCGTCATCAGATATTAATACTTTTGATGTCATTGAAAAGGTTTTAGTCTCCTTTTAATAATTGGTTATTAAAAAGGATTACCTTTCCGCTACAGATGCCTCTAAAATGCCATAGAAATTATCGGGCTATCAGACAAAAGCAACTGTAACTTTTGAATATTTTTTTTATAAAGAGAAGTAGTATAATCCAGCAATTACACACAAAAAATAGACAAGAACTATGTTCAATAAAACCATGTTGTTGAAAAAAATATGAATTTCCATAACATTTGTCATTAACTTAATACAATCCGTATTATGTATGTCGAAGTCGAATTTCTGACTACGACAAATTGTTATAGACTAAAGAAAACTTGTAAAACTTTTCTTTATTCTAGGACAATTTTTCGTAGTTACAAATTCGACTTCGACATACATAATACGGGTGAATATTTCGTTGTATGTATTTCTTTCCCATGCCGGTTATTTCTTTTCTTTTCGTACATAAGTACTTAAAAAAAGTTTTATATCAATCGGCAGTTATAATAGTCTCCTTTTATATCATTAAAAGTAAACTGGGATATGGCTCGGCTGTAGAAAGCATGCTTAACATCCGAGAAGCCCGGGTTCGTAACCCAGCCATGTCAAAATTTTTTTCCATATATAAATTTTTTTCTTTTGAAATAATTTTTTTTATCAATATAGCGGAATTCTTTATCACAGGAAATTTGAAAAAGAAATTATTGAATGCTGGGATTTTTGTTATCGAAAACGAAACTTATTTTTTTGTGTGTAATACCTACACACAATACCGACGAAGGAGGATACTGTGAAGTGCATTAGAATATGCTAGTATTAATCGCTGTCGGTACTTCCAAAGTGATCAGTGCTATGCTTTCATCACTTTAACAGTCCAACAACAACCAACACAATTACACACCAATGCACATGAAAAAAATTCATAATGCTGTTGGTTTGCCTGAAACTAGTCTTGAACTCAACACCTCAGGGCTTGTAGTCAAGCGCGCTAACTACTCAGCCAACAGCATCCTCATGTTTTATCCAACTTCAAAACTCTGCACAATAATGACTTATCAGTTGGCTGTATGGAATTCAAAATAAAGCAAATTAAAACATAGTTTTTCAGAATACACAGAAAAAATATCATCGAACTCCAACTAACAATTTCAATTGTTAATATGTAATTTTAATTAAACATATATTTTGTTAATACAAGAAATTTAGTTGTTGATACGACAAACACAGAAATTTTTTTCAACATACTAACTAACCAAGTGTTTTGTTATGTATTGTGAAAAAAATAAACAATCATCATTGTTGATATAATAAATGAATGCACACATATAAATGAAACAAAGTAAATAAAGAAATTTTTTCATCAAACTGAACTAACCAAGTTTTTCGTTATGTATTGTGAAAAAAATTAATAATCACCATTGTCTATATAACAAGTGAATGCACACACGTAGATGAAGCAAAGCAAATCACGTTTGTGTGTATTCATTATTTGCATACTCAATAACGAATTGCTCTGTAGGTGAGAGGTAAGAACGTTAGTCTATTAGTCCAGAGGTCTCCTGTTCGATTCCGTCCAAAGACATTTAGTGTTTTTTGTAGACAAGCAAAAAGTCGCTTCGAGGATTGTGATTGAATAACAAAATATTGTTAATACAACAATTATGATAGTTAAAATTTGTTCGGAAAATCAACAATTCACATTGTTGATATAAAAATAATTGAAATAAACTTGAAATCAATAAAAAAATTGTTAAACAATTTTTTCTGATATTGCTTTAACCTACAACTTCGTAATAATTTTCACAAAAATCTTTGTAGGTTCAAAATTAATTAATTTTTTAATTGATATAACAAAAAACTGATTGTATTTAAAATTGTTTCCTGTGTATTTAAAGATAAAGAATACTTTGGCATTTTAGAGGTACTTGTAGCAGGAAGGTATGTCCTTTTTATGCAATATTTGTTAAGAGGAGACTGAAACCTTTCGACCAATATTAAAATTATTAATATGTTGACATGCACCAAAGTTATTCAGTCTTCAATATGACGAACTTTTCTCAAAAATGGTCGATATTCCCAAGTTTAAACTGCTACAACATAGAAACCATAAGAGTTATCGCATGCGATGCGCGCAAATCGGACGGTTGGAAAACAATTTTTTTGATTGCCCTAATTTTGTGATATTTTTTAGTACCTCTGAAAATAGCCTTCCTGGTAAATTTTTTAGATTTTTTTGAAATATTTTAAAATTTTTTTTAATTTGTGTATGAAATTTCAAATCGAACTTTTTTTTGTGTATTCTTGGGTTGTTTTTGAAAATTTCTAATTTGTAACTTCTATCCACCAAACAACTTTTAAGGCCAGTCCGGTAGTGGGCCTTCCATAACTACATAAAATTTTTTCAATGTTGGAAAATTTGAAAAAAAAATTTTCTATCAAGCATAAAAATCTTGTAAGTCTCTCTTTATGGTATACGATATGTTCAGCACATTTATGTATACGATATGTTCAGCACATTTATGTAATACACCACAAGAAACATTTTCGCGAAATATTTAAAACCTCTAACTCTTCGGTGTATGGGTTATTTTGCCCCTTTCTTAAAAAAAAGGGCAAGAAATTCCACCTCAGCGGCAATGTAGCGGGCTAACATGTTTAACAAAAATGTTTGCCACAAAATTCTACTATAGGTGTTTAAAAACACTCAAGCTCCAGACCCAACTGGGACAGCACAAATCAGTTAAAACTTAAGATACGTTTAAATGATAAAACTGAGCTGGGGCTTGACGAGTTTTTCCATGCAAATTGACATTAATCATATGCCGTAAAAAGCAATCATGGAATAATGATGATGCAGAACTGGAACTAGACGAGTTTTTTCATACAAATTGACAGTAATCATACGCCGTAAACAGCAGTCATGGAATAGAATCTATTTTATTTTGAGAACGTTTTTTCTCATGCTCTCAGTTTTAGCCACTCATTCTCTCAACAATGTTGCCGTGTTTTAATCAAATTTCATATATATTTCATACGAAAAATAAAAACAAAAGAAAATAAACAATAATATGAGAGCATTTTGAAGCTCCTGCCGTCGATTTAGTTTCGGGCATATTTATTTGACAGCATATTTGCCTGAAGCTGAAGACTTAGCTCTGTTTAATCATTAAGTTTTAATTTGTTACTTATTTACAATTAGTACTCGGTAGGGAAATGGCGTAAGCCTTACGCTTAAGTTAAAATATATGTTCAATAGCTTTATGTAAAACACCACGAGAAACATTTTTGTCGAATAATTTTGACGTTCTTATCGCCGTTGAAGTGGAGTTTTTTGCCCTTTGTTTAAGAAAGGGATATCAGAAATTTTCAAAAAAATCGAAAAATGTGATTTAAAATTTCAAACCCAAAAATCAATATAAATTTTTTTTTTATTTTTCTACTTTTTCCAGAAAAAAATAAAAAAAAAACAAAAAAAATTAAGAAACTATAAGCAAAAAACTAAACAAATTTGATTATTTAGAAGATCTAATATCCTTTTAAACGTGTAATCAAAAAAATCTCTAAATTTTTAAGGAAGCCTCTTTTGAGGCGTAATAAAAAATATAACAAAATTAGGGCAATAAAAAAATATTAAAAACTGATCTATCAAAATTATATAAAAATTTTTTAATTCTGTACTTGATGGCGCTAGTACGCCATAAGTATTGATTTTTACAAAAAAAATTGTAGGAGATTTTCATTAGTTTAATTTTATTTATAAATATTTTTAGCGTAAAATGAGTCGGAAAGGTTATATTGTCAAAAAAGATACGAGGTGGCAAACTTGAAATTCGAAAAGAGCATATCAAAAAAACTAAATATTTTCGAAATTCGGGAAAACTTTCCAGGTAAACCCCTTTTTTCCTACCAAATGACTGTACTATTTTCCTTATTATGAAAAGTATTGAATACCAGACTAGAAATTTCCCCAATACTCATATTGGGTCCCAAACACGTTTCTGCGTTACATCGGAATTGGGATCCCAGTTAGATCCCAAATGTGCTTGCACGAAAAATTCTAGTCGGGTACAACATTGGAAATTGAACGACAAAACTATCATATTTCAAACATTTGACCTTGTGTTTGTTGGGAATATTTTAGCTTACGAGCGTTGTTGTATTGTATTTACGTGATAGAAGTAGTTGTTGTAGTTTTCGGTATTTTGCCTTTAGTTTTTATTTTCACTTTTGCTATTGTTGTTGTAATAGTTGGCTGCGTTTTAGGTTCGGGCAAGAAAAAATTTCGTTCAAGACGATGATGATGGTGGTGGTGATGTTGATGATGATGATGTTGAATTCGTATTTTTGCCTTTTTTCTTATATCACACGATTTTTCCGTTATTCTCCGAATTTCATAGTCCTTGTCGTTATGTTATTTAGTTGTATTATACTCGTACAGTATACACATACGAGTAGTAAATATGTATGTGTGTGTGTGTGTGTTTGTATAGTTTATTGCATTTGCTTTTGTTGTTGCTAAAAAATTTCATCGCCAATCGTTTTCGTCGTCTATGCTCCACTTTCTCATGCCAATTTTTCGAGTCCTTTTTCTGGCAAAGTCATTATAATTATTATTTTCGCTCATCCTCCTTCTAACTACCAAAAGTGTAGTTTTTTAAGAGTATTTTTTTTAGCAGAAATAGAAGAATAGAAATTCGTGCTAAAACGTTTTGTTGTACTATTATTTTTTAGCTTGTTTGTTGCATTCCTTTTTTTTATTGTCGCTGTCGTCTAACGAATATATTTGGTTTGAACATGTTGTATTTAGTGTAGTATATGTTGGTTTTTGAGAAGAGAGAATTCATTTTAGTAAGAAGAAAGGTGCTGTCAGGGTGGTAAATTTAAGGATTTGAGAAAAATAAACATCTTCAATTATATAAAATTTGGATCGCAGAGACAGCTAGTATCATAGAGTAGAGTTAAAAATCAGTTTTATAATTGTCTTCCTGAAAATCTATATAGACAATAGTGCACTGTATAAGATATATTGAAGGAGTGCTTAAGAAACTTGATTTGTTTCAGATATTCAATAGAACACTGAAGATTACACATAGCCGAAACCGAAACACAAAATTTTCCTTTAATATATTACAAACACTTATTCGATTCAACAACTGGTGTAAAACAAACTTGGTACACTTTTTAGCAATTTCGATGCATTAGGTGTCGAATGCGGTAATCAATCCATTCGATAATAATTCGGCCCAGTACTATAGACATTTTTTGAATAGCCTGGCCGTAATTAGAGCCTTTAATTCAAAGGTGGTGAAATTAGACTGTGTACTGACATGTATTTAGCTTTTGACTCTGCTTGAACGACATACTATTAGAAAAGTTCGGCTTCCATAGCGTAAATGCATTCAAGGGAACGTAATGGCTAATGAATGCGTAAGAGCAGGCTTGGTCTTCCATAGATCAAGCAAACTCACAAAGGTATATTTATATACCCCTTGTTAAACTGTCAAATGGGGTTAAGGACTCAGTGCTAAGGAAAACAGCACTCAGACGTTCTGCAATTTTCACTTGTAGGACATGATTGACTGTATTTTACTCATTAAGTGGAGGTAGGAATAATCTACTCTTAAGATTTTGAAGAGAGTCGTTTGAGTTCATGGATGGAATTATTACTTTGCACTGAACAATAGGACGTCGATTAGTTTAGGTTGCGAGGGCAGATGTGTTCATGATTAACGTCAGTACCTCCCTTACGGCCTAACGGTGTCCTCATAACACCGAGTGAAGTTGAGAGTTCACCACCACCTCCGAGTTACCCCGAAAGCACACCTGTGTTCCTTGCACACAGTGGCTGGTTGGTGCGCCGAAGTCCAACCACCCACTAGCACTGGTCGAGCATCAATCCTTAAATCAACACCTCTCCTATCGACTTTGATAGTAACCACAGCCACCACGTGAGCTACCAAAGGAGACCTCACGAACAACCAGCCACAGAATCATCCTTTCTGTTGAGGGTAAGACGAAGTCAGCCACGAGCATCATCAAAGATGATGTCGTCTAATGACGAGCATCATCTCTTTAACCCTCTGGAAGGCAGGTCATGTGTGAGGCTACTGGTTACCGTGGTACCAGTTTATGATTACCGGTAAAGCCTCGAAAGAAAACCACTTGATGTTAACTTTCTATTGACTTTGGTCTTGGGCAAGACCATAGGTGCCCATTCACCTCCTTACTGACTAGCGTAGGCAAGCTTACTTCCTTAAAATACTTATATGCATGCCCGTTGCTCTGCTATTCCAGCAATTGGGTAGTAACATATAAGTTTTAGGGGTAATTGACCAAAGGTAATGTCAGCAAAAGCTAATTACCCTTTTGCCCAGAAAGCACAACATCAAGGTTAGTGTTATCACCAAGATGTATAAGCCGTGCTCCCCGCGGGGAATGTCGCGAGGGCATTCACAACTCAAGAAGTGAGTTACTTGGGATTATTAGTTCGGTCCCTTTGTGATACTCTGGAACATTATTAACGATATTCCTATCGCCATCCTGATTGATCTAAGTACGAGGATAGCTTGACTAACCCTACATTTTCCAGACTGTCTAAGTTTGTTGGCATCTTAGCGCCAAGAATTATTATCATTACGCTTGTTAGCACCTCACATTGGCATCGAAGATGAAGAATCGTTTCCTCTTCCTCTTCAGACCAATTCTTCTGGAATAGGTCATGACATTCCAGTTTGCTGTGAGCACTGTAACTAATAATTTCATTCGACCGTTAACGAGTCTGAGCAGATCGAGTGAGTACTGCGCAGGCCATAGTTGGGCAACATCGAACATATGTAACATCCTCTCTGTGATTGCCTGGCTATGCAGAAACCCAGATATAAGCATCTAGGTAAGCCATTCCTTCAGGAGCTGGACTATCTCAGGGATGCACCATTGGCTAGGCCTGTTAGGTTTTTTTAAAGCTGGTTGGTTCTCAAGATATGGAATTCCAGAATGCGTTGGATGTCCTCTGGGCCTAACAGCAATGGTCTTAATGGTTTTCGACTCCAGTCGCTAGCATCCGCGATTCCTAACCTATTCGTCCTGCATTTTTATGGTAAGAGAGTTTTTTCAACAACCAAAGACTCTCTTACAATTCAAGAAATCTAATAGGGGTTTCTTCATCATGTTCTCAGCAAAGCGGTACTAAGAAATCTTGGAGTACAGGACAACAACTAGTTCTCTAAAGCTAAATTATTTATTGAATAAAAGGTTTTCGATTTTTGTGTTCACTGTTTTCTTATGCAGTCAAAATTTAAATTATCTAGCAAAAAAGTAGTATTTACTAACACAACTTCATAGTAAATTTTTAAGGAACCAAAGTTACATTACAAATTTTCTCAACAAAAGCATATGACCACCACTCTGCTTCCAAATCCACCACCCTGCCGAAAAATAAAACACAATTCCACTTTGCAGCCAAAATTTTATTATATTAACACAACGAAATATCTACTCAAAACTTGATAAAATAAAATGCAAGAAGAAAAACCTTTTGATAAAATTATTTTAGCAGCTGATTTCCTTAAAGCTACAAGTGGGTGGATGTTTAAGCCAAAAAACAACAGCAGCAATAATAATGTCAGCAGCATTTCCTCCCAACCATTAGTATTCTCTGTCTGCAAGTAAACTGTGATAACAGCATCATCATTGTCGTCCTTCTATAACTTCTTGTTGCTGGGTTTTTGTTAATGCAATATAAAAAAATAATAAATTATAATGTGCAAGAGAAATGAGAAAAATATAATAACGAGTGATACCATTATATTTGGATTTTAGCAGACATGGCAAGGATATTGTTCATTTTTTAAGTTTAATATCCCAGCAAAAACTTTTGGCTTTTTTTTAAATCGGTAGTACTTTATTATTTTTATCTTATTTATCTTATTATTATACTTCAAATTAGAACTCTCATTATCTGAACTCTCATTAACTGATAGTAGTTACAATTTGTTGATATGTATTAATAAAATAAGTAGACAACCACTTTTTAAGTCAACATGTTTTTGCATATGAAAACAAATTTTTGTCGCTTAAACTTATTATAAGTCAACAATAGCTGAGTCGGTAAAGTACTTGTCTTTGAGCGAATAGAGAGGTTCGTATAACAACTGTGTCAAAAATAAATTAAAAATATAAATAAAATATAATGTATATAAATTTTTTTTTTTTTAAATTGGTAATTCGACTACTTATTTCTTAGCTTCCAGTAAGCCAAATAGTAACTATATAATTCCTGTGAAAATGTAAATACATTTGTAAGGGGTACGCTTATTTCTTGGACTTCTTAAACAAAAATTAGTATTTATCGAGTCAAATTGTAAGTAGTTACGACTTAAATCCTTATATACTTTTTGGCCTACCAGTAAGCAAAGTTTTTGCTGGGATATATTCTGTGCAATTTTTACAAAACAACTTAAGTATGATTTTCAAAATTTTCAGTTAAGTAAAAATACTGGTAAGGAGCAAAATAGAACTTTTTGTGTATACGTTTAAGCAAAAGGGAAAATTAACTCACCGATCTTGATAAGAATTTTGTTTGAACATTTTTTTTTCGTTTTTTGACATATTTGAAATTTGCTGTTTGTTGATCAGTCGCAAAGTAACAAAACTCTTACTCCTATATTCATAAATAAATAAAATGTATTTGAAATCAATTTTAAGAAAATTTGGAAGAAAAATTTGGCATAAAATACATTTCAAACTCATTTTAAATTCTATGAATATGGGGGTTAATATATAGACATCTGACATTTTCAAATTTAGTTTGTTTTTATACAGACTGCACAAATAAATACTGAAATCTAAACAAAATACAAATTAAAGGGTATTCTATTAGTTAATGTAATTTTGACCGTGTAGTGTTGACAATTATCTGTATCTCTTAAGCTGTATGAGGTAAACTGTTGAAACTTTCACAGTTAGTGCAGCATTTTAAAGACAACAGTAACGAATGCTAAAAAGAATTAACGAACTAAAAATTACAGGGTATTCTACCAGGTAATGTAGTTTTTAAATAAGCTGTATCTTATGAGCCGTAATAATTAAACACTTGAAACAAAGTCAATTAATGACCAAAGGGTAAATTAATAATTATGGGGTATCCTTTCAAGCAATGCATCAAAAAAGCCAAAAAGTAAATCGCCAAAACGAAATAATCGACAAACCGAAAAAAGCAGAAACGAAAAAAAACCCTCAAAACTAACACTATCCCAAAATTAAAAAAAATAGTCAAAATTAAAAAAATACCACTGAAACAAAAAAGTCGCAAAATGGAAAGATTAAAAAAAAACCGAAAAAACAATAATAAAAAATTGCTACAACGAAAAAAATCGCTAAAATGAATGAACACAAAAAAACGCCAAAAACCAAAAATCCAAAAACAAAAAGCAACAAAGAAAAAAACGTTAAAACTAAAAGACACTAAAATAAAAAAATCACCAAAACAAACAAAAAGCGCTGAAAAGAAATAAGCGCCAAAATTAGAAAAATCGCCAAAACTAAAAAAATCCAAAAAAGAAAATATCTCTATAGCGAAAAAAAAGCAATTAATTAAAAAAACGCTAAAATTAAAAAAACACACATTTAAAAAAATAGCCAAAACGATAAAATTTTAAAATTAAAAAAAACACTAAATGAAAAAAGCACCAAAACAAAAAAAATATGGTAAAACTAAAAAATTTCCAAAAAAAATTTAAAAAATTCCTCAAAACAAAAATCTTAAATCGAGAAAACCGCTAAAATTAAAAAGTCTGCAAAAAACAATCGCCCTAATAGAAAAAGGGATATACATATATATTAGGGATTAGGGTGGGTCAATTGTTTTTGTCAACAGGCGTCTAGCAAAAACGAGATCTACGCAAAATTCTAAGAAAATTACCCTAAGAAACTAGGGGTCTAAAATATAAACCTAGCTCCCGCCGAGAGACATCAAAATTTAAGTTTTTCATTGGGTAAAAACATATATAACCAAACAATATAAGTAAAATCTTAGGTCTATCCCTTCCGATTTTGTTAACATTTTATACGAATGATGCCTCTGCCATAACTACCATATTGAATCACTATATATTCTGTTTCGCGAAATATAGGGACTTGAGTACATTTTTTTTAATTTTCTCATTTTCAAGTCGCTATATTTTGCGAACCAGAATGTATAATAAGTCAAGATTTTGTATTAATGGTAGCCATGCCAAAGACATCACTCGTACTGAAATTGATCAAAATCGGAAGGGGTAAAGTCCAAAAGTTTACTTATATTGTTTGGTTATATATGTTTTTACCCAATAAAAAGCTTGAATTTTGATGTCTTTCGGCGGGAGCTAGGTTTTGATTTTAGACGCCTACTTTCTTAGGATAATTTTCTTATGCAAGCCACAAACTTTGCGACCGTTGGTACAACTCAGGTACTAATCAAGTTGTATGCTTGTTGCACAAACGATACAATTTGGTTTGCGATCTCATGCACAACTTCATTTTGCAATCAACCTGTGAGCAAGTAAATATCTCTCATTTTATGTTGACCGCAAATAATACTCACATTCAATGTTTACTGCAAGGTGGTGACAACAAGAATAAACACGTATAATATATAAAATAGTATACGACAGGCACACAAACGTTGCGACAGTGTTGTACAACATGGCAAAAAATCAAAACTTTTTGATCTTTCGTACAACCAAGACACAACTTAATACAACGAGCCCACAAACGTTGCAATTTCGTGTACAACCTACTCAAGTTGTACCAACGTCTGTAGCCTCCTTTAGAATTTTGCCTAGAGTTCGTTTTTGCTAGATGCCTTTCACTTTTTTTTCTCACCCGAACAATTTGACCCACCCTAATGTATATGTATATGGTATTCGTTCGGAACCCTTCGTGTGTGAGTTAAAGTCGCACTTTGCTAAATTTATTTCTTTTTTGGGGAAACGTTTTAAAGTGTAAACTTAATTTCGAAGTTTCATAAGGTCAATATATTTGCGTAATTTTCTCTGAACTAAAAAAAAGAAGAGGTTTAAGTTGAAACTTATTATTCCGACTTAAGTTCAGGTTTGGAATTAATATAAATTCAAATTATTAAGAGTTTAACATTTAGAATACCTAGTCTGAACATACTGTGTCCCGTGCACAAAAAAGGAGACAAGACAATATGTGCCAATTACAGAGGAATAAGTCTCCTGCCCATTGCATATAAAATAATTTCGAGCGTATTGTGTGACAGACTTAAATCTAAAGTTGGAGAGATAATTGGGCCATATCAATGCGGCTTTAGACCTGGCAAATCCACCATCGACCAGATATTCACACTACGCCAAATCCTGGAGAAGACCCAAGAGAAACAAATCGACACCTTCCACCTTTTTGTCGACTACAAAGCCGCCTTCGACAGCCCCATACGATCAAAGGTGTTTCAGGCCATGTCTGAGTTTGGTATCCCGGCAAAACTTATACGACTTTGCAGAATGATCCTTACTGATACGCGATCTTCAGTCAAAATAGGAAAAAAACCTCTCCGAGCCATTCAGTACCAAGCGAGGTTTCAGACAAGGAGATAGTCTCTCGTGTGATCTCTTTAATATCCTGCTGGAAAAGGTTATACGAGACGCAGATGTGAATAGAACTGGCACACTATACACAAAACAACACATGCTACTCGCATATGCCGACGATATTGACATCATGGGTCGAACATTGCGAGCAGTGACTGCCACCTTTGAAAAAGTCGAAAAAGAATCTGCTAAAGTGGGTCTGGTGGTAAACGCAGATAAAACAAAGTTGATGGTATCAACGCACAGGACGTCCAGTAGACTCGGGCCAACAGTGGAAGTTGAAAACTACAACTTTGAAATAGTCAACGATTTTATCTACCTCGGCACCGCCATAAACAAAACAAACAACATCAGTTTTGAAATTAAAAGAAGAACTATACTGGCTAGTAGATCCTACTTTGGACTAAGTAAGCAGTTTAAGGGCAAAGCCATTTCTCGACAGACAAAAATCACATTCTACAAGTCACTGATACTACCCGTGCTGTTGTATGGCTCTGAAGCATGGGTACTTGCGAAAGCAGACGAGGCAGTACTTGGGCTATTCGAGTGAAAAATTCTTCGTAAAATTTATGGACCCATCTGCGTTGACGGAGGATATCGGTGTCGTATGAACCATGAGCTGTATGAGCTGTATGCCGACATTAACATTGTGAAACGTATAAAACTACAACGATTGCGTTGGCTAGGTCATGTTGTGCGAATGGAAGAAAATGCTCCAGCTAAAAAGGCATTCGAATACGCGCCTGGTGATGGTTCACGCAGAAGTGGAAGACCAAAACTCCGATGGAAAGATCAGGTGGAGGAAGACATTTCAAAGCTTGGTGTAATAAATTGGAGAAGGAGCGCGGAAGATCGAGGAGCTTGGAAGAATATTCTTCGTTCGGCTACAGGAACAAACGTTCTGTAATAGCCATTTAAGAAGAAGAAGAAGTCTGAACATATAAGTACTGATTTCGATGGCCGCTACACTATCTCATCAGCATTATTTCTTAATTTTTTCAATTATTTAAACAATTTATATAACGAAATAGAATACGGGAAGTATTGTAACCTCTTATGTTAATTTCTAGTTAAATTACCTTTTGGTTAGTTTGACCAGAAGTCAGTGTTGTGTTCTAACTAGAACTAAATCTGCCTAGAACTAAAATCAAGACAAGCAGCTGAAGACTGTTTAAAAGGCATGTATAATAACAACAAAAACCAAACAAACAGCTTTGAGTGGATGTATTAAAAAAGAATACTCATCAAAAGCGAAAGACAATAAGTGTGGTAGTGTTGGATTAAATCAGATAGGTGAAATTTCAAAGCTGACTAAATTTAGTTGAAATAAAAATGCAAGAATTTACCATGGAAAATAAGTCTTGTATTCTATTTACTGGCAAAAATTAGTTAAATAGCTGATGTTTCATTGAAAAAAGCATCCACCTTCATAAGTTGTAAAAGCGAACAAGAACGCTGATGATGACGAGCGTAGCGGCCGTCGAAATCAGTAGTACTGATCCATTCTGCTAATCTGATTTGAATATTCCAGCACTCCACTCTTAATAAAAATAATTTGAATTTACATTAATTCAATTATTGAACTAGAAAGCCGAAATAATAAAAAAAATTTCAGACTTTACCTATTCAGTTCAAATAAATTAAAAATTACGTAAAACAAAAAATATATAATTAAAGTATTAGAAAAATTTTAAAATATAATAGTTTTGAGTGAATTTAAAAAAAAATGTGGTGAAGTTGTCAAACAATAATAAATTACATATGAAGATTTAAAAGTTTTCAATGCATAATTATTAATTGATTTGACTTGGATTCCGCAAAAAGCCGGAAAAATCTATTAAAATGCAAACTTTTTTCGAAATTTTTTTTTCAATATTTTCAATGGTTTAACAATTTAATAGTTGGTGTTCTGACAGACGCTAGGGTAAATAAAATAACGTATGTACGTATATGCCAACTAAAATTTTATAGTTTTATATAAGTTTTATTCTTTAATAGCTTTTTTCTTTTTATTAAAACTTCTTTTCGTCTACTCTGAAAGTTTGGGTTTGGTTTTGATTTTGTTCTTGTGCTCGTTTTTGAGTTTAGTGCCAGGTTTTTATAGCCAACGCTGCTTTTTGCGATTCTTTTCCATTATATACTTTTATGGTTTTAGTTTCTTGAGTACAGTTGTTGTTAGATTTGCCTCAGTGCGCTCCATTATCCTGTAGTTTGTTGAAATTTTATAATCGGTACTTTTAACTCCTCCTTGGGTTTGGGAAAGTGATGCTAGTATAGAGAAAAACAACATGTTGCTTCACACAAATCTGCAATTTTTTCGGTTTCGCAAAAATTCGTTTTATTTTTGTTTTTGTAAAAAGTTTTTCATACAAACAAACACACACACACACACAAACTTGCCGTTGTCGTCATCACTTTTGTAAATTTGAAAGAAGATGTAAAAAAAGATGTTATTGTCGAGTTGTTTTGTTGTACTTGTGCTTGTTTGTTTCTCAGAAATGGCAACAGGTTTGGGTCAAATACAAACTCGCACTTACCCACACACACACACATTTGCTAACGCACACATGCACTCAACAAATATTGTAGGTTCAAAGGATGTCGTTCTGTGTGTGTGTGTGTGTGAGGAAATAAAGTGTGTATGGGATAGAGAATGAAACAGCTTTTTTGGCGTAACAACAAAACTGTTATAACGAAATGAGGACAACGTTAAAATAAAAGTAACAAGGACGATCAACACAATACATGCTCACATATACACACAAACATACACACACGCTCACTCACTCACTCACTGAACCAAAGAAAGCAGGGATTTAGGGTTTTTTCTGTATATATTTACAGCCAAATATTGTGTGTGTTGTAAGTAAGTATGGGTGCAGTTAGTGGCATGTAACCGTTGAGGTGGCAATAAGGAAGTATTTCAACTGCACACTAAATTGTGGACATGTGCCAAAGACACTTGACATTCTATTGTTGGTACTTTTGTAAGTTTAGCGTTCAAAAAAAAAATATATATAAAGGTTTGGTAAGAAATTGTTAATAAGAGAAATATAAAAACTATAAAGATAAAATGAGAAGATATGTTCACAAAAAAATCTTATATATTTAGCAGGTGGTTAAAGAAACTAATAGATGATGCAATAGTATAGAGTCTAGGAGGTTGTGCAACAGAATTTTATCATGATATTTTCTTAATGCCAACATCTTTACGACAGTATGAGGGGTAATATTTTTCCGGTATATATATTTTATGTGTTTATTGTCGGTCTTCTTTTTTACTGCAATATCATGCTGAACGTTATTTTTTTTTTGCAATTTCGTCTATAAATCAAAGAACTTTAATAAAAAGTTAAAATTGTTATTCATGTTACGTTTTTGTTAAGGAATTTTTCTCTTCTTCAGCTTCTGTTATGCTTTTGTTAAAAATATTAAATTTTTTAGCAACAAGTGTTTGATATTATTTCATGATGGTCTTAGATTCTTTCGTGGTTAGGATTCCGTACACCAAAGTGAGTCCGTCTGTCTGTCTGTCACAGGCTCCTATCTCGAGAACCGTAAGCGCTACAGACCTGAAATTTTCACTGAATATGTGTAACTTTGGCCGCTAAAACAATTAATTACTAAAAATTTATGAAAGTTAACAAATAAAGGGCGTTCTAAAGCTAACAACGAAATATGACAAAATCTCAATATAATATACACACACTTACTTGATTTATTATCGACACTTCATATTTTCAAAATTAGGCTGCAGCAATAAATATTAATATAAATTAAAACAAAGCACACATTAAATAGCATTCTATCAGTTAGTGTAATTTTGACCGAGTAATTAGATGTATCTTTTAAACCGTAAGAGCTAAACTCTTGAAACTTTCATAGCTAGTGCAGCATTTTAAAGGCATCAGTAACGAATGCTAAAAATCAAACCAACTAAAGGGAGTTCTATCAGGTAATATAATATTGAAATTAGGCTGTATCTTATGAACCGTAATAATAAGGGTATTAATTAAAGGGTATCTTTTCGACAAATGCATCGAACCAGCGGAAAAGTAAATCGCCAAAACGAAAAAACGCCAAAACTAAAAAAATTCGTCAAAAAAAACCCTAGAAAAAAATCGCAGAACGTAAAGAATACAAAAACATCCCGAACTAAAAAAACAATAATAAAAACAATTACTAAAACGCAAAAAAATCGCTAAAAGGAAAAAAACACTAAACCAAAAAAACCACCAAATAAAAAAAGTCACCAAAAACAAAAAAAAAAAAAAAATAATTCTAAAACAAAAAAAAAATGCTAAAATTAAAAGAATAGCTAAAAAAAAAACAAAAATCGCAAAAACGAAAAAAGCACCGAAACGAAAAAAGCACCAAAACGAAAAGTATTATTAATATGATTATTTCGAACGTATTTGCTTTGTGAATCCAAATTGATTATTAGGCTAAGGCTCGTAACGTTATATGATTAATATTCCAAGGAACAAGGGAAAAATTAACATCAACTTAATTTTTCAACGTACAAAGCAGAACAGAGCTTGAGCTTTTCACATGTTTACATGCTCATATATACTTAAGTATAAAATCAAACCAAAAAAGTTCGTCTTGAGTAAAACAATAATCAGAAAAATGGGAATGAAGAAAAAGAAACCGCTGGGAAAGTGCAGTTAGTATCAGCTTGATAGTGATTTAATTCTCGTATTCAATGCTCAGGAAAAAGTTGTATATATAAGAATCAAAATCACATTCAACAGAGCCACCCGATAAGTGGTGATAAGCAAAATATACGTGAGCACTGACGATGGAAGTGTGGCGGCTTCCGAAAGTGGCGCTACTCTGTTCTGCTGTGTACGTTGAAAAATTAAGTTGATGCTAATTTGTCCCTTGTTCCTTGGAATATTAATCATGCCCAATTCCTTCTGAATTAAACTTTACGAACCTGAGCCTAATAATCAATTTGGATTCATAAGAAAATATTTTTATATTTAATTTAGGTAATATACAACTATATGGAAGTATTAAAAATCGATTGGATGCATTTTTCGCCTTCATCGATATTTGATTTAATGCTGGATTCACTCAAAAAGCTTCACTAAGCAAACTGGAAATATGTGGACGATTTCTTTTATGATTAGCAGCAAAGTTTCGTGGAAGAAAATTAAATGGAGACATTTAGGGCAAAAAGTTCTAGACTATCAAAAAATTACACTTATTACAAAAATCGGTATTTCATCTGGTTGCAGAGCTTGGTATCGCTGCAAAGGGAAGATCTCATGATATCATTAATGAAAATCTAGTTATCAACCGTGTCAAATGCCTTGCATGGTCAGCACTCTAACTCAAAGCCGTTGTGCTGCTGTGGGGTTCCCGAAAACCTATAAGACAAGACATACATACTGGCAAACGGCAATAATTTGGAAAACTTTACGATATATATTTAGCTAGCTATATATATATATATATATAGCTAGTGCTTTCATTTCCTTATATTGATCTTATATTTAGCTATAAGTTTAATAATAAATAATTAAATAAATAAATAAATAGTTGTGATTTTAAGCTGTTTACATTTGACTTAAAGCATGAGAATTTGTAAACAGGAAATATTGAAAATATTTAAAAAATCAACAAAATTAAAAAGTTTTATATACAAACTACTTAAATACTTATTAAGTAGAAATAGACAAGCATATTTTCCAATAAAGAGACAAGATTAAAAATTAAATCTATATAAGCAGACAAAATAAAAAGTTCAATACATTTATGTGTGCAGCAAGTCGTGCACATAATGAAACCACTAATGCAGTACAAAATACATAAAAACTTAAATAACAAAAAAAAAAAAAGAAGAAATATTCAAGCACATATATAACAAGGACTATGGCTCTACAGGATACAAGATAGTCCACCATATTATCACTTATGCACACATAAACACAAACACAGATTTCTGTCTAACATCATCTAGCCATGGCCATTAGTTGAGAGTTTATTTTTATTTTACTGTTCCTTTTTTGCTGAGAAGATGGGTGCGATGATTTTTAGGAAAAAAGAATTTCGTTGCAAAAGATAGACTAACATATATGTATGTTTTCTTAATTTTTTTAAATAAAAACTTTAAAAGATTTTATTTTGTTTTACTTAAATTAGCGAAATGAAAAATATTTAAAAGAACTGTCTATAATGTGTTAAAAATAGAGGACGAGAAGTACTGTATGTATTATAATCCTTATTGAAAATTTAAACTAATATAATTTAAAAATCTACGTAAAACAATTAAATTGTTCCATGATAGATTTATTATTAAGAACAACATTTCTTATTTTTATAAATATTAAAATATTTGCAAATAAATAGTTAAGTAGAAAAAAATTTATAAACTTACCCACAATTTGTAGCATATCCTTGGAATGTTTCATTAATTCACGTTTGATTAAACGGCGCTCCTGTATACATCTGGCATATGAACATTCTGCCATTTTGTAGTTTTATAATTAACTTTTGTTATTTAAAAAATTTGGCAAAAAATATTTTCAAAATGATTTATATTTAGAAAAGAAATTAATTTCAAATAAATAGAAAAGAAAAATAAAATTTTAACAAAATAGACTGGGCAATTTTCTGCTTTTCAATCTGTAACGAAAAGAAAGTAGAAAAAAATTTTATTGCACAGAAATAACAGATTCGTAGTGACAACCGAATTTCTTGCCAATCGAATTTTGGCAGTTGCACCAACTATTATAGAATTCTTATTGAAAAATAAGTTATTTTACAATAATAAATAATTGCTAATGCGAACCGTTTAATCAGTTGGATCTATCAATGATAATAAAATTAATCACTAGTTAGTTGCAATAACTGATAAAAAGTAAAGTAAATTTAGAAGGATAATTTTATTAGTTGCAAATACCAACAATTGGTACTAAAATCCAATTCATAATATTTTACTCGGTTGTGCTCATGACATTCGTTACTTAGTCATGACACGAGCATACAATCGGTTGACCTAATCAATTTAAGAATTGTCAGAATCACATCTTTATTACAATTATGCTCGAACGGCAATGAACATTTATTTTTTGTTGGATTCATAGAAAATTGATAGCATGAGTGGAAATATAGTCTATTCAACTAATAATTTATCGGCCTAACCATTTACCAAGGAATCTTTTTTCTGTGTGTATATTCAGCATTTGACCGATTGCAATATGCAGTAGGGATGGACAAGTGAAAAAAATATATCGACAAAATTTTAAATATCGATCGGCATCGATAATATCGAATAAAAAATATCGATATTTCAATATATATCGATATATTATTTTCAAGCATGATTATTAATACACTCTAAACCATTACTTCAAATTTACGATCATATATTGTCTAAATTTGTATTGAAAATTTTTTCTTGTCTAAAATTACATCAATTTTGTAGTTATTTTATTAAAGAAAAAACCTTTCAAATTAAACATATTTAATATCAGGTTGAGAGTGAGTTAATTCTCGTATTCTATTTTCACGAAAAAGTTGTATATATAAGAATTAAAATCACATTCAACAGAGCCACCTCACAAGTGGTGATAAGCAAATACACGTGAGCACTGACGATGGTAGTGTAGCGGCTTCCGAAAGTGGCGCTACTATCTCTGTTCTGCTGTGTACGTTGAAAAATTAAGTTGATGTTAATTTTTCCCTTGTTCCTTGGAATATTAATCATGCCCAATTCTTTCTGAATATAACGTTACGAACCTTAGCCTAATAATCAATTTGGATTCACAAAGCAAATACGTTCGAAATAATCATATTAACATATTTAGTACAAGTGGAGAAAATTTAACATAAAGTATAATACGGATATGGCTGATTGGTAGATAAGTCAGACTACCTGTCAGGAGGTCGCGGTTCGAACCTGCATGCAGCCAATCGCTTTTTTTAGTAAAAAATTTTGTTCAAAAATAATGGGTGTGTAATTTTAGGTCGATAATAATCAGTAAAGTGTTGCCGACTATTATCGACCTAATTTTCAACAAAAGTGTTTTAGAGTGTAGTTGTTTGAATTGTTGTTGTTTATTCTTACATGTGTCGGTTATGTAGACGACAAAAAACGAATTACTAGCGAAAATTTACTGTTGCTGGTCTAAAATTACCATTGTTTCGTATTAGTTTTAAATTTTTCACTGTGAAAACAACTTTGTTATAAACGTTACATTTCATTTTTAATCGACATGACTATAACTTTAATTTCAAATAAGTTTTATGTTAAATAATCACTTCAATCATGTGTACTTAAAATAAAATTCATTTTATATACAAAGGGTATTTATTAAGTGTATAGCTAAAGTAAAATTTTAGGTTGTTGTGACTGGAGTGCTTAGGCGCGGACTATCACGCAATTGGGACGAGTTCGAATCTTGGCTGGGGCAGCCAACTACAAAACTAACTTACATCACGTAAGTAAAATAATTAATAAAGTCGCTACGTTAAAGTCATATTGTTTCAGCTTGATATAACTATAATTCAGCGTGATTCTTAGTGTTGTTTCAATATCAAATTCACGTTGTTTCAACTTGAAATAACTTTGATCCAACATGATTCTTCGTGTTGTTTCAATATCAAATTTACGTTGTTTCAACTGGAAATAAAGTTGATTCAACATAATTTTTCGTATTATTTCAGTATCAACTTCGTTTTGATTTAACTGTACTGCAATATTAAATCAACATAAAATATAGTTAATTCAAAAGATTATTGTAAATCATGTTGAATTAACACTTAACGCCTATGAAGCAAAGTCACCACCGAAAAATGCTAAATTAACCTGGTTTTCGGCGATTTTACATTGAAATTTTTCTGTGTGTATACTCAAGGACAGATAATTTTTTGAATACACAAAGTTTCGACAATTAAGTTATGAGTTTAGTTATTTCATTAGTTTGGCTTAAGTTTGTTTTTCAATTTAATCTTTCGATTAAATTATTTTTCATTTTAGAAAGAAATTTTAAAGCATGTAATAATTGAACTTTCAAAGAATTTGGGCATTATGGGGGAAGTAGCCAGATGACATAAGTGGCGCCCACAATTTGATGTCGGTTTAAAAAACACCAGAGGTAAAATTTAAGTCACAGTCAAGTCATTCAAAACGATATGCGATACGATAAGATCGGACCTTATATGGCGGAGATACATATGAAAAACAAAATGTGCTGTATTTGGGGGCGTGACAAAAACTCTTTTTTTACAGTTCCAGAAACTTCATTGACATAAGTTTAATTCTATGGCGCGATTGATGCACTTTTTTCATGCACTGACGAAGGTTATAGCAAACTTTTAGTGTTGCTATATTATAATATTTGATTATTTTTTAAGCTTTAAGTGCGATACTTAGAAAAGGTTTAAGCCATAAGAGTTTTCTTCTTCTTCTTTTGTCTTGTGGCATCTCCCAGTTCTTGTAACCTATCTTTAATTTTACACTTAGTGCACTAAGTATTTGTTAATATAACTACAATTTTTTTCTACTTTTGTTGTTGTTGCTAAAATTATAGTTTTTGTTGCATTTTGTTTTAATGCTAATAAATTCCAAAAAATATATATAGAGAACAAATTATAATTAAACAAGATTTATTCAAGGTAAAATACAGAACAAAAATCCAACAAAACTCGTTGTAATTTCAAGTCGCGTAAATAGATTTTTTTATTCTAATTCATTGTTGGTGTTGTTGTTGTAGTATTTCAAATGTTCTAAAGTTCGGTTTTGGTTCTGAAAAACAAAACAACAACTACAAAAATTAATTCTGTTTATAAAAATGGAGGTACAAAGAAAAAAATGCACATTTAATATACAAAAAAATAAAAAATATATACAACAAAAATTTTTAAATGGAAACAATATTGTTAAGATACAACTACTTACACACATGTACATATGTGTTTATGTAAGTATTCAGTGCACTAACATGCATATGGATGTTAATATTTAGGATTGTTTGCATGTATTTCTATGTCTAAATATAAAAAGTTGTTTAATTTTTTATTTTATTTTATATTTTTCATTATTATTCTGTTAGTTTCTGGTTTATTTGTTAAAGTATTTATAATTTTTTTTGTCTGTTTTGTTTTTAAAATTCAGCTAACTGCCGCCTTAAGATTTTCTTATTTGTTGCTAATTTAATTTGTTTGTGTGCTTTTGGTGTTGCTGTATGAATTTAATAGAATATATGTTGTTGTAATGCATTAATTAATACAATAAGCTTTGTTGTTTTCTATACCCTACATTTAAGTAGAATGAAATTAAGCTTTTCTGCTTAGAATTTTTAGAATAAAATTAAAAATAAAAATATCTATAACACTATGTAACAAAATTAAGATTTTGTTATGACCTGTGATCACCACTATATTTCTTTGATCTGCTATGGTCCCATAACTACAAAAACAGTCGAAGTTTTAAATTCTATGGATAAGAGAGCGGATCAATAAGTCCGTGACTTTTTGAACTTCCCTCGTAGTTATATGAAATGCAACACTGTTCGTATCAAGTACCAGCTGTTAATAGACTACTGTCAAATTTTGAGCAAGTGTCGTTATTTACTTTGCGTTTAACAGCTGTTCAAAACATACAAAACCTCGTGTATTTTTTTAAAAATGGAAAAAAGTTAATTTCGAGTGCTCATTAAACATTATTTTTCGAAAAAAAAGAACTGTCAATCAAACCAAGGAAAAGCTCGATAAATACTATTGGGACTCTGCACCATCGATTTCAATGGTAAAAAAGTGGTTTACTGACTTTCGTTGTGGTCGCACAAGTACAAATTACGCTGAACGTTCTGGACGGCCAATTGAGGTCCAAACACCGGAAAATGTCGAAAAAATCCACAATGTAGTTGGCCGATCGAAGAGTAAAACTGCGTAAGATTGTTGATGCCATAGGCATTTCATATTGCAGTGTGGTTTCGATTTTAAGTTATCAGCTGGGTTTAAGAAAGTTGTCTGCAAGAGATGGGTTTGCCGCGTTTTCTCTCAATTGATCATAAACGTAAACGTAAAACGTGTGCAGTCTCAATAGCAAAACTCTATGAATTGGGCTACGAATTGTTACCTCATCCGCCATATTCTTCGGACTTAGCCCCTAGTAACTACTTCCTATTTCCAAACCTAAAGAAATGGCTCGATGGAAAGATATTTAGCTCCAACGATGAAATTATTGACTAAACAAATGCCAGCTTTAAGGACCTCGAAAAATCCTATATTTTGGAAGGGTCACAAGAACTGGAGAAACCTGTATTTCATTCAAAAAGTTGCGAACTTATTGATCCGCTCTCGTACGTTTTTAAAATTTTTTTTGTAAGATTTGGGATTTTTAAAAGGCTGCTACACCAATTTTATCATAACTTTGGAAGAGGTAGTCCAATTGTTTTATACAAAAAACAATTAAACAAGTTGGAATGAAATTATTTTTAACAATATTTTTCTATATACTCAATGGTTTCGGAATTATTCAGACCACAATGATAAAAAATATATATGCTAAATATATGATAAATATATATGCAAAATTAGAAAATTTTTATTTGTTAAAAATTTATTAAAAAAAAAAGAATTTGTAACAGTAAGAATTTAAAAATTATATTAAATTTAAAATTTTTTTTACAGTACGACGAAGTGTAACTTGTATTGGTGTGTTCACCTGTACCAACAAAATATAAATAGAAGATTTGTTGTAAACGCAATTTCCTACTAAAATGGTATACAGGTCAAATTGCTTAGATTAATAGGTTGAGTTTCAAAACATCAAAATACATTGTAGTGATGCAAATTTTTAGTTGCTTTGCTTTTGTAAACAAAGTTAAGGCGTATCAGTACAATGTATTTTGATGTTTGGGAACTCACTCATACTTCTTGAGATATTAGACTTTAAATTTATTTTTTATATATTTGATTCGATGAAGCGTAACAGCTTTATAATACTTAAAAGTTAAAGTGTGATATTTCAAGAATACTAAACTAAGCAATTTGGTTTATATAACATTTTTGTAGGAAATTACATTTCACACAAGTCTTTCGTATACATATTTTTTGGTAAAGTTGATTATTTGCGGAGATAACAGCAAAAAAACAAAAGAATTTTAGGTAAAAATCAAATTCAGTGACCCGTACACGGTGTATGGCTTTCTCAGTGTAGTCATATCGTAAGAAACTTACGATATGACAACACAGTATGTCATATCGTTTTTTGTCATATCGTAAAAAATCTGCATTTCTGGCATCGATAACTACAAGGCTTAATCGGCAAATATTTGCCAAGTGTGACCGTACCTTTAGAATCAAAAGTTTCAGAGAATTGAAGAACAATTAAAAAAACCATAAACAGGGCATTTAAGAAACTGGCGGGTAATGTGGTATACTATGTTCTGATAATGTGGTATACCATACCTTCATATATTTCGCTGCCCTTTTTGTTACGTCATCTCTTTTTGAATGCTCATTTTCTTCAATGGCAATGTGATACAGCCCTGCGGAAAATTTGGTGACAAATGATCCAAAAGTACTCGTCCCATGACTTGAGAAAGTTAGACTGGTACCAAAAATAACAATTTTCACCATTCACTACTGAATGGTGAAAAAAGACATATTGTGTAAATGTTCACATATTAACCATTTTCAGTCAATTTAGTTGGTACTCCGGCTAGTATATTAGTAAACGGCACTGAACGAATTCGATGCACCTGGATCAAAGGCCTATTACATAGTATCTATATAATATTAATTGTCTCCCTTGAATGAGACTGCCATTCCACTTAGGAACCTGTTCCGTAACTATATTCAGATATTAATTCCAGCTTAACTGGTATTTACAACATTGAAATATAAGTTCGCCTGTCCTGCCGGAGGTTGTCGGTTCGAATCCTATCAAAGACACCGCTTTAAAATAAAATACAATTTCTACTTGGATTTGTAACAATAAAAAAATAAATTAGTCGATAATTACAGCTGAATTTGGGAATAATATTTATATAATCTATGTTATTCTACACCGATTAGGACTCCATAAGATAGTTCAGAGAAAAGTTACAAGGTGCATACCCATCCCCATATAAAAGTGCTTGGTCCGCTTCATAGGAAGTGTTAGAACTCGGACTGGTCCCTACCACCTGGGGACCGGTCACGTGACTTGTTTTGTGCCAGTTCCATTTAAGGCAGGAAGTATACCACTTTATCTCGGTTTATTCAAATAATTTTTAAGCTAAAAATGTACACTAAATGTGCAATGTTGTTGTATGTGCCCTTCACTAATAAAGTAGATGAAGTATAGAACACTTGTTGTCTAGAAAAAACTAAATTTTTAACAGTGCACAGAAAATCATTATGAAAATAATCATGTTTCTTAAATATTTTCATGACATACAAAAATCTAATACACTTATGCACCCTAACTTTTTGAGAGCTTCAAACTACCCAGTGGTAAATGAAACGAAGTACCTAGATAATAATCAACGATGTCAGGATGACGTTGTAAGCGAGCAATCTAAGTACTTACATTGTACCGTACGTGTAATCTAATACGTCAGAATTTCGTTGTATTTCATAGAATTTATACCATATAGATATGTACAAAGTAAAGAAATCGTGGCCTACTTTTGGGCTTTATTTCAATAACAATCTCGCTTACAGTTTCACTTATTATGTAATCACACAGTAGCGACACGTACTGACATCGTAGCTTACTTTTTAAACGAGAGCGCACCGATTAAACAGCCTATGACACGCTTATGTTAAATCTAAATGGGAAAGTAAGCCAAAGCGGCATCACTAACAGCTACTAAATACTGCTTACATCAGCGAATACGTAATGGATATTTTTACCACTGGGTATGTATTAAGATTGTCATCGCTATTTCTTTGCTCTTAGTTTTAGGGCTATACTACTATACCACAGCTATACAGCTATACCACATTACCCTAATTACTATATATATGGGCAATTTACAACCTGTTGTACGTGCTGTAGGTCGTATAAATGTTGTTTTTAATTTCCAAATAAACATTTGCTTAGAAACATGTTTAAGTTGAAATTACCATCAACATTTTTACGATCTACAACACATACAACAGGTTGTGAATTGAGCAATTGTATATTGGGAGAAATATGGAAAATAGAAAACGGTGGTCCACATAACCTGAAGTTACATTAATCGGAAATATTAATGCAAAGAATCATTTAAAACAATTTCTTTCTGGTGCTCGCTCGCTTTGTAGCGTTACTAACAGCTGTTAGCTTCCAATTATTTTGTTACTTAATTTTACGTCTTATACAATTTATAAAAACTCTAAGTAAAATAAAATTTTAAAAATTCTACTGCATTTTGTTGAAATTAATTTATGCTAAATTGTTGTAAAATAGAAAAACGTGTTTGGGTTTTTATTTTCAATACAATTCGTTGAATTTCGTTTAGAGAGTTTTTTATTTGCGAAACTTACATTCAGCTATAATTTTTTCTTTTATACAATAATTTTAAATTAAAATTTCATTTTTATTTAACAAAAAAAAAGTGATATTCAACCTAAAAAAAAAATATTTGTAATCTAATTGCTTACAGAGAATTAGTTTAAAGTCGTCGTCGCAGTAGTTCAACACGTGCTGGAGTGAGGGAGTGAGGGGCGATGCACACAACGAAATTGATTGAATTTCATAAATTTCTATGACTAAAATTGTTTTCCTGGTATGAAATGAAAATAAAAATATAAAACTAAAAACAAGTATTTTGAAGGTTGTCAATATAATTTTTGTATGACTGGTTTTGTGAATATTTTAAGGAAATCAATAGTTGCTAACAAGCGAAATTTCATAAAGGGGTGGTACAGTAGAACTAGTATCATTTTTAAAAATGTGACTGAGAGCATCTCAAATATCATATTCTAAATAGTTTAGTATATTTAGAATAATATCTCCTCAAAAGCGTATTTAACTTAAGCAATTAAATGCACAATATGTCACATATTAGGGTGCTAAAAGCAACAGCAGTCAATGGTACTCCTTCTAACGGCTATGAATTCCCAATTGCAAAAAATAATATAGAACACAAAACAACTAAAATGTATATTTAATTCTTGGAAATGAATTGTAGTGAATCGAAATGAAATTTATTTAACGTTGACATTTGCAGAACAACTTCTTCATCATCGTCAGCAGCAACAACATCGTCATCACACCCAGCAACGACAAGCAGCAGTAAAAATAAAAATTGAGAAAAAACCCATACAGAAGACATTCAACTAGTTGTACATTTATCAGTTTCTTTTGTTGTAAGGAACAGTTCTCGTATAATCATTGTTAGTCAATAAGAAGTGGGTGGGTGATTGTGGTTCATTTCAATAGGGAAGTGTCATTATTTGGATATGGCAAAAACTATTTTTCGTACAAGTCTTAGTCAGATCCTTGCCATTGCAATAACAAACATTTTGAGGCTTGTTGGTTGTGTCTGCTTTTATTTTGGTATTGACATACGAAACATTCAGAAAAGTTTTTTTTTCTCTGAAACCCACAAATCAAAGGAGCCTCCAACGATGTAGTTTTCCTTTTTTTACGTAAGATTCCTTGTGAATTAATTTTTGTGTTTGTTAACATTTGTGCTGGGAGTGTTTGTGTTTACATGTGTACAAATATAAAGTCGTACATGTGTTGTATTGAGTAACACCACAACAATTTTTGACAACAGTTTGCATGGATGGCATGCAGCATTTTTACACTGAGAAAAATTTATCTAGAAACTTATTTTATTTTCTTGTATTAAGTTTAGCAATATTTATTTGCGACCTATTCTATTTCATCCGGTAGTCGAAAAGTTTTACTTTATAAAATAAATATAAAAAAAAAATTTTTATTTGATATATAAATTTGTTCCACTACTGCTCAAATATGACTTCGGGTCGCATGTGGACGCCACACATTTGGAAATAATTCGATACCTTGTGAAAAGAGTACCTCTGCAGCCATTAATTCTGGTATATATTTATAGAACTATTTTCTTCAGCAAATTATCTATGCAGTTTCTCTTCTCTTAACTTGTATAGATATTAATAAAAAGTTAATTCCTTTTTTTTAATAAGTTTCGTTCTTTATAGTCTAGAAGCGTAAACTTCGGAAGCAGACTTTGATAGTTCCAGATCTCTAATAAGTTCATTTGAATTATCTTGTTTTAATGGTTCTGGCGTTTCCAGGTCACATTCAAAGTCATTATCAGTACTGACAATTTTCTTTTGAAGGACAATTGGCTCTGCCTACAAAGCACAGTGGTTCCAATTGGAAAATAGGGTAATAAATCTGTGTCTATGAAAATTGCGATCAGATGAAAAAACGAAGTAGATGAAAAACAAAGAGGAGAACCCAAGTTTTGAGAATATTGAAATCCGGACCATCATGCTTAAAAGCACGGTGAGCTACAGGCCTTGAAATTTGACTACCTCGGGCATGAAAAACCTTTGGCACTTCGCAATATTCTTTTTTTTATTGGCAAAAATTTCGAGAATGTTTCATCCGAATAATATACGTTTTACTATTCTCTCTTCTTCCACCCAATACTAGGATTGTGTCCGTATAATTTAAAAAAATATATTTTTAGACTTTTTTCAAAAATTATTATTTTAAATTGCTCCATTAAGATGAAAAAAATGTATATCATATAATTTGTTCGGCTGTAGACTATAGTTTTTTAATGCTCGAATAAAAAAATAAGAAATTTCTAAACCATTAAGTGAAAAACGCTTTTATTATATTTCATAAAAAATTACTTTGTTCAAGAACAATTCTGTACGGCAAATAAAATAATTTTTTTTAATGGCTTATAACATTCTTATTTTTTGTAGGATCTGCAGAATCTTTAGATTCGTTTATTAAGCACAAAATTGTTTTCCATCGTGTTGTCATAAAAGAAATTATTATAACTTTTTTCATATTACTGAGGCAACTTAAAACGAAATTTATGGAGGGGCAAAAGATATGTCACAAAAATATTTTTGTATATAACTTATAGCGGTTTTACACTATCTCACAAACTGTTCGACTTCTGTCGGTAATGCAACCCTGATCTAATGAGTTTATGGAAAGTTTTGAAAATGCAAAACCAACACATTATATCAGGGATGCATCTTGTGCAGAAGTAGAATAGTCTAAAAACAGCTATAGCAATATTCAACTTCTTGGCATTCGAAATCGATTTGATCACATTTTCTCTTTCGTACATCGACGCTCCAACCTAATGTATAAGTCTACGTATAAGTTACATAAAAGCAATGAAATTTTATATAAAGTATACTACGCAAAAATTTGTGCTATATCATCAGTGTTGCCAGTAGCTTGAGGAAAGAAGAAGCTAAATCGGTCTTTTAAAAAGGCTAGAAAAGGCTAAATCGTACAAAAAAGGATAAAAAAGGCTAAATATTTTTCATTGAAAACTCAACGCTTTCCTTATTATTTAAAGAGTAAAAAATTTATTTGGTACCATTTTATTTATACAGAAAAGCTGGACCCATTAATATTCATTTGTTTATTTTTATTTATTTATTTTCTTGATATTAAAATTATAAAAATATAGAACTAATGTATATTGCTAGAGGCTATCGGCCTTGCATTATTACATTGCATGAAAATGCCTTAAAAAAGAGGAAAACTAAATAAATTAAATAAAGTGCGACTTTGGCTTGCACACGAAGGATTCCGTACGAATACACATATGTATATCTTTTCGTTTTTGCCCCTTTTTCATTTTGGCAGTTTTTTCGTTGTGCTTTTTTGTTTAATTTTATTTTTGTTATTTTTTAAGTATTTTTTGTTGTTTTTGGCGATTTATTTGGTTTTGGTGCTTTTTTAATTTTCGTGATTTTTTTTCTGGCTATTTTTAGTTTTTTGAGATTTTTTTGTCTATTGCCTTTTTTAATTTGGGCGATTTTTTGGTATTGGCGTTTTTTTTTTTGGTTTTGGCGTTTTTTTTTTTGTTTAACTTTTTTTTCGCTTTTTGATGATATTTTTAGTTTTATCGAACTATTTTAGTTTTATGGTTTTTTCAGTTTTGGCGTTTTTTCGGTCTTGGGGATTTTTTCGGTTTTTTGGGATTTTTTAATTTTACCGTTTTTTTTTTGTTTTGGCACTTTTTCGTTTTGGCGATTTTGTTGGTTTTTGGCGATGTTTTTAGTTATGGCGCTTTTTTTTGCTATTAGCTCTTTTTTTCTTTTAGTGATTTTTTAATTTTTTTTGGATATTTTTTAGTTTTTTGATATTATTAGCTTTAACGATTTATTTTAGTTGTGGCGATTTTTTTCAGTTTTGGCGCTTTTTCGGTTTTAAGGATTTTTTTCTGTTGTTGGTGATTTTTTTAGTTAGCGATTTTTTTGGTTATGACATTTTTTATCGTTCTGTCGATTTTTTTCGTTTTCTGGGGATTTTAGGTTTTTTTTGTAATTTTTTTCCCGATTTTTTTAGTTTTGCCGTTTTTTTGGTTTTGGCGTTTTTTGGTTTTGATGTTTTTTTGGTGTTGGCGTTTTTTTGCTTTTGGCGTTTTATTTTGCTTTACGTTTTTTTTTCGCGTTTTGATATTTTTAGTTTTAGCGAGCTATTTTAGCTTTAGGGCTTTTTCCAGTTTTGGCGCTTTTTTCGGTTTTGAGATTTTTTTCGGTTTTTTGTGATTTTTTTAATTTTTGCGATTTTTTTTTTTGTTTTGATACTTTTTTCGTTTTGGCGATTTTGTTGGTTATTGACGATTTTTTTAGCTTGGCCTCTTTTTTGGTTTTGGCGCTTTTTTTTTGTTTTGTTGATTTTTTTTCATTTTTGGTGACTTTTTCGTTTTTCGATATTTTTAGTTTTAGCGATTTTTTATGTTGTAGTGCTTTTTTTCGTTTTGATGATTTCTTTCGGTTTTTGGCGTTTTTTTTAGATTTTTGGCAATCTTTTGAGTTATGGTGATGTTTTGCGTTTTAGCGATTTTTTTCATTTTTGGCGATATTTTGTTTTGACATATTTTTAATTTTGGAATTTTTTAGTTTTATCGTTTTTGAAAATTTTAAAAGTTTACCTCTTATGGTTTCCAAGATACAACATATTGTCTAAATTACATAGTAAAATTACATTAACTGATAGTACACCCTTTAAATTTTTTTGTTTTAAATATCAGTGTTAATTGGTGTAGTCTATTCTACAAACTGCACCAATTAACACTAACTTTGAAAATTTAAAGTGTCTATACTCGTATACATTAGTATTTCAACATGTTTCGTTGCTCGCTTTAGAACAGCCTTTAATTTTTAACTGTCATATATTTTTGCTCGCCATATTGATTGCAGGTTTTTAATATAATATTAAGGGTTCAATTAATATGTAACAATATCAAAATTATCTACCTCTAAACAATTTTTTTGAGTGTTTCCTACCACAAACTGTTGCATGTGATTTTTACCAAAAACAATGTTCAAATACATACAAGAAAATATATATGGATAAATTCAATTGCACTTTTTTTAATATATATTTATATATGTTTTTTTTGAAAGAGTGGAAATAGATAACATTTCAACAAAACTGCCATAACAAAGAAGAAAGAGAGAAAAAAAAGAACATTCCGTATGATGTTGGGATTTCTTTGTTCTTAAAAAACTACGTTCGTTGTACTCATTTTGGTATTTGAAAAAGTTAACTGAAAAAAAAGAAAACGAAAAAAGTATATCTAAAATGAAAAGACTGAAAACAATACACTCTGATGCTGTTCAATTTCAGTAGTTTAACAGGTTCCGACACTGTTCCTCAACTAGTCTGACACTGTTGTAACGGGAAAAGGAAATGTAACATATACACACACAAGCACACAAGCATATATTTATATACATTTATGTGCACTAAATAAGTATTTATACAAAATCTCATACACTCTCAAGTATTAAATGCAAACTTTGAGAGTGCTTTCCTGACAATAGTTTTGTGTTGTCTGCTGTATTGCCTTTAAAAAAAGTTTGTGTGAGAATTGGATTTTTTTTCCTCACATACACATCCAACTCTATCTAACAAGTTCTTTGTTTTACCAAATATATGCCAAAAAGAAGCAACATGGGTCACAATAACCAGATTATGTCATACTTTTGGTAAATAGTTGCAAAAGCAAAAGGATGTATGCAAGGACTTAGTTCAGTTAAGGTTAAAATAAAATTAAGCTAATTTTAGCATGCAATTAGATGAAAAATTTATTTGAGTTTATATATTTAATATAAATAGGAATTTTATTTAGTTTTTTACACAAGATGTGTTAAGATTTACCAACAATTAGACTTATTCCAGTCCTTTTTAATATATTTTATTACGTATCAAAGTGACTGCTTTACTATTAAACTCAAAATGATTTTGGTTATTTTGGTAACTACAAGTCTTTACCATTTTAATGTTTTGTGTTTTTTTTTCTTAAATACTCCATCTTTCTTTTGTTGCTGAAAACCAGTCATTTTGGGACTATTTTCTCTTTACAAGTGTTTTAACAAGAATTTGTGCTTGCACTGAATACAGAAACTTAAACACATATACAACATATACCTATATTTTTGTCCGTTAACATGACTTAAATGTGCTCGTATGTATATCTGTGTGTGTAAATATTTTGTATGTATTTGTGGTCGTTTCCTGTCACTTTCGTATCGTTTAAAAACATTTGCGATTGTCTATTGCCACATAGCAAAAAAATAAAGTATGAAATGGAATTGAAAACCGTATTCATGTATTTATGAAAAGTTTCGAGGGCAACGACTTGTTGCGCTTCAGCTTTTGTCTTTCTTCTGTCGTTTTATTTAATGATTTTTTGCATTTTTATTTGGTGTCGTTCTTTTTGTAACATATTAAGTAATTTTGTGCAAAAGTATTGAAGTGATATTGTGTCTGGGTGTAAAAATTAAAGCTTTTAAATATCACTTTAATTAAATTAGGTATTTTGGGCTGAAATATGGGCTTTAGAAAATTTTAAAGAAGACAGTAAAAGTGAATATAGAGATCAGCAGAAGGATGACGCATTTTCTATTCAGAAGTAAATTTTTTAATTAATACTTTAAAATAGATTTTACCAAAAACATGAAGACAGGAACACTGTTAGAACTTTAATTTTTTCGCGATACACGTAAGTTGAATATCAGGGCAAATTATAGAAACTGCTACCAAACAAATATATCAGAGTCAGAAGTTCGGCCTGCCGCATAGTGCCTAATTTATGTCCGTTAATATGGTTTTTGAAGTTTCCAAGCCATTCAGCTTTTCGAACGACAGTTGCTTTAACCAATTTTCTCTACTTATTTGACTTAAAAAGCAAAATGACTTAGAAATCTAGGTTGTGTTAGATCATGTCCGTAGTGTATACTCGTATATCTGTGATTTTCTTCAATAAGCTCGTATCTCTTAAAAGCTATTTTTTTTCAGGAGAAAAGAAAGATTTTATTTTTAATACTACAGACTCTGTTTTGATTTTTATCGAACTTTTTTTGTGAATAATTAAAAACAACAATGTGCCAAGAACACTAAAAGTGTGTGCACAAAATTGCTTAGATTGAAGAAAAACTTAACAAATTCAAGAACACAGGCATACTTAAGCTTTTTTAACTGACAAATTTTTGCTTTCAGTTATTTTATGTTTTTTTTAAGAGAAGTAACACAATCAGGCAATTAATGCCTACCAGTTAATTAATTAATGTGTTACCTTCTTTGGGAAAGGGACAGTGTAGAGAGAACAGGTAGGTGGTAAAGTGGGACAGAGATAGAAAGCTTAGTTAATTTGCAACTCTGCTATTGCGCGTTTTTTTTTTTGTAGAGCAGTGTTACAAGCTCCTCTGGTGTGTCAAGTAGAGGCATTGAGTTGTTTTAAGCTGTATAGCCATTTTATTAGTTCTTTTACTTCGCCGGCGGTTCTGCTGCAATACCGACCAAGGAGCCCAGCAAAAACTACTGCTTCGCCATAAGCAGGTTTGTAAAGGAGAGATTTGTTGGTGTAGCCTACAAACCTGTTTGCGTATTGCATGATATTTGTTCACGATGTCCCACTTAGGAGCATTTATTGTTGAACGTTTATTTCAGCGCATTCAGTATGAAATTAAATCATTCTATTGTTTTGTTGTTTTAATATCGTAACTCGTCGTTATTCATCGTAAAATTTATATTTTTATAATCTCTGCCTTACAGTAGCGCATTCTTGTATGCACCACTGTAAGGGGATGTGTTTTTTAAGAGGACGAAAAAGAAAAGCGTAAGAAGCTTAAGCATTTTGTGCCATACATTATTGAATATATTCAGGCAAAACATTGTTCACTACTACGAAGCACATTTGTTTAACAGGACAACTATGTACTGCTTCCAAAATCTTGATTATTTTTTGCTGTGAGGCTGCTGTGAAGTGCATTAGGATATGTTAGTATTAATCGCTGCCGGTACTGCCAAAGTGATCAGTGCTGTGCCTTCATCACTTTAACAGTCCAACAACAACCAGCACAATAACATACCAATGCACATGAGAAAAATGCATGATGTTGTTGGCTTGCCTGAGACTAGTCTTGAACTCAAGACCTCAGGATTTGTAGTCAAATGCGCTAACTACCCAGCCAACAGCAAAGAAAATTACTTTTATTGCGAATTGTGTGGTGGAAAAAGCAACGTATAGAGCAATAAGAAGATAACAAAAATTACAAAAAGCGCCCAAGTAGGTATAAGTTTTTATTAACTGAACAATAAGCAAAAAATATTTCAGAATCGTGTACAAAATTAACAACGCATGTGGCTATGTGTTTTTCTCAACGATAAAATGAAAGCCAGGACGAAACTGTACGTCGCACAGTGGACAAGCACACAAGAATGCTGCCAAAAATCCATAACTTTTGAGTATATTGGAATTTTGATACGCATGTTTAGTAGGTGTGGCCTTTAATTTTTGCTATAGAACGTAAAAATCGACTGATAAGAAAAAAAATTATAAATGTGTTAAAATACATTTTAATTTTTAGTTTAATTTTAGTATAAAAGTGACATGTTAAAAGATGTTAAAAAAGGTATTTGTCTTATTTTTTTTAGTTACCGTTAAAACTAATACTTATAATACATTTTCCAACTTAAATCTAGTCAATACATGCCAAACCTTGGCCCCGTAAACTTTTTAATCCTAATATTCATAAGGGCCAAGTGTAGGCTTTTTTGAAACAGCCCGTTTTAAAAAGCGAAAAAAGTTACCTGGATATTGGGTGACATTTAGCTAAGATAGAAAAGTTTTAATGAAAAAGTCATATGTTTCTATTTTAGTAACATTTGTTGTTTTATTATTTTTGAATCCAAAGAATAATAATTATTTTGGCTTCAGTTCGGTTTTAATTTAATATTTCAATTAAATTATATTTACATTTAGAGACAAGCGTGAAGCATGTAGACAAAGAAAAATTTGACTGCGCGGATGATTGAACTCCTTTCGATAGCTCCTGCTCTTCTCGACAGTGCAATTTACCACGTAGACCACTCGACCAAAGTCGGTGGTTTGCAGTCAAGACTTGAATATCATTTACCTTTATTCAATTCATACTGTTACCTTCACACATTATTAATTGTAATTGTCTATGAAAATTCATACGAGAATAGAAAAATTACAAGAAGCTTAACACAAGACATACAGGAAAAACTGAATATCAATAATTATCAAATGAAATACATCTTTAAGAGTGACAGCTTGAATTTATTAAAGCTAAATGATATTTAGCTCTTGACTGCAAACCACAGACTTTGGTCGAGTGGTCTATGCGGTAAAGAGCTTTGACGAGAATAGCAAGAGCTATCGAAACATGTGAGTTCAACCCTCCGCGCAGTCAAATTTTTCTTTGTCTAAATGCTTCATATTTATCTCTAAATATAAATATAATTTAATTGAAAAATTAAATTAAAATCGAACTCAAGCCAAACTAACAAAATTTCTTTGAATATAAACCCACTAAAACTCATAACTTAATTTATTATTTTTGTTTTAATATTTTCGAGGCGATATTAGAAAAAGTTAGAAAAACATCGCCTCGAACTTCGTCTGGTAGCACTATCTATAAACAAAAGTCACCATCTTACAGGGCACTTTCAACACTGTAGATTTATACGGGTCGTAAAGTTCAATTCCTTCCATCACTAGTGAAGGGGATTTTTTTTTAAGAAACGAACACTAAATTGTACTTTTACATGGAAATGTAGCATTTTCATGTTGAAAAGAAAATACCATTAGTGTACTGAAAAACTACTATTCGCACAAAAACACAAATGTGGAAATGAGGCCAAGTTCATAGCAGAAAGTTTCGGCTGTTAAAAGTATTGACATCAAACTGAGGACTTTTATTCTAAGTTTTTGGTTTGTACAATTCCTTTCACTGTAATTTTCGATAATTTTATACATGCCCGTCCCCTTATTTCCATTACGTGATCAACATAATTTTTGACACAATGCATTTTTTTTACTAAGAAGACCATTTCCAGAAGGATTTACAATCAAATCGTAAAATAATTTTGGGGAACCCTAGTGCCCCTAGATAAAAAGGTCCTCATTTTCAAATTTTGGTGATTACTTACTCATCAAGACCTACCTGTATGCCGCATTTCAGCTCTCCAGCCATAGCGGAAGCGTCCATAAAAATTTTTGTGTCTTTTTCAAATGTCTAAATCGAAAAATAAAATAATATACAAAAAAAAAAGATCTTCGTCTACTTTGTTCTTAAACTACAACACTAAAATATAATCCAAGTTAAAAATACAAAAAACTTCCTTTCTCTTTAATATTTCTCATATTTCATCTGATTCAAATTGAGGTCTGCGTATAAAATATAATTTTTCAAAAAATTAATCCACTTGGAATGTGACTTAAAACCTTCAACTAGAATTGACAATTTAATCGCTTTGCAACTCAAACTTGACTATAAATTTTACTTTAAAAGCCGTTTGATGCCGTTGTAAGAAACTTCTTCTTTTTCAATAACCTTCAACAAATTATCAAAACAACTTGCAACAGTAACGGCTACAACAACTGCAACAGCATTAAACAAATCAAATAAAAATGGCAACAATGAATATTACAACTCATCACCAACATTAGGGTCAAGTACAAGCTGAAATCTAAACACAATAAATCTGTGGCATAAAGCAGCAGCGAATAAATGAAAAAGAACGAGACAGCAGCCAGCACCAAGAAAAATACAAGAACCTGTAGCTGTTTATAAACAAATAATATCAAATGGTACCAAAAAAAAAACTACACTTACACACTCCCCTACAAATAAACATTAAGATTTTTGCCCAAGATAAAATACCTGATGCAAAAGAAAAATTATTTGAAAAAAAAAAACAAAACAAACACTTACACAAATTTAAGCCACATACAAAAAACTACTTGTTGAATGAATTCAAATACAGGCAAAACATTTAAACATTGGCAATAACCGAGCTAACACCAACAACAACATATACAACTATGACGACGACACCGTCAACTACAACAGCAGCAACAACAACGAAAGTACGGCTTTGAATACAACTCCATCAGCAGTAACAGATTTAGCAAATGTGGCAGTAGAGCGGCATTAACCAAGTGCCAAGACCAAGTCCAAGTGCATTGTTGTAACAACAGCAAAATTAAGACACACATAAAAATAACAACAATAAAAAAAAAAACAATTTTTAACCATGGTTCTTTTAAAGTAACAACAAAATAAATAACCATACATACATTCGAATGTTGGGTTAGTGTATAAAAACATAATCTACACTGAGAAAAATCTAGTAATAAAAATAAGATGGTGACGACTTTACAAACTAATATAGAATGCTTTGTTGCTAACCGCATAAGTCCTTTGGTAGCAGATTGAACTTGATTATTAAAATTACTGTAACAAACGAGTTAAAGTCTGACTTAATAATATAACATCTCGTTATAATTTGGCACAAGTATACTCAAAACCAAAAAAATTGATATACGAGAATTGTAATATTCTAAATAAATTAAAAAAACATTTAATTTTCTTAACAATTCTTTTTGTTCAAGTCTGGAAAAAAAATCAAGATCTATTAAGGAATTTTTAATAACAATAGAGAAAAGAGAGCCTGTTGCAAAACAGAAAAAAAACGCAGTTGGCCACCTCAGAAAAAAAAATCTGAGGCTTGTAACTTTTTTATATGTTATCCATATATGACTTTAAAGAAAACAAATATTTGTTCAGTTCAATATTTATTTTTGTGTTGACCTTTTTGCTTATAAATTTTTAGTTTACAGTTCGATTTTAATTTAAAAGGCTGCATTCCATTCTTGATAAAATCGTAAGTAAACCTAGAGAAAAGCGGTTTTTATTATCTTCATTCCTTAAGTCGGAAAAAGGCTAAAAAAAATCAAAATTTTGAAATTGACTTGAAAAACATGAAGGAACCCAATTAGGGTTTGAGATTTCCCAGACTTTTGCACTTCCTGGGAAACGGGAATGAAAAAATCACGTTCCCCGGGAATCCCCGTTATTCCCGGGAAACGTTAATTTTCTAAATTAAATAGATTCATTAAATGAAAATTGGCAAAATTTCTATTGTTTTTATTAATGTACGCATTCTTTTTAAATAAATATTAATATAAAAGCAATTCTAAAACAAATCTTTAAAAATTTTAAAGTGAATTTAAGCAAATAGAGTTTATCGTTAGTAGGAGATTCTATAAAGACTAATTGACGACTATATCGAAATTAGTTAAACATTTTATTTTAAGGCCTTCAAATCATTTCATAAAGACCTTGCCGTAAACTTTCTGATTTTTGTTGAAAAATTTCTAGGACGATTCTTATCGTTAAGTACAAGCAAGTTGCAGTACTTTACTCAGCTGAGCTGAATTTGACATATCCTGAGCCAAAGTCTGTCTAAATGGCTTTGATTATTCATATTATTTATCTTAAAACATCTCTTTCAAGGTTTCAATAATTGCGTCGACTTATAGTACATTTAATTAGTGTCAACGCAAAGTTTTTGCACCTTCTATAAGCTTAAGATTTCCACTACAATTTCCAAAATTTGTTTACTAATTCTGCGGAAAATCACTCAAAGTTCGTTTAATATCGAATTATTTACTTTAGGTAACGATTAGAGAACACTGTGATTATTGATAATTATACCAAGTATTCCACTTTCTTCTGTTATTAATTAATTATTGGTTAAATTAATGTTGCATGTTCTTTTCGAATTAAGCAAAAATTTTTCTCGGCTTAAGAGAAATGCTATGTCTTCAATTTCATTAAATTTTTATGAAATTTTTGTATAAGTTTGAACCGTTCACATTTTTATTTTGTATTGAAAAATTGTATGGACATTTTACTGCCTGTTTATCGATGTCGAAGGAATTCTTTCTTTCTTACAGTTACATTTGAAACAAGGACAAAGTTTTAGAATTTGTTTTTGTTTCAAACGAAATTGTAAGAATGAAAAATGTCCTTCGACATCGATAAATAGGGTATTAATATTTAAGCAGACGAATAGAAACATAGCAACTTTAAAGGAGAAATTAAACAATTTCATCGTGTAAATTTAGTCGTACAGTCAGTCTAACGAACTTTTGTAACATTTAAAGAAATAGGTTAAGTTTTGATATTAAAGAAAAACAGGATTATAATACAAATTTCGTATATGAATCAAAATAAATTTGGTTGTTAAAAAATTCCATATATTTATGAAATAACGTATACTTTTAATTTAATTTAATTTCTTAGATTTTCCCCGGAGAGCGGGAAATTAAAAGTCGACTTTCCCGCCCGGGAATTCCCGATTCCCAAACCCTAAACCCAATTGAAAACATTACAATATTTATACAACAGAAAACTTTTAATTTTTGTGTGTTGTACGAAAATCAAAATTTTTGCTAGTTAAATTCCTCCCTCGCTTAGTTATGAATAAAAGGACACTACTGGTTTCCATGTTTTAGCTTAACTCAAAACGCTTTACATGTTTGAAATCGGATAGCATTTAAAAAAGTTACAAGCCATAGAAGTTGTTTTGAGTCCGAGGTGGTCAACTTTGGACCATTGTAACTCCTCTCGGGCTAAAGCTGGAATGGAACTGAGAAACGGCTTATAAAGTTTGACTCCTGCTTTAAAGATGTTTCAAGCTTCATTTATTTTCCGAAAGTCCCCACTGTTCGTGATTTATTTTTGCTACGCACAAAAAGATGAGTTTTTGATGTTTATGATGTTAACACTAAACAAATTTCACAAATTCAGTGAAACCGTTTCGTTAGATTTTTTTCACAATTTCAATGAAATATTTCACAATATATCTGATATTTCACGAATATTGTGAAAGAATTTTATTAGAATTGCTTTGTTGGCTTTAATAGTTACTTTGGAAAATTTCATAGATTTTTGACAATCTAATATTATCATTTAAGGAAATGCCTTTAAGTTTTACCAAAATGTGTTAATGTATACTTGAAAAGCTAGAAGTATATGCTCTTAAAAATTATAAAGAAATTAAAAAAATCAAGTTTTTGAATGTAATAATTTCAATAAAACATAATTCATAGTTCTAACGAAAAATTTAATTGCATTTACGAAAGATCAATGATATATTACACTTATATCTTTTCCTACATAAAAAACACATCCTTATTTATTTCAATAGTTGTCGGCCAAAAGCTAACAGAAAATAATAGTTTTGTATGACTCTTGTTGTATTCTTTCTTATTATTAACACTCTTAGAGGGTGTTATTGACTTACCTAGATAAGTCGTTGCCTATAAAGCAAATGATGAAAGTCAAGAGTATGAGTTCGATGCTGTGGTTGGTCATCAACATTACAATTTTTCTGATGTGGCTTACTGTCCATCGTACGTATTTGTAGCATTGAGTTTTCAGTAAATTAAAATACTCAATAAAGCTATTTAAATTAATGACTCTACTTAATAAAATAATAATTTAATTAAAACAATAAAATAATTTCATTAAAATAATGACCTAATTTCATTAAAATGATAAAATAGTTTCATTAAAATAATTAAATGATTTCATAAAAATTATAAAAAAATTTCGTCAAAATAATGAGATATTTTCGCCAGCTTGACGAAAATATTACATTGGATCAATAAAATAATATATGTGGTAAAATTTTCATTAAAATAGTTTTAACGAAACTTTTTGCATTAATCCAACGAAGCGAGACGTTAGTTTAGTTATAATGAACTTTTTCATTTGAGTGCTACAACTGAGAACATTCTGGAGAATTGACACAAAATATCACACAGGGAATAACTAAACTAAAATCAATACCAATAATATTTCCATCCAGAAAAAATATCCGTCTCTCTAATTCATCTTCTTTTCTCCTTAGGTCATCTTATATAAAGTTGGATTAAATCTCGAAATGGACTCTCCTTTATAATGTAATAACTTTTATTACAACGCTTCTAACAGATATGACTAAATGCTATTTTTCTCAGTGTACGTGTGAGCTTATTTGCAAACAAGCTCTTTAATCGTGTCTCTTTAAAATGTTTTTGTTGCCCTGCTACATTTGGATTTGTAGGTGAATTAAACCATGAACGTTGAGTTCAAGATACAAACAATCAAATCAAACTAAAAGTAAACTAAAACTTAGCAAAGAAAAATTACACACAGTGGCTTGAAGAACCTATTATTTTCGAAATTGTCAACTCGCGAGTCATTACAGTGTTCTAATGTTCTTTGAAGTTTATTATTTATTGAATCATCAATTAAAAATTGAACTACATAATAAGTATTCAAATCGTAAATCTAAAATTGTTAACTACACTATACAAAAAAAAACATGGCTCTATGTGTATCGGCATTTTTGATTCTTACATCTGGGATTCACTTTAAGGGGAGTTAAAGTTCCCCCTTTTGCACATAATTATAATGACTCGGCATAGGAAATATTGTAAGCCTTACGTTTAAGATATTAGATGTGTTCAGAGATTTTATGTAAAACACCACAAGCAATAATTTTACTTAATCTTCTTTTAGTACCTTTCCTAAAAAATTGATAAAAACTCCCTAAAATATTTCAAAAAAATATTTGCCATACAATTTTATTACATGTCCCCAAAACTCCGCCTAATATGAATCCCAGATGTAAGCTTTCAAAACGCCGAATGATAGAAAAAATATTAGTTTGGTTGTTTTACGTCTCTCGTCTTAAACTAAGAGCAAGACTGTCCCTCATTTTGAGCCGAGTGTCTCATCTATAATTTAGATTGTTGCCGGCTGGTGGATTTGGATGCAGCTCAAGCTTTTTGTTATATATGTAGTCACACGTTTTAAAATCACGTTCTTTACCATCGGAACATCTAGATCTTTGAGAGCGAGCCAGTTCATGACATAGCAGGGGCCTAACAGCATACGGATTGTCCCGTGACTCAAGACCATAGCATCATATTTGTCTTAGGACCAAGTTGTATAGTAGAAGCTTACAATCTAGGCTTAGTGTAGAATTTCTTCTGTTTAATGTTTTCATACAACACACATACACACCCGCACAAATTAAAATGTTACGGTTGTACACAGAAGAAAATGGTTGAATTTCCTGTGATAAAGATTTTTGTACTCTGTTCTATAGAAATGTGTTAATTCAATAAAAAAAGATTTTGAATTTTCTGTGATAAATATTTTTTTTATATTTTTGTAAACAAATTTGTTGAAAATATTTTTATTTTTCTCTAATGATTTTTTAAAATATTATATTTGAATCAAATACAGGTTTTATAGAATTTCATGCTATATTCGAATATTACCAGTTTTAAATATAAATTTTTTTCTATGTATGGAAATTGTAATTTATATCAATTGAGTTCCTTCACATAATTGTGCATAGAATCAAAATTTTTCCATCGATTTTCATGATCTAAGGCATATTTTGTTATTTATACATCAGTCCTTACAATCGTCATTTAAAAGTTTAAGTTTCTCCACATTTAAATGTTTTAAAAGCTTACAATTTTTCTTACTAATTTGTGAATATCTAGCCAGGTAGAAAAGAACAACCCAGCAAACCAAAACATTCGAAAATAATATCGCATTCGAATGTTGTGCACACGTTTCTCGGACAAAACACTCGCGAACGGCTATCAAAGTCGGAAAGAGAAAGAGGTGCTAGAGCTCACTCGTCGCTCAGTTTGTGGCAGCAAATCTTTCGATTTCGATGCTTCGCTGACAAATCAATAGCGAACCAATATCGAAGAAATATCGATACGACAAAAATGCAGGAAAAAATAATTTTTCAAGATTGTTATCTCTATTTTTTAATTCATCTATTTTATTTTAAATGGAATGATTATTTATTTTAAATTTTAACTTACGCTGCATTCAATCAGATTCGAACACGGTACCTCCAGGCTAACAGATTAGCACACATCCACTAGGCTATCGTGGCAAATTTTTTTCTATTCAATTATTGCACACATGAATGTAAATTATACATTCGATAAATTATCGAAAATAGTTCAATGCTGCGAACATTCACATTTTATGAAATTTGGCAATTGCGCTTCTTCTCGATGCATATTTCGATGCTGCGAACATTCACATTTTATGAAATTTGGCAATTGAGCTTATTGGCGCAACATTATCGACAAAAGCTCGTATTTGCGAACATTCGATTTTTTTAGATTCACGAGCATTTATAGAACAAATTTGTTTCGAAAATTCTTCGTTTTAGCGAACCTTCTTTTATTTCGAATCTCAGGTTTAGTGGGAATCAGCACGACGTTTGTACGATGGTGTGAGGGTAAGAATAATATTAGTACAACATCTTGTTTACCAGAATTTTAATGTACTGATAACATTAAAATGATAACGCCGAATGACTGTCTTCCGACTATTGTTTTCAATGTTGACACTATATATATATATATATATATATATATATATATATATATATATATATATATATATATATATATATATATATATATATATATATATATATCGATACATATCGATATCGATATATTTTTAAATATCGATCGGCATCGATATATATCGAATAAAAATATCGAACTATCGATATATTTTCAACAATGATAATTCATACGTTGTAATGTGACGTTACAAATGCCCAAGCCCAACATTTTTATACAAACATTTAACTAGAAGCCTCACTTAATATATTTAATAAAACATCGACAACAAACAACAAACATGCACGTTGTCAACACGTGATAACAATTATGTACCCATGTATATGGCAAGCAATAAACATTCACACACACGTACCTAGTGCTAGTAAGCATTTACGTAAAAATCTAGTAATTCTCACTCGCTTTATGTTTTGTATTCGGTAAGTAGATTAGTTTTGTGCACAAAAAAGGGGAGCAGGTCACGATACCGTACGAATGGCAGTTACAAGCATGCTACTTGAACTGTCGTCCGAGAGCTTTACCGATTCTTGTTCCCAAGTATATTTGCATGGTATAAACTGTAGTAGTGGTCACACCAAGGTCGTCCCCATTTACCTTGTGTTTGCTATAGTTTGCATGTAGTTATATTGGTGCCATTGTTTCGTATTTTAGCGAGTGTAAGGTCTCCCGAATTTACCTTATATTCATTTGTGATATTATTTTGTAGTATTATCCGAGTGTAGGGTCTCCCGAATTTACCTTATATTCATTTGTAATATTATTAACCGAGTGTAAGGTCTCCCGAATTTACCTTACATTCCTCCTAATATAATTTCGTATTTGAGCGAGTGTAAGGTCCCCCGAATTTACCTTATACTCACCGTCGTGAGAAACCCCAGATTTACCCCATAGTCACTATAGAGCATTTCGGCCAAGCACAAGGTCGTACGAAACAAAACACATTCATGGGAATTATAGTTTCGTAACCGAAAACTGTGTTCACACAATAACACGCTTAAGCACTAGTCTCAAAGGAAGCAGACCTTTGACACGACCCTGGACAGACTGAGTCATACCCCAGCTGGAAAAACAAACTGCATTACAACATAGTCCTAAAATTTTTTTAGAAATAAAACAAAAAAGTACTTTTCTTACAAATAATTAAGCTGGAAAGAGTTAATTTCCAAGATCCTTACTGTTCCACCAATATTTCATGGAACATACATCAACAAAATTACACTCAAAGAATGATAATTTTTCGAATAGACAAAATATTATAAATAAAACAAAAGTTTTTTTTTTTAATTGCACGAAAAACAAAACAAACGCTAAAAAAATATCGAATTTGATTGTCGATATATTTGGAAAAAATATCGATATATCGAAATTAAAAATATCGAGATATATTTTTAAGAAAATATAGATATATCGATATATCGATATTTTTGCCCATCCCTAGTTGCCACAACATAAAATAATTATTGTGAATGTCGAGTTAGTTTTGTTATAATTTTGAATTTGCAATGTTCTGCTCATGGTAGAATAATACAGGTAGTGGTGAAGCGTTAACGAACTTTTTTTTTTGGGTTCGACTCTGTCAAAAGTTATTTATGTTATACCAACACACACCCACACTACTGAAAAAAACATGGCGAAGTAAACACACACATGTGAACATATACATTTTTTTCAAATTTTCTTTTGTGCTTTTTGACAACCTCGAACATAAACAACAATAAAAAGCCGTGTTGTTTTTTGCTGTTGTTGGGTTGTTGTAGCTTCGCTACTACCTGTAGTATAATTCTACCATGGTTCTGCTGGTATTGGATTACTATAAACACAATATTAAGAAACTAAAGTCACATTTTTGTGTATACAGTACTATGGTGGCACACAACTTGTGGGAGAGTCGTAATTTTGTATTTACAGTGTTGTAGTTGTACATATTTTTTGCATAAAGTCGCAATTTCTGTCTGGGTAAGAAACTATTTATATGTTTATCTAATTTTATTAAGATAGTTTGAAGGCAATTTTATCACGTATTTGCTGCTGTTTTATTGGTCGAATTGGTTCTCGAGTTAGTGGTGCCCAGATCAAAAAAAAAATCTTAAAACATTTTTTAGCGCATCAAGCTGATAGGAAATGTTACTTTTGTTCAAAACGAGATTTCACTTAAGTCTGTGTAATTTTTTGTTTAAAGTTATTATGAAACAATGGTAGTTTTAAATAAAGTCTTTACTTTTAAAGAAATTTAATATGATTTCTAAGCAACATTGCAAGATATTGAATTAACATTGGTATTTTTTCGATGTGTTTGGATTGCTTTTAATTTCATTCGGATCAGCTTTGCATCTTATGTGTGATATCCATGTCTAACTTCTGAGTGTTGCGTTATAATCTGGTTATTGATTACACTATAGAAGGCCATTCAAATAAACAAGTGCTTAAATCACTGTGCTGTAGTAGTAGTAGTAGTATATTTAGCAAAAAGGTAAAACTGCTACAAATTGGTGTGAATTTATACCAAAACCAAACACCAAAAAACAAGACCTCTATTGATCTTGTACCATAAACGAGGTGGCTTTAAAAAATAATATGTACATAGAAAAGCAATAAAATGTTTAGATCTTTTCAAGTAGTTAACAACCAAATAGTTAACTTAAGCAATTGTTGCTGGTGTAATTGTTGTTACAAATCGAGAGTGTCTGTCTGATTGTGTTGTTTAACAATAGTTTTGTTGGCGCTTATTGACAATAGTTTTTCTCGCTATCACTTAGTGTGTTAGGAACATTTAAAATGGCTTTAAAATCACCTCAAGTATTAATTTTAAGTTAAAGTTTTTATTTTTCTTATTATTATTTCTTGCAAATAATTTCTTTTATTTCCTTTTAATGATCATTATTTTTATCAACAATATCACTGTCATGTTAATGGCGATGATGATGATCATCATTATTGTATTATTATTATTATTTGCCAACATTTTCCTACAAGTCGTGTTTATACATAAAATCGTTAAAAAGCCATATAAAATGGAAATGCGCTTCGTAAAATGTGTGTTACTGGATCTTGTGCAGCATGTGGTTTCGATTTCAATGCCTCTTCCTGTGTGCAAAGACCAGCGACTGTGTGTGTGTGTGTGTGTTTTCGATTGTTGTTGCAATTGTAGTTTATGAATCTTTTACATTTAGTTGCCCACATTTTACTGCTGCTGATGGAGCTTCTTTTATTAAAAATTATTGCGTTATTGGCTGCCTCCAAGGTGCCAATGTTAATGTTTTATTAGCATCATCATCTCTGCTTATTTCTTTTCCTTTGCTCTTTCACTATCCATTTACTCGTATTCTAATGGTTGAGTGTTTGTTATTTGCAATAGATATGATCATGTAATACAACCATTACAATTTGTTGTTATTGTATTTTAATGATATTGGAAAAGCCAATATTGTTACTGTTAATGATCTTGCTAATACTTGTACATACATACACACATAGTGCACATAAGCTGGTTGTTGGTTTGTGGCAGTTTTACACATACGAAAATGAATTTTCATAATGTGGCATGCTTCCTAGTGTTTTTTTTTTTGTATGTATTTAGAAATTGTGTAATAAATTTTCGTTATGGTAATGAAGTTGGCAATGGCAATTAGATAAAAAATCTATTAAAAGTTTACGACTATGAATTGATTGTTAAAATGAAGAAATGAATGTTTATGAGCTGAAGGCTTTATTTAGTTTTATGTTTTTTTTTTGATACTGTAATTTTGGAATAGAAACATGTAACTATAAAGAAAATTTAGTTTTTTAAATCAAAGATAGAAGTTAAAATTTCATAATTACACCGTGATCATATATTAAGACTGATACAATCTTGTATATAATGACCGCAAAGTTCTGTATTTAATGATAGGAATAAAATTAAAATAAAATTTACTGAATTTGTCGTATAGCCCAATTCACTATGTCGGTCTTACACGTTTTCCAAGTAATTTCTGACTGATTTCTTTGTTTTGTATTCGCTACATAGTTTAGAACATATTTAGGTCGTTGTCTTTGAAAATAAAAAAATTTTTGCCTCCAATAAAATAATTGTTTGAATTGCCACATTAGAATAATTATAAATTGAACAAAAAATGCAGGCCAAATAATATTTTAAGCTATTATGATTTTTGACTTGGCAGTACCTTATTTCCAATTTCTTGTAGGCAAGACAAGAACCTCAAAACTCAAACGAAAAAATAATAACGATTTACTGAATTGCTTTAGTGACTGATTTCCGTCTATAGACGTAACGTTTTATCGAGATACTGAATTGGGCTATTAACCCTTACACGTTTGACTATTGAAAAGTTGAAATTATTTTAAAAATAATTTACTAAACCTATAATAATAGAATCTATAAAATTGTTGTTGCATTAGCTGAAATAGTCGAATATAAGATGTGCCGAATTCATCTCATATTAATCATAGTTTAATCGCAAGATAGCTCAATAAAATTTATTTAATTTGTATAATAGCCGAATATTAAGGCTGCCAAGCCTACACTCATAGAAATCAATGTATCTTCGCATTGACAATGCCCTGTCATCAGAGGCCGAGTCGTCGCATTCGATATCGAGCAGAATTGATTGAAATTTTTCCTTTTGGGAATACGGCATACGATAATCGAGTAGCTGCTGTTTAAATTCTACTCGATAGCACTAGAGCGATCGAATACATTATTTTCTTTTATTGTGTTTGGTTTGCAAAAAAAGCATGGAACATTACCTATAAGCCTTATTATAGTTGGCCAATCGACGTGGTTGTTGTACTAGCTGCTAGAAACACAATTTTTCTTTAATGTATTACACAGTTTTAGTCGATTCAACAACCGGTATAAAATAAACTTGGTACTCTTTTTAAATATTTCGATTCGATAGGTATCGAGTGCGGTAATCCACCCATCCATTCGATACGTGTCGAAATTTTATTCGATACGATAGTGTACTCGATATCGAAAGCGACGATTAGTCCCCAGAATTCTAACATCAATTGCGCCCAATTCACAAGCTCTCAGTATTGTTTATACACTACAAAGAAAAATCAATCCATCCGTACTTAAATTAATTCCAAACGTCGTCAAAAGTACGATAATCCCGCTGTTTTCCGAAATCAAGTACAGAAAGATTGATTATCTCGGAATATTCAAGTGCAAAATACTTAATTTTAGCCTGATTAGCTTTTATTCACGTAAAAAATTGTTATTTTAACTACGAATATGTTTATAAACTTTATACACCGTCGTACTTGTACTGTCTTGGTGTTTGTTTGCTTGTTGATAGCCTCAAATCGCTGTTGTGCTCTTGTTGTTGTTGTTGTTGTTGTTTATTTTCATTGCTCGGGCATAGGCGAGAAGTAGCTGACAAACGTCGTATTACATGTAGATTCAACGCCGCTGTATACTTGAATGAATCCCGCCGTGTACATGTAACAATCCTAGCTGCGCTTGAATGAATCCCACCGCGTACTTGAACCAAGCCCCAATCAGGTTAACTTCTACTTATATAATTCTGGAACAGAACAGAGTTCAGAATTTATATTTTTACTACTTATATCAATTTAATATTTTTACTTACTTGTTTTAATTTAAAATTTATCAAGTAAAATCCAATATAAGCCAGCAGCATGTAATACGACGTTTGTAGACTATTAGTCGGCACTGAATGGACAAACAAAATAGCCAACAACAAGACAACAACACAAGCACAACATACGACTGAAGCTATCAACAAGCTATCAAAAGTTTATACTAATAGTTGTACATAAATTAAGAATTTTTCCACAATTTAAGAATACTCAAAGTAAGTAGAAAATACGTGGATTTAGTACGGCGTTTTTCTTTCTGTGTAGTTTATTTAAATATACCTTTGAAATACACCACGTAAACAAGCATATTTATTGTATCGGGATGTATTTTGTATTAATGAACAAAAGAAGAACAAGCTACATACAAGTACTCCCTGAGAGAGTCTCTCTAAATACGAATTTTTCGATACATATGAAATAAAAGTGTATAAGTGTATTTAATTTGTATATGAAAAATACCAACAAAAAATATGCACTGCTGTAAAGTAATACAGAAATACACATGATACAGAGATACAGCTGGCTTGTGATTTGGACAAATGATATGACAAATTTCATCAATAAAAAGTAAAAGGACATCAATCTGATGACAAACGTCATTATAGAATTTTCACATAGTTTAAGTGTCATCTATGCTATGACTGGAATGATATTAATACGATGCCACTTCTGATATATTATTAAAGTATAAAATATGTACAAAAGGAAAGAGTAAACAATGTTATAAACTTTCCAATTTGTATTTTAATACTATTTTTTATTGTTTTATTTGTTATTTTAAGTTAAAAGACATGACACTGCATTGATCTGAACTAATCATCATCACATACTATGACAGCGGTAATAATAAAATCTACAAGTCGTTTTGAAAACTAAACCAGTATAGTCCGGGAGCCAGTGACAGATCTAGATGACACCATATCTTTATTCTTTAAGGGGGCTTCCGCACAAAATTTACAACACAGCATATAATTAAATTTAAGAAAAAGTCCAATAATGCCCAGCAGTCCCCCCTAGCTTTTTGTTCCAAACATTTTCTCAAAATATACTTGGCCCCTATCTCCACCCCTTGAGAGTTGAGAAACTATTTGGAACAAAAAAATAATTGATGTCAATCATATATTATACACCCCTAGAAGGGCTCTTAGGCAGTTATGGGAATTTTTCTTAAATTTATTTCTATTCTGTATTGTAAATTTTGTAAGGAATAAAGATAGGTGGTAGGTATGTTCAGAAGAAATGTTAATGTTGAAAAGTTAAAGGGAGTGAGTCATACATTTGACCCGTCTAAGACCATCTTAGGCGCCGCTGGGGCCAAATTTAATAATTTTATTAAATCACCTTATTTGTATGGGAGCCCCCCAAGGGGTGGAGATAGGGGCAAGTATGTTCTAAGAAAATATTGGGAACAAACAATTAATTGAGGACAGTCATACATATTAAAATTTATTTAAACATTTTTTTACGTCTTTTGGAGGCTGCCGCCGCTCTACCTCCCAACGGAACCGCAGCTGACTTTCACGAGGCTTTATGATACTACTCCCTCTCTCGCATCTCACCAATTATCGTTCGAGAAGAAATAATTGACCAAATTTGTCGCTGGCTCCTGGACTAGTACAGCATACATGCTCAGACAAGACATTGAAGCAAACGAGAATCTGACACCTTCTTATCATATTGATGACACTTCGTCATCATATGTATGTCGCATCAATAATGTTTATGGTGACTTTATGCTGCCGATGCTGTAGATGGTAACGTGCCTGAAATGGTAGACGTGTCACCTTATAAGTATGTAATGAATTGAGGAGCCTCGGATCAAGACCAACATTAGAAGAAAAAATAATATAACAACAAACAAAACTAAAGGCCAGATTTTGTAAACACAAACGATTTCTGCGTATTGAAATTTTTATAGAAAAAAATTTTTTGAAACGTTTTTCCTTTACTTTTAATACAAATTTGAAACGTTTAGTAACGAAATTTTTTACAAAATCTGCCTATAAAATAAAAACAAGTAGAAGTAAGCTGATGCAAAGATTGAAATCACAATGATGAAAAGTATCATGGGCTCAAAAACGAAGACACTTGATTGATGTCAAATTACAGCAGCGCTATGATGATTTTTTTACCAGTGACATTATATTGATGACATTTGGCCATTAAATTGATTCCTATTCATTATTTCCCTGATGTCGGTGTATTATCGCGCTAATGATAGATTTGTCATCATTAGCATTGATGACCAGCTGATGTAAAGGTTGTCATACAATGATAAAAAGTGTCATGACTTAAGACACATGACATAGCATTGATATCAAATTTCATCCGCGTTATGACGGTTTTTCTATCAGTGATATTACATTGACGAAATGGGCCATTAGATAGATTCCAATTCAGCATTTCCCTGATGTCGATGTGTCATTGCATTGATGATAGATTTGTCATCATTAGCATTGATGACCAGCTAATGCTAATGTAAGGCTTGTCATCACACTGATGACAAGTGTCATGTGATCAAAAATGAAGACACTTGACTTAGCATTGATGTCAAGTTTCATCAGCGTTATGACGGATTTTCTATTAGTGTATATAATGAAAACGTAGGTGAACAATGATGAAAGAGTACATTGGACTTCCCAAACATCATATTGTTTCGTTCTGTTGCGCTCTGCGAGTAACTAGCTTTTCCATGATTTGATATCATCCCTTAAAAATTATCACACGTTAAAACTTTCTTAACAAAATCGCTTTCTTAATAATATAATTTAATTTAAAATAAATAAATTACTGTGGTAGGACCTTTGGAATAAAAACGTTATTTTGCGAATGGCAGATCATTCTTTATATATGTATAATTTTGTGTATATTTTTTGTTGGAAATTTGTAGCTCACCCAGTAGACTTACCTTTAAATAATGCAGTATTGTAAAACTAAATCTAAAGATAGTGATACAACTTAGTATTAAAAATATCATTAAAAAAATCTAGTTCTGACAATTGTCTGTATTATTGTCAGATTTCACATTTAAATCGGATATAAATTGTTAATCTAACACGTTAAAAACAAAAAGATCATTTCAAGCTCAAAAACTCAAATTGAAATTAACAAACTATAAAATAAAAATAAATAGAAAAAATAAATAACAATTTCAATTTCGATATGCTCCCATAAGCATTGCAAGCAAAATATAAAGTTCGAGGTTAAACCAAAATATTAAAATACAAAAAGCAACAAATAAAATTTAATTTTGAATTCAAGCACAACGAAAATTGCATGCCATTTTGCCAACGGCCAGCCAACACCAAAACGGTGAATAGAACAAATAACAAAATATCAATGACAACACCTTTGGCAGTTGCAGTTGCAGTTGCCGTTGTTTTGTTATGAGCAGAATTAAGCTTAGCTGCGGGCTCAAATACTCTTACTGAACAAGAACAAGAAAAAAAGGCACCAAATATTAAATAAAGTGTTGCCAGGAGTGAAAAAATAGAAGCGTAATATAAATAGTTTTTTTTAGTTATATTGCCAAGAAGTAATTTGACCCATTAATTATTAAAAAAAGAACTTATAAAAATAAAAAAATGTTTCCAAGTGATAAGGAAAAAGTATTTCGTATGTTATATAACCCAGAGGTCCAATTAGTCGCATAGTTATCGGTGGCGGCGGCTGAGCAGAAAAATGCCGGCGGCGGCTGAAGTTCGGCTGTAGCCGATATATCCCCTCATAGTCCAAGAGCTGGTGTACTTTTGACTAGCGGTATGCGTGTAAGGCTGGAAATTTTTTTAGTGACGGGTACCGTCTGGCAGGTAGCCGTAAGTCGCTTCATTGCACCAGATGTACTTCAAATTGCAAAAAAAAATTAAAAAAAACCCATTTACTTGTAAGGTTGCATTTTTTTTTATTGTTTAGCACATTCATTGAGAAGCTGCAAACAACAAACGCCAGCCTTTTGCTCTGTACATCTAAAATTTTATGGATCTTTAATATTGTTAAAGCGATTCAAACAAGTTAATTCGGGTCCGCTGAACACAAATAGGAAACTATTTTTTATTACGTGAAACAGTTTTCGAGATATCCGAGAAAAACAAATTTTTTGCAATTTTATTCAGTTATTTGCAAATATCTGGAAAATGTCTTATCTGAACGCCACAAATTTTAGATTCGGATCAAAATTTATTGAGCTACAGACGTTGAAATTAAAAAAAATTAATTTCCCGATGTTTTCGGCTCAATTTAAATGAGAAAAATTACTATAATTATATTTTTAAGCATTTACGTGAAAGAGAATTTAATGAAGAACAAATGAAGCTCAAAATTTTAAGGATCCGACGAAAACTTAATTTGGAACCGATGAACACGAACATTAAATTTTTTTTCAGCTAAAGGCGTTTTAGCGATTTTTGGCACATCTTTAAATAAACTTGTTTTAAAATGGCTTAATTTTATGGAGAAATAAGAATTTGTTTTACAAATAAGCAACAATTTTTGTGCTAAAGTCGGCTCAAGCGGTTAATTTTGGAAATGCGGCTGGCGAAAATAAGCAGATTCCAGGCGCTTCATCGGCAGCGGCGGCTTGCCGAATGAAAATAAAGCCGGCGACGGCTGCCAGCCTGCCGTCTGCCACTCGATTTAGACCTCTGATATAACCTTGTGCATTTATAAATTCAATTGGATGTTAAAGAATTTTTTTTCCCATTTTAGATATTTAGTTTCATTTGAGCGCATTATGATAGTATTTGTTTATATCAATATCCTAATTTTCTTGAATTTTTCGTAATTTTTACAGCTTTCTATATTTTTATTTTTTACTGAGTCCAATATGTAAATTTTGATCGAAAAAACTGAAACTTCAAACGGCAACATTGCTTAAATGCACCATGGCACGCAGTTCCAATTTTTGTTCATTACAATGTAAAGGAGCGATAAAAACAGTTTTTGTAAAACCTCGACTCCTAAAATTTTTTGTATTGAAAAAGAATATAATTTTATGGTGGCAACATAAAATGTTGAGGTCTCTGCTGCAGTTTGTCTGAAAACATTTTTGTTAATTGTTTTTTTTATTGTTGTTTGAGTCTAAGAGTCAAAAGTCAGCCATCAGCGGCAGACATAGGCATCGATGCGTTAAAAAAGCTATTTAAAATGTTCATACCATTTATGCAGATGTAATCAATAAATGGGATATTAAAAATGGTGAGAAGTGGTCAAAAATATTAAAATTTAATTTGAATTTGACAAAAGCAAGGTAAAGTCTTAAAAATTCAGTTCATAAGACTAGATAAAATTCTAAAAAAACGCAAGGCTAAAAACTTCTAGTACACACACAAAAATTTCGTATTGAAATCGTGTAAAACAAAGTTAATATAACATTTTTCATTAGTGATTTTTCTTCATAGGTGTTTCATGTTAACTCAACATGATTTTGCATTCCCTTCAAAAAAATGTTTTTCTTTTAAACGAACTATATTTCTATTTGATTTAATATTCCAGTACAGTCAAATCAAAATGAAGTTGATACTTAAATAATACGAAGAATCGTGTTAAATCAAAAGCATTTCAAGTTGGAAAAACGTTAATTTAATACTAATATAACACGAAGAATAATGGTGACTCAAAGATATTTCAAGTTGAACATGAATTCAATGTAGTTATTTTATCAATTATTTTACTTACATGGTGTAGAAAATTTGCCAAGAATTTTTTTCAGGCCACTTGCTTCATAGTCAGCGTGCTAAACGGTGCATCCACAACAGCTTCAAACTTTACTTTAGATATACAGTAAATAAATACCATCACAAGTAACATGAATTTCATTTTAATTCAACATGATTTAATTGATGATTTAACACAAAATTTGTTTGAAATTAATGCTATAGTCATTTTGATTTAAAACGAAATGTAATGTTGATAACAATGTTATCTTAGCAGTGAAAAATATTAAATAAAATCTTTTATTGTCTTTTGTGTATTCAATGTCTTCTAAATATTGAAATTTATAACTTGTTATTTGTAATCAATTGTGGTAAGTATTTGCCTCCAATGACATCGCCATGTTAAAGTAATTGGTTAAAATGCCAAAGTATAAGTAGTGAAAAGTATTTTTTTTAGCATTTTAACTTAGCATTTTAACTCATTACTTTGCTATCAAAATTTTTCCTGGGTAAGGCTAGATCAATTATTTTTCGTTTAAAATTAATATGAAAGAGATAAATGTGAAGCATGTAGACAAAGAAAATATTTTGACTGCGCGGAGGGTTGAACTGACGTTTCGATAGCTCCTGCTAATCTCATTAAAAGTAGATGATATTCAACTTTTGACTGCAAACCAATGACTTTGGTCGAGTGGCCTAAGCGGTAAAGAACTCTGATGAGATTAACGGGAGCTATCGAAACGTCAGTTCAACCCTTCGCGCTGTCAAAAAATTTCCTTTTTCTACATGCTTCACATTTATCTCTAAATAAAAATATAATTTAATTGAAAAATTAAATTAAAACCGATCTCAAGTCAAAAATAATTAAATATCTTTGGATATAAACCCATACAGTTCGACTAAACTCATTACTTAATTGTCATATTAATTCAATTTGATCAAGCACCCTAATAACTCATACAAACTACTTTTGACCTTAAAAATTGTAATTTTTCACTATTTTGTGATACAAAAAAAATTTTTTTAACAGTATATTCTTCTCTGTTGTATTATGTTGTGTTTCATTAAAATTTTGTGCCAACAAAAAAAAATTCCGAATTTTTTTGAAAAAATTTTGGGAAAAATTATTTTATTCACTTTTTTCAGCATAATTTCCAGGGACTCCAAATTGTTTACTGACAATATTTGAAAAAAAAAACAACAAACAATAAAAAACAGTAAATACTAAAATAGGCAACATAAGCAATGGAACAATAACAAAGAAAGTAAAAAATGCAATAAGAATATAGCCTAACTGGTGAAAAACGAATATTTTTAAGGTACAAAGTAGTTTCTATGGGCTATTTAGGATGCCTAGATACGTTCAGATTGTATTGATATGTTCAGCTTTGCCATAGCTACAACTTTGCCAAATATTGTTAGCAAAAATTAAGAGTCCCTGTAATGTATGCTGAAAATTGTAAAAAAAAATTTTTTGTTCTTATATTTTTTCAAAAAAAAGTTGAACGAATAAATAATTTTTTTTTGGCATAAATTGTTAATAAAGTTTGTTTAGCGGACTCTTAGCTACACTATTTCCATATATAGTTAAGGGGTATTACCAAGTCTGAATTAGCTGTTTACCAAAAACTGGTGACAGTTTTTTTTAATTTGGGAGCCTATACAAAAAAGTTGGTTACCAAATTCGCCAAACTGAGTAAAGGATTTTAGTACCCTTTAATAGTAGAATCAAACTGTCAAGTCCGTGTGTTTTTTGCACAGTTGCACTGTGTTATTTCTCAAAAATGTAATATAATATTCAATAAAAATTGCGACATGTTGATTTTACATTCCTTCTTTTCTGTGTGCACGTGATGCTCAAGTTTGGCATATAAATCGATTTTAATGGTTTTTTGTACTAAGCCTGCAACCGAAAAGGGGCTTATGCATAGAATTAAGTCCATCCAGCAAAGCATCGTGAAAAAAATCATACAATCTGGAAGCGTATTTGTAAGCATAATATACTGTTTACTTAAGGCTGTTTCAGACTATAATACAAGTATTAACACTTTTGACGAAAATGCCTCCCTGATTTAATTTCTCTTTGAAAAATTCCAAAATATAATAACAACCCAGTAAAAAAATTGCTTCAAATAAAGGAGGTTTTTACTATGAGAGAATAAAAGTAGTGCTTACAAACCTGCTGATATCGCTGCTGATTTTTGTATGGTGAGTTCCCGGTTTGGAGAACTACATTTTTGACACAAAAAGGGCTTTTTGAAGCGCTGAAAATCATCACCATTTTCAGCACTAAAACTGTAAGTATATAGAACTTTCTCGCTTAAAAAACTGCATTGTATCAGCAGTGAAAAATCTGCTTATTTTTGTATAGTTTCTTTCATATACATTCACTGCTCTGCAATAAGCTCTTATTTTCGCTTTATTGCCTTAGTGCTTCAAAAAACATTTCTTACTGGAAATTTAACATGCCAGAGTTTAATTCTCCTCGTAAGTATTAATACTTGTATTATAGTCTGAAACGGCGTTTAACAATACTTAACAGCGAGTGACCTGCTATACAATCCCAATCATCAGCTCGTCCATCAATAACCATCGCGAAGACCCAACCGGAATGACTTCCGTACTTATGGTGGTGAGATCTGAAGCGTATCCTAACTGACGTACACACGTCATGATCATCTTATACCAATAGATAGTTTCTGATACCGTAAATAGCTTCAAGCCCAATAAAATCCTTAATGTCCACCTTCCCACAGTCTCTGACAGTAGAAGACAGCTACCGAAGCAAACAGGTATCACTCTGAACTTGATTAATCCAAGGTACGCGAAACACGTCTCTATTATACCCATAAAGCTCTTACGATACAGTGCATCTGCTCAAGACCCATGTATCACTCTGGCAGTATTTTAAATAGCAGTTGCCCAAAACACTTGTCCGTCATGCCCATTAAGCCCTCTCGACATAATGCATCTGTTTAAGACCTTAGCCGGTTTTAGCTACAGCAGTTACCACTCTCATCCAACGACATGCCTACTATTAATAATAGGGGAAATCACCCTTCGTTGGAAACTGCTATTGCAGACCTTGCAGGTCATGCAAGTCTAGGATATATGCTACAATATGCAACACAACAAGAACAAAATATAAGAAACTAACATTTCCTACACAGTAGCAGATATGCAATACTAAAAACTGTAGGAAACTTGTCTAGCATATATGCAATTAGCAAAATTACTCAGAGAGGCTCTCTGAGAGTGTATAAAACATAAACATGAAAATAAAATACAAACTAATAGTTGGCTTCAACGAGAAAAGTGAACAAAGTTGGTTCGTGTGTGTACGTTTATATTATTTGTTCATTTATTTTATGTATTTAAATATCAAATGTATGCATGTTTAATAAATGTTAGTTCAGAATTAATCTACAAATAATAAATTAAGAAAATATTAAAAGTAGTTTTTTATGGTACATTTGAAAAATTACATAGTTATACATAATACATATATGTATGTATGTATGTATTTCCTACATGTTTAAAGAAGACACTCATTCTTTGTAGCAGAAAATGATAGTTTATATCCTAGAGGTGCAAATATGCCACAAAGAGTGATTTCCGCTAATATTTTCCATATAATTCACTTTATTTGTCAGGGAACAACTTTCGAGGTAGCAGAGCTGTTACCAGCACAACAACAAAGAACTCGTTGACAAATCTGTTTCGTCTGAAGCAATAGTTCTTGCCGAAAATATAATTACTGCTTAAGCCTATTTTGGCTTTTCTGCGAAATACCCAGGGTCCTGGTAGGTATCGAACCTGTGAACTCCCGGTAGATAGTCAAGTATACTATCTACTACACTATGGAGCAGTGGTTACACAGAAAGAAAAACGCCATACTACATTTAAGTATTTTCTACTTACTTTGAGTACGAGTCGTACTCATAAATTTAAGTACGAATAACAGTAAAGTGTACTCAAATCAAGCTGGAAATGGTCAGAGTGTGCAAACAAACAAAACTTTTCGCAAACGTTTCATGCGAAGACACAAACTTTTAACATATTTTTAATCGTTTCATTCATCTGCATGCTTTAATATTGCGTTTCAATCGTACAACAACAACACAAAAGCAGAAATGTATTTCGTTGAATGCTTCATTGTATTTAGCATAAATACACTAACACATTCTCTACTATGATGAGCAAATCAATCGGGAAACGTTTGCAAATGTATTTTCTTAAAACTTTTACATTTTGCTCTTGTTCTTTTCTTTTATAGCTGCGTACATTTAAGTTAATGTACATTTTGTGTACACAAACACGAACAGTACGAAACTAAATGGGACTATAATTCTCGTTGTTATTGTTTTGTTTTTGTTTTACACATTGGAAAATACAAAACAAAACGAAAGCAAACGTTTCGTTTAGTTTATATTCCTACTCTGGAAATGGTATACAATTCTTAAATAATGAAAAAAATTCTGAATCACGTACAAAATTCTTAAATTCTTAAGTACGACTATATTTATAAACTTTATACATAGTCGTAGTGTGTTGGTGTCTGTTTGCATGTTGATAGCTTCAAACCTTTGTATGATATTGTTGTTGTTTATTTATTTTTTTGTTCGCGCAGTGCCGACAAATAGCCGACAAACGTTGGGTTACATGTTGCTGGTATACACTGGATTTTAGCTGATTTAGCTGAGTTGTTTTTGTGCTGATTTAGCTGAGTTGTCTAAGACGTTGGTTTACAAACATGTTGAATACCAAGAATGAACAAAAATAAGCTTTAAATTATAACAAGTAAGTAAAAATATTAAATTTTGCTCAGTAGTAAAAAATATAAACTCTCAAGTCTGTTCCAGGATTAAGTAAGTAAAAATAAGTCTGATTCATTACAGAGTAGGATTGAATCAAGTATGCAGCGGGCTTGAATCAAGCATGTAATACGACATTTGTCGACTAGTTTTCAGCTGTGCCCGAGCAATGAAAATGAACAACAGCAAAACAACAACAAGAGCACAACAGTAAATTGTGGCTATCATCAAAGCCACCAAACACCAACACAGTACGACTGTAGCAATTACAACTTATGCCTACGCTTAAACACATCGCGTAAGTAAAATAACTAATGAAATAGCTATATTAAAGTCATGTTATTTTAACTTGATATAACTTTAACTTAACATGATTCTGCGTATTGCTTCAATATCGAATTCACGTTATTTTAACTAGAAATATCTAACTATGATTCAACCTGATACTTCGTATTATTTCAGTATCAACTTCATTTTGATTCAACTGTACTGGAATATTAAATCAACATGAAATAAAGTTATTTCAAAAGAAAAAGTATTCTTTGAAGTTTATTGGAAAATCATGTTGAATTAACATGAAACACCTATGAAGCACAATCACTGCCAAACAATTTCAAATTAACCTCGTTTTCGACGATTTTAATACGAAGTTTTTCTGTATTTGTCTTTTTGCAATAATTTTGTAAAACAATCAAATTTAACAAGCTTGATTTGTAATTTTACATTCAAAGGTTAAAAGTTTTCTAACTCCAATTAAAAGTATAATTTTACCCTGTTTCTTTTAAACTTGAAAATATTGTTAAAACAAATTCCGCTTTACTAAGTCTATTAAGAATAGTTTCCATTTTTAAACTTGTTTAAATCAAATTAATGAATAGAAGTGTTAAAAAAAATGCACACACAAAAAAGTCTAAAACAAATAATAAACAATATTGATTAATATGCACAAATTGTTATAAATACTTTTAAATAAGATAATTGATGATTTCCGCATTCGGTTGCTAATCGATAGAAATTTTATTCCACACAAAAATCAAGACAATTCAAATGCAAAAAAGTGGTGGCATATTTCTAAAAAAAAGTTTAATTAATTTATAATAAAACTAAAACTATTAAATTCAAAAAGATTTAGGAAAAAAACGCTGCAAATGGAAACAATTTGTAATAAATAATAAATAATTAAAACGCATTATACTTTTTTGTTTGTTGTTGCTGCTTTTGTTATTTTGAATTAGAAAATTAATAAGAATTAATTTGGACTTAAATGAATTAAATGCAAATTAGTGTCATTACGATTTGGTTGTAATTTCATATAATTTATTTAATAATTAAGTGAATTGATTTTACTGTTTGGGTTCTTGGAAAGCGAAGTATCTTCGGGGGTTTTAGGGGCTGCAGGTCAAAAACTAGTTTGTACTTAAGCTACAACTAAAGATGGCAAGTTTTTAGGTGGGGAAATTTTAGCAATTTGTGAACGTTGCTATTGCGTGAGTCTAGTCATGATAAAATAACGAGTCAATCCAGCTACAAAGCAATGCTGTGGTTATCTTGAATAATAGCATGATTCGACTTACGTTGATTTCAACTTATTAATGCTAAAGAGCTCCATTTAAAACGCTCTTTCCAAGAGAGTTAAAAACTTTCGGAATATCATGGAAGAGTCTCCATATTTTTTTATGCAAAACGACCCAACTTATATATTGATTCCATCAATTTTAATTAATATGGGTGCACCTGTGGCTGAGTGGTAGCGATGCTAGCCTGTCTGCCCAGAGGTCGTGGGTTCGATTCCCGTCATAGACCCTGGGTGGTTTCCACAGACAACGTAATCGCTTCGCGGGCTATGTTTGTTAAAAAAAATTTAAAAAAAAGTAACCATATTCTGATTATTTTGATTTTGAAATTTTTGTTCGTTTTTACTTAGTATATGGAACTTTTATCGACATACGCGGTTCTATGCATCTTTGCTAAGAAATGAATCTTACGTTATGTTTGCCTGACATTTTTACAAAAATTTTCGTATGACATTTATATAAAATTTCATACCGTGGAAATAATTTCAAAGAGACTCTGTTTTGGCTATACTGAAAAAAATTATTTTAAGACACGTTCTTATTTGAGAAAACCATGGAATTGACAACGGTTGTCACAGGAAGCAGTGTTGTCTTAATTGCGATATAAGTTGATCATCTTGTCATCAAGAGCAGGGATGTAAATTTTAGTTTTTCTTGTTTCTATTTTAACTTTACTTTTAATTATATAAGATATTAATTTTTTTCTAATATTGATCTTGATCTCAGGCTCTTCCTGTACCGCCCCCTTCGCGTCACTTTTTGAAATATCAACACTACAAAGTCATTCTTTTGATGTTATTGGGACATACATATGACGCCTAAGTGTCATTAATATGAAAACAATGTCTCATGTTCTCGTTCCCTTAATCATTTTATCTATACTTTTACACTGTTCTATAGTCTGCGAGATTTAACTACAATCAACTATTGATAATTTGAAATTCGTTAATTTGAATTTCGCAATAAATTGAACACATTCCCAGGTCCCTTGAAAAGCATTCAATAAATTGATAAAAATCCCTGTAAATTTGGTCCCTTCGGTAATTTGAAATTATTTAAATGGCATATTGATCTCCAACGCGCTACAATTTGAAATATGTTGGCCCCATGTTATATAAATGGTTTTGATAATAGGTCTGCGTCTAAAACGAGCTCCTGAACGATAATAGATCCCAGAACCTGGCATAACTATAAGTTCTTGATCTCCACCACCCAGGTGCAGCCAATTTTGCCACACTAGTTGAGGATATTGCCAATACATGCAGGTCAATCGGAATTAAGTTTAGTATAGCATTAAGACCTACCGAAGGACTAGTACGTAAATAACCTGTAACCACAAAGCAACCCTATTTTTGTACTATGTAGAGTTGGTATAATACATATTTCTTACATGCTGTCTATACCTGAAAAAGATTTATCATAACAAACAACAAAACGTCGTCGAAGCCGTTGTCAAATTTTTGTTAATGCAGGAATGCATGCGAATAAATTGTGGTTTTTCTGTTATGATAAATCACAATTTCTTTGTCGTCATGAAGTTTCCATAGTGCACTGTTGTGCTCAGTAGTATGAGTTTTTCTTGTTACCATTACCATTGTTTCATATTAGTTTTGAAAGAAAAATTATTAATCTAACCTTAAAGTTCTCCGATTTAATATTTATCACTGGTAAAACAATATTGTGATCAACGTTACATATCATTTTAAACCAACATGACTATACCTTTAATTTCAAATAAATTTTGTTTTAAATCTGAAATTAAATCATATCGAATTATCATGTTAAATTGGCATAGGGTTAATGTACATCACGCAAGTAAAATAATCTTTAAAATGACTGCATTAAATTCATGTTGTTTCAATTTGAAATAAATTTGTTTCAACATGTTCAACATGATTCTTTGTGTTTAAATATCAAATTCATGTTGTTTCAACTTGAAATAACTTTGCTTCAACATAATTCTTCGTGTTAATTGAGAATCAAATTCATGTTGTTTCAACTTCAAGTTGCTTTGAATCAACATCATTCTTCGTATTATTTCAGTATGAACTTCATTTTGATTTAACTATATTGGAATATTAAATTAACATGCAATATAGTTATTTCAAAAGGAAATATTTTCTTTTTTTTTTAATTGTAAAATCATGATGAATTTACATGAAATACCTATGAAGTAAAATCACTAAAGAAAAATTTTTAATTAACCTTGTTTTCGATGATTATAGAACGAAATATTTCTGTGTATATGTTTCAGTTAAAAGTTCCAAGCTCAAGCTGGATTCGCGCCTGATTATAACTTCTATATATATTTTTTATTCACCGCAGAGACAGTTCTTGATTCTGTAGCCGAAGCTATCTAAAGTTCTCAATTTTGTTCTTTGTTTGGGTTTACTCCTAGACCACCGTCTCACAGTGCACAGTGGGAGATTTCGGCAGAAACGCCATAACTTTTGTATTTCTTGTTGTAAGGTCATAAATTTCAGTATGTGACTTAATTAGTTAAAGGCACTTGTATTATTGCGTTTCAATGTTTGCCACGCCCATGAATAACGCCTCTTATGTTGTTAAGCCCATTACTTTGCCATTTCTTGCCCAATCTTAAATATTTATATGTCAATGTAAATGATTTTAAGACAGCTAAATTTCTTACTTTAATGACTTTAAAATCTGACGTCAAATTATTTGTGCTTTTCATGGTATAAACTTATTATACCATTTCATTATTTTTCTAAGTCTAATGATAATTATATTTTATATATCCAGCAAAAACTACTGCTTCGTACGAAGCAGGTTTATAAGCGAGAGAAGCTTTGTTATTTCTACTGCTTCGAAAAGTGCTTCGAACATGTATGCGTTTTTTTTGCAATGTCCCACTTTGGAGCTCTTGTCTTTGATATAAAACAGCGTTTCTTTCGAAGCATCGAAAATGCTCTAAAATCATGTCTCATCTTATTATCGTTAAACTACAGACAAGTGGTGATAAGCAAATACACGTGAGCACTGAAGATGGAAGTGTAGCGGCTTCCGAAAGTGCCGCTACTCTGTTCTGCTGTATACGTTGTAATTTTTCCTTTGTTCCTTGGAATATTAATCATGCCCAATTCTTTCTGAATATAACGTTACGAACCTTAGCCTAATAATAAATTTGGATTCACAAAGCAAATACATTCGAAATAATCATATTAATATACAGACAAAACAAATCGTGTTTTATTACCAATTTCTCTCTTCCATGGAATAGGTGGGAAATGTAGAAAGAGAGTATACTTTAAATGGGTTTTGAGTTTTCAAATGTGTTAGTGTTTATTTGTAACAATGCGTACGACAATTCGTTAGAACCTAACCCAGCCAAAACTTTTGTGGTTTTTGTAATGGGTAGTATTTTATTAATGGGTTACAAAGTAATAAGTGGTACTTATTTATCTTATTACTATGCTTTAAAATATAACTACTATCTACTTGTTAATAAAATTAGTGCATATTTTTCTCACTATCTGAAAGTAGTTACAATTTGTTGATGTGTATTAATAAAATATGTAGACACCCACTTTTTAAGTCAACATATGTCTGTATATGAAAACTAAATTTTGTCGCTTAAACTTGCAAGTCAACAATAGCTGAGTGAGTAAAGTTATTGTCTTCAAATCTGAACGAGCACAGGTTCGTATCCCAACTAGGTCAAAAAAATAAAAAATTAAATTTTTTTTTTAATTTTAATTTGTTTATTTGACTACTTATTTTTTAGCTTCGAGTAAGCCAAATAATAACTAGTTAATTGCTTTGACAATGTAAATACATTTGTAAGGGGTCTCCCTTATTTTTTGGACTTTTCAAGCAAAAATAAGTAGTTATCGAGTTAAATTGCAAATAGTTACGACTTAAATCCTAATATACTTATATGCCTGCCAGTAAGGAAAGTTTTTGCTGGGATATTGTTGAAAGCTACAATGCTACTGAATATGATTTTGTTTATTTTGGAGTTCGTATTGAAGAAATGTAAAATGCCGACTAACTTCGTAATTTAAACATTATGAACACTGAGAGATCTCTGCCTTATTTTTGAGCAGCCTCGGAAGCGCTTCAAAAGATCGCATGTGGAAGGCATGAACGTTTTTTACTGCTTCTAGAAACATGATATTTTTTTTGTTGGGTATTCATATTCCAAGTATTCTAAAGGTATTTTTATGAAACTAATTATGTTTATATTATATTTCCTGGCGCAAAATTTTCTCAAAGTGAAACATTTGAATATAAAAAAAAACTATTTTGAATGATCGGCTTATGATCTGATTTATGTATAAATATTGTTTTTTCTTTTGTTTTTATTATTAAAATATATAAAAACGCGAAAAAACTTGATTTGTTTTATTTTTGTCCACAAAACTTAAAAAAACCGAGTAATGCAAACATTTTCCTATTAACTCGAATAATTTTTAGCAGTATTGCTTATTCGAATAACTAGAACGAATTAAAAACATTACTCGGTTGATAGCTCTCTCTCTCTCTCTCTCTCTCTCTCTCTTGGTAAAAGCTCTAATTAAAAATACAAAAAAAATATGTTTAGGGTTTGACCGAAATCTAGAATGAAGAAAAAAAAAACAATGGCAACGCTGGGAATGCGCAGTATAATATCAACTTGAAAGTGATTTAATTCTCGTATTCAATTTTCATAAAAAACTTGTATATACATATAAGAATTAAAAGTATATATAACAGAGCCACCTGACAAGTGCTGATAAGCAAAATACACGTGAGCAATGACGATGGAAGGTGTAGTGGCTTCCGAAAATGTCGCTTCTCTGTTGTGCTGTGTACGTTGAAAAATAAAGTTGATGTTAATTTTTCCCTTGTTCCTTGGAATAATAATCAAGCCAAATTTTTTCTGAATTAAACGTTACGAATATATAAATATATCGGAAATCAATTTCCAACAATACGTTGACAACTACACAAAAAAAAGTGCAAATTATTAACCATTATTACTGGTTTATAATTTTACTATAAATATTCTAACATTACAACAAAAAAATAATAAATTAAAAGAAAAATAAAAAAAAACAAACTCCAGGTGATAAAATAATCAAACAAGATTTCAAGGTTTACAACGCAAATTGAACTGGTTGTACTTGAAATTTGCACAAAATAATAATTTTCGTTTTGGAAAAATCGTTTTGACAGCAATTAATGTATGCACAAGTAAACAATGAATTTGGTACAGTTGATGGAGTGACAGACGTAGCAGGTGACTGTGGCGATAATGAAATATTATATAATATATAATATGAAAATTAAAATTTTACTCTAAGATTTTCTAACCCATCACAATGCTTTGCTTGTACGAACGATACAGCTGCATTAAAACTCTCTTTGTTTACGATATAGTTGGGCCTTCATATTAGGGTAACCAAATTATCTGGACCCCTCGCGAAATCTCTTTTAACCCGAACCCATGCAGATGCACCATCCTATAAACGAATAAGGATTTATTTATACTAAATGGTAATATTGTAAAACTCAAAAACGTACTAGCAATGAAGAGTATAAAAAAGATAGAAAGAAAGATAATTAAAAACAATTTTAACTTTCAACCACTGAAAACAAAAAGTGATTTTTACAAATAAAATATAATTAATATATTTATATAATAAAGTGGCCAAACAATAAATACAAAATACAAACGACTACAGCTATATTTTTAATTTCAATGATATTTGCTCGTACAAAAAAAAATCAAAAAGCAAAAAAAGAATATAAAATAAACTAAATAGAACTCTGATTGAACTAATATATCAAACATTGACTTGGAACAAAATGCAAAAAAGAATGAGAAAAAAAACACTAGAACAAAAACCAATTTATAAGAATCTATTTTATCGAATAAAATTTTAATTAAAATCATTTTTTGTTGTTGTTGTTATAGTTGTTGCTATTCATTGTATAATAAATATGCCAGTAGCATAAATGTAAAAGATACATACTCAAGATGTAATACAAATTTTAAAATTGAAAATAAAATATAAAAAAAATGGGGGAAAAAAGTAATAACAAGTAGCTGATGTTGCTGTAGTTATTTGCTGTAATTACTAATAAAATATTTAAGATACAGATACAAGAATTATGTATGTGTATTCACTGCCATCTAAAAGCATTTTATAGAAAACTAAAACAACTACCAGTAAACTAAATAACTAATAGGCAATTTGTTACACCCTCTCTTTGCTACAGAAGGCAACAGCATACGCCAGCCAGTATTTGGAATGGCATCTTGGTTAATACGGTATGGGCAGTACTGTATGGCGTATACCACAATTGGTGTACGATCATTCAAAAATAATTGTATGTTAAAGTTAAATTTTGTACAACATTTTTTTTCTCTTACATGTTCCATAAGCAAGTTGATAAAGTGGCCAGATCTTTGCAAATATGCACAGAAAAAACTAAATTTCATTTTCTGTAAAGGAATTCAATGAAATAGTAAATATTTTGTCTAGAAAGGGACCTACAAACAAATTTGTAAATATAGGCAAAAATATCTCAACAATTTCATTGAAAAAACTTGTTTTTTTTAGTGAACAAATTGCTTAAATCTATAAAAAAAATTTCCCTAAAAATATTTGCAATTTGTAAACAAAATAATTTACTAAATCAAAGAAAAATATTTAGTGGATTATCTGAATTTATAAAAATAATTAGTCTAAAAATAATAACAAATATTAAACAAAATAGTTTACATAATCAAACAAAAATATTTACTGGATTTTTTGTAATATATCAAACCACATTTTTGTCTGGTTCATCATCCATTAAGCAGTTATGAAATTTCACATTGTTAAATGTGTTCGAGTCTGAATGTTTATCTAAAGGCTCTAGAAAAATTAATGATAATTAAAGCAATGACATTAACGAATTGATTCATTCAAAAATCGTCAGTGAACAAACTTGGTACAATCGCATTCCTTTTACTATCATTGTTGTTGTTGCTAATTGTGGGTATGTGGTCATGGGGTTTGTTGTTTCTTGTTGTTTTTGGTGTTTGCGTCCTAAATAAGAGTCAAACAAACAATTCATTGATTATGTAAAGAATATTTACTGAAAATTAAATTTATTTTTAGACAAACTTTTGTTTGAAAAATTTTTGGTGATAATTGTTTCTGTGTGTAATGTGATGAATAGTGTTTACATATGTATGTAGGCGAAATATCTAAGCTGACCACTATCGTCTCTGTTTATGAAAAGTTCTTAAAGTTCGGTTCTTCCTATTTTGATAGATTTTTACCTTGAAATTAAAGAAATAATTTTTTCTAAAGGAAAAATTATAAATATTTCTGAAATTGCAATTAAAGATGCCAAACGGGACAAGGTTTTTCGAATCCCGCGGTTCGGTACTTTTAATTTAAAAAAAACGGGATGTCGGGACGGGTCGGAGTTCTTATATAGAAAAAATCAAATAAATTCATGGTTGACGCGCCTTTAGTAGTACAACCAATGATATCTTAAGATAATGGGTGCTCCAGTAAAATCTCCTTGATTAATTTGCATTTTGAATGCTCTAAACATCGTTTTATCCCTTTCGTCATTAAATTCAAAAAATAATAAAAAATCATGGAACAAAGTCAACGTGTAATTCCCGTTATGATTCAATTTCAAATATTTAAAGTGATTTCAAACAGGTTAACAATGGTGTTCGCTATCGTGAGATGATAATGAACTTTTTATGGCCCGAATTGGAAGATATTGATGTGGACGATATGTGGTTTCAACAGCACGGTGCCACTTACCACACAGCTAACGAAACAATGGCTCTTTTGCGTGACAAATTCAATGGCCGTGTTATCTCACGTGGTGGCTATGTCAATTGGCCTCCAAGATCATGTGATTTGACACCGTTTGACTTCTTTCTTTGGGGTTATTTGAAAGAAAAGGTGTACGTCGATAAGCCAGCATTAAATCAAGAGCTAAAGGATGAAATAATTCGGCACATTAACGGCATAGAACCTCAATTATGCCTCAGCGTCATTGAAAATTTCGACCATTGGATGGAGGTGTGCCGCCGAGGTCGCGGCGGCCATTTAGCTGATATTTTGTTGCATACATAATTGAACCATACCATATTATCATAATAAAAAGAAATGACAATAATTTCCTAAATAATTTGTGTTTTATTCAAAATCAACATCGACCCTTAAAATTTATATTGACAATTAGTGCAAAATATTACAATATAAGTAAAAAATGATCAACAAATTAATATATTTATTGCAAAATTTTGCACTAATTATCAACACATTTTTCATTTCAACAAGGTTTATGTTTCTCTTTTAAAATGTTAGATAGGACCTTTTGCATTATCTGTGACGATGTGTATGTAATATGTTCCATTTATTAAGGTTTAGAATTTTTTTGTTAGAACAAACACAACCCGCGAAGCGCTCAGCTTGTCTGCGGAAAAACACCCAGGGTCTATGGCGGGAGTCGAACCCACGACCTCTGGACTGATAGGCTAGCGTCGCTATCACTCAGTCACAGGGGCACCTTTTAAAAAATTAAAAAGATATATTGAGAAGAAACTTTGTCAGGCATATGGTGGTGTAAAACGCTGAGTTCGCATATTCTATATTCTTTTCTGAAAAAAGTGTAAAAGTGTTTTTTCTCTTTTATAAAAAAATCCCCATTGGGCAATCCTTTAAAGCGAAAATTTACCTTCGTAAGGGATGATACAACAACTTCTAATAAATCCACTTCCTCAAAAAATTATAATATTGCAAATTTTCATTGAAAAGTGCAGGAAATGTAGAAAAGCACTTCCATAAGTTTTAATTGGAGTGCAAATGTAAAGAAAATACGATGATAGAATTTACTAAAATAAAGCATGTGCTATCACTTTTATCAATAAGTATAGAATGCGATAAATTTCTAAGCAACAGTATGTGTCAGATGAAATACTTATTTCAGAAACATAAAAATTAAACGAATTATCACTCAATCACTGAGACATGTCCTATCAAAACCCTAGGCAAAAGGGAAGGTCCAAAAGGACTTGCAGGGATGGTTTTAAAGGACTTGCAACACATTCGCGCTCTGGAACTTTAACGGCGTTACTTAATATGTGAACAACCCTTTACACAAGTACATATAATTTGGTATAATTTGCTAACTTAACACAACCTCTTGTTAACAGCTTAAAAAAATAATTGAAACGCTATTTTACATTCGTAAATGTAAGCCAACTTGTATAAAAAGTAGCTTAAACAAGTTATTCGAATATTCGAAAAAAACTGTTCAAATAATTTTTTATTCTAAATTGAAAAATTTTGTTTGTTCAAACTCGAATATTCGAATAATTATTATTCGTATGACAACACAACTTCTGAAAGTGGTTGTTTGGGCACTTGTAAGCATACATATTTTAAACCTACCTATCTTGTGCAATTAGTTATGAGGAAGTTCTATTACAGAACGCATCCATCTGAAACTAGAAAAGAAAAATTTTTCATTAAGCTCACCATTGATAAACAAATTTTATATAAAATAATTAAAATTTAAAAAATTGTGTACTTCTTCCTTTGCTTAGAGACACATAATAAAAGCTCTAATACTGATTTAGTCAAATAATCAAAGTCAAATAATTTACCAAACTAATACACATGTGCATTTTTCACAAAATGTTTTCACTTTCTAAGCACGGTCTGATGAAACGTTTTAGGGCGAAAGCTTAGGAAGTTCTAAGACTAAATGTAGAGCTCTTGTTGGAATACTTTCTCAGACAAAGAGTCGTAGTCGGTGCGGATCATTTATAAACATGAAAATATGAGATAAAAGAGACACCACCACAAAGATCACAGGATATGAAAGAGTTTAGGAACTCAAAAAGAAGAGCTGAGTCTGCTTGGACTTGTAGTAGAGATTTTGATGATTGACGCTAATATCTTACAGTGCAGTGATGTCAAATTCTCGGGCCCAAAACGCGCAAAAGCTTTTAAAAAAGCATCTAAAAAGAGCTAAATTAAAAAAAGTTATGTATAAAGCAATATCCACACTGAAAAAAACCATGCAACATATGAACGAAATCGTTCGTATATTTTACGAAATGTTTTGTAATTTCGCACCACGAAATTGTTTCGTAAAATGTACGAAACGAACGAAATTGTTGTGTTTATTTTACGAAGTATCTTTTGTGTTTTAAGAAATAATTTTTTATACAATACGAAAGAGTTTTGTAGAAAAGAGAAAAAAGTTTTACATTTTACGAAATACTTTCATAGTTTAAGGTAATATTTAGAGAATATTACTAAATATTTTTTGTGTTTTACGAAAAAATTAAACAACTTTTTTTACATTTTTATTGTTATTAAAGTTTTTTCTCAGAAATCCCATTTTTGTGCCCCTTTTTGAAAATTTTCAACGGTAACGCTGTCTACAACTTATATCTATACGGGTCACTTAGCGCCCAATTTTATATGATTCAATAATTTTAAGATCAACTTATATAGTCCATAATTGATTTTGTAATATGTACGAAATTTTAGTATATTTTACGAAAAAACGAACTAGTAAATGTTTTCGTTACTTTCGTAAAACTATAAAATTCTGGTGTAAAAATGTATTCCGTAATATGTATGAAAGTTTCGTATATTTTACAAAAAGAAATAACTACGACAAGTTTTCGCTAATTTCGTCAAATAATAAAATTCTGCACTCAACCTAATTCGTAATATGTAAGAAAGTTTCGTACATTCTACGAAAAAAGTAAATATGAATGGTTTTTGTTACTTTCGTAAAATAATAAAATTCTAGACTAAAACTTTTTTCGTGGAATGTACGAAAGTTTCGTATATAGTACGAAAAAAGTAGCTACGAAAGCTTTTTCGTAAAATGTTGCATGGATTATTTTCCGTGCAGTAAAATTTTTCGAAAAAGCGCAAAAAAGGGCTAACTTATAAAGTGATTCTCTAGAAAATAAAACGCTATTGCTAGAATAAGGGAAGAGATAGTTCGAAAAAAAATGTACCCATATTGATCAAAAAGTAAAAAGGGTATAAAAGGGCCAAAAGATAATTGTAAAAAAGCTATATTTACGCGTTGTTTTGTGTGGGGCCAAATATTTTTTTCGCGTTTTGAGTAACTTAAAACAGTATAAATATAGTCCGAAAAGGGCTAAGTTGGCATTCCTGTTACAGTGGATTGACGAGATAATTTAAAAAAAGTACTTTGGTGCGGTGCTCAAAGAACAGGATAGTAACAAAACCTACTTATGTGTAGGTATGTCTGCAAATTGTAAAATATCCCTTTAGGCAATAGTTTAGCAATATCCCCAAATTTTCATTTAGAAGTAAATAATAAAAGTAATATTTTTATTTTCTTTCTTTTGTAATTTTTGACAATATTTTATTTTAAAAATTTTTTAACTAAAATTAATTTTAAAGCAATAAGAGTACTACATAATTACACAGAAAAAAGTTTCAGATACAATTAATTTTTTTATTATATCAATTAAATAATTAATTGATATCAATTAAATAATTAATTGATATCAATTAAATAATTAATTGATATCAATTAAATAATTAATTGATTTTAAACCTACAACGATTTTTGTAAATACCATTACGAAATTGTAAATTAAAGGAAAATCAGAAAACAATTTTTAACAACTTTTTTGTTGATTTAAAATTTATTTCAATTAAGATTATTGTTATATCAACAATGTCAAATTGTTGACTTTCCGAACAAATTTTAGCTATCAGAATTGTTGTATTAAAAATATTTTTTTTTATGAAATTCCAATCCTCGAAGCAACTTTTTGCTAGTCTGCGAAAAACACTAAATGTCTTTGGGCGGTGTCGAACCGGCGACCTGTGGACTATTAGACTAACGTTCTTACCTCTCAGCTACAGAGCAATTCGTTATTAAATACGCAAATAATGAATAAGTAATTGTTTGTTGAAAAAAATTTCTGTGTTTGTCGCATCAACAACATAATTTGTTATATTAACAAAATAAATGTTTGAATTTAAATTACATATTAACAACTTAAATTGTTAGTTGAAGTTTGATGATATTTTTTTCTGCCAAATGTATGCTTGAAATTTTTACGGAAGAGGAGTAAAGATTTAATAAAAAAATCTGTGTTTTAGATCAATATGTTTCAAAACCCAAAGTTTTTTAATCTTCCCAATGATATTTTGGCGATATCTTCCTATATTCTTATTAGTGGTTATCTGGCGATATTGCTAGTTTATCATTTAGAATAATCGCTTTCGTATTGCTTAGGAGTATTGCTATCGAGACACGTTTCTCCCCGAAGGAAGTATTTTCCACAACACGAAATCAATTATTGCCGCAATAGTATTTTTCATCCAGGCAATACGTTTGGCAATACAAATGGTGTATTTCTGTATTTGCTGGGATGTGTGTACATACCCAGCGGGAAAAGTAGTCATTGATTACATATATAATGAAAGATATCATTGGGCAATTTAAAGTAGTGTCATATAAGTCCTCTTTTTCATATTTCATATTATTTTATGCATGCATAAAATTTTATTTAAAATTTTCAAACAAAAAACTCATAAAATTTTACACATGATTGGCATGTGTTTTAAACAAATTGTATTTCATATTCTATAATTTTCTTTAACATTTTGATGTTTAATATAAAATAAAATAAAATGTGTAAAATAATTAAACAAAAGTTTTTTTTTGCAAAATCAAAGTGTAAAAGACATCGCAATTTATACGTGGCGCTTTTGAGCTCGAAGTTTTCTGGAAAAATGAAAAATTTATAACCGTTCTGAGACATGAGCTGTTCAAAATTTCAAGTGCTATTTAAATACAAAATACGGAATAGAATAATATGCAAGCTTATTTTGAATTGGCCAAATATAAAAGATATGTTTTACAAAGTACGAAACCTTCTTGGCCTGTCCTTAGAAACACTCAGTCGTTATATTATTTACTTTAGTTCAACAAAACTTATGGTCACCTCTCGCAACAAAATCAAACGCGACAATATACTAAATGCTTTAGGAAAAACGCTCAAATTTACAAAAATATAAAACGAAAAAAAAAATTTTAGATTCTAATAAAGATAAAATGAAACTTGTATAAATAAATGCCTGTGTCTGTCCAAGTAAAAAAAAACCGCCAAGATGTGAAGTTCGAACACAGCTTCATCATCCTGGTGCACACACACCAAAAATGAAACCTTTCGAATTGCATAGACTTCGTTTAAAAATATTGTAGGTTCTTTTTGAGTGATCAGTTTTTTGTTGTATCAAGAGTTTTTTTGGAGTTTGAAAAATTGCACAGGTCTCAACGTAGATGTTGCAAAGTAAATTGCCTAGACTCCAACTGTCTGTTAGAGGGGCAAATGGAAGAACAAAAAATTAGTTTTTTGGTGGCCATTATAATCTTATTCCATCTAACTATCGATCTTTCATCGATGGTTGTGGCAGACACTTTCCTAGAAGTTATTTTTTTTTCTCTCATTTTCTCTGCAACATTTTCATTGCCAACTTAAAATAATCCAGCAATTGTTGCAGCCAATGGCTTTAAATGGTTGTTGTGTCTGTTCAAGTGACGACATGCATTGATGAAAACTGGAAGCTGTTCAACCACTTTTTTTCGTTAATAATTTTTCGTAATTTTGATGTTGATTTTGTTTTTTGGTTTATGGCCGGCCGTCTTAGAAATAGACAAATACATTTGGAACAATCTTTTGTTGGTACATAGTACATGCATAGTTGTTGTTGTTGTTGTTGTTTTTATGTTCTATCAAAGTAACAATATTGCATGATGATGATGGTGAGGATGAGGATGAGGATGCTGTTGATAAGTGAGTGAGGCACCTTGAAAATTGCCGCCACATTTTGCTACTGCCACAGCCTAGAGCTAGCTGTCTTTTCTGTTAAATTTTTAAGACTACAACGAAGTTTGTTGTTGTTACTGTTGCAGTTGATGGTCCTACTGTTGCATATGGAGGGCGTGTTACTTGGGGCACTCATGTGTTTGTGTGTATTTGCAAAATGTAATTTTTGTTAGAATATTGTTTATATCTTGTGTTATTTTTTAGTCCAACCTCAGCCAGCTGGGCATTGCCACTGACATTGATTATGATGGACGGTGATTTGATGTTACTTGTCTTTGTTGCAGCTACTGCTTCTTTATCGTGTTGCATTATATCAGACATTCGCATTATTTTATTTTTTAAGTTTTTGTTGATATTTTTATGTTGCATAGCTTTAGGAAATGCACTGTTGCAAGCAACATCTAATATAGGAAAATTCAACCAGTATTTTTGAAATTTAATTTTGATTTGATCTTGAACAGGGAAAGAAGTTTTAGTTTTTTTTTAATTAAAATTATATTAAAATACATATTGGAATTTTCGTACTTCTAAGCAAGCGAAATTTTATCATATATAGGAAGTTACGAAAAATCTATAATAACTTTTTACTTGTGAACTTAAGGCCGGTTCTATAAAATAAAAAGTGAAAAAACTCTCTCAAAATAAAATATTCCCTTCAGGAAAATTTACTTGTAATCGATTTTTCTCAATACATATTTGGCCAATTCGTAGAAATGTTGCTGGTAATTTCCAAGTAAACATTTGCCTAGAAACATGTTTATGTGAAAATTACCAACAACATTTTTACGATCTACAACACTTGCAACAGGTTGTGAATTGAGCAATTGTATTTTTAAAACTCTAAAGCGGAGAAATTATATCGCGCAAAGAACATTTTTAAAGATTCCCATATATTTTTAGTTTTAGCAGGCTTATTGTGTCATTATGTTTAAAGTTTATTTTATGACTATAAGTCGTCTGTAGAATCTAAAAATTTAATTAATCTGTAAAAGGGGCACATGAAATATTTTTTGAAAATTTTCATGATGGCCTAAAAAGAAATCGATGTAGAACACAAAATGCTAACTTTTGGAATATTATCTGTCTGTCTGCCTGTCTGTCTGTCTGTCCGAACTGATACGTGTAAATACACAAAAGCCAATGAATGTATTTTTATAAAATTTGGTGTGGAGGTACTTCGGTATCCCGGTTCACGTTTACAATACTCTTTATTGCGATAATATCAAAATTAAGACATGAGCTCCATAATCAATAATGTTTTTTTTATTTTCTTAGTTGCATGAAAAATTATTAATCTAAGCGTAAATCATGTTGATTTAACATATTTCACTGTTAAACAATATTGTTCAATATTGAAATCAGGAGATACTGTTTTAAAGTAAAATCAATTTTTATCATGTTAAATTAAAATCGGATATACTTTAGTGAATCAATGAAAAATCAACGTTATATTTCATTTTAAATCAACATGACTACAAATATCTTTAGTATCAAAAAAAATATATGTTAAATCATCAATTCATTCATTAATATATATACATTTAGAGTCTAAAAATCACGATCTTCATACAATAGTAACATTTTAATTTTTGTGTGTGCGTATGAGTGTGGTATGGAAATCGTGATTTTTATCAATTGAGTTCCCTCACTTAATTGTGGATAAAACCAAAACTTGTCGGCCGATTTTAATATAATATGGCTAGTTTTGTTTGGATTATATTGACGTATATATATACTTATGAAAAAATAACTAAATTTTTATTTTATATTAATTTCTTATAGATTTTTTAACAATAAAATTTTTATAAATTTCTTTTAACAAGTTCCACGATATCTTCGAAACTACTGAGCAGATTAAAAAAACAATGTTGGTACGGCTTAAACATATTTCTGTTATCAAATTTCTGATTTTTTTTATTTAACTAAATAGAACAAACAGTTCTCTAATTATGTTAACATACACTCTAAAACATTACTTCAAATTTGCGATCATATATTGTCTAAATTTGTGTTGAAAACTTCTCCTTGTCTAAAATTACATCGATTTTGTAGTTATTTTATTTAAAAAAAAACCTTTCAAATTAAACATATTTAATCCAAGTGAAAAAAATGTAACATAAAGTATAATATGGTTATTTGCTGAATGGTAGATACGTCATACTATCAGTCAGGAGGTTGCGGTTCAAACCTGCACACAGCCAATCGTTTTTTAGTAAAAACATTTTGTTGAAAAATAATGCGTGTGTAATTTTAGGTCGATAATAATCTGTAAAGTGTTGCCGACTATTATGGACCTAATTTTCAACAAAAGTGCCTTAGAGTGTATGCAACTGATTCTTTTTTCTTTTTTTTTACATAGCGGTATATCCAGAAATTTAAAACAAATTTGAAAAAAACGGAGCCAATATTCGAATTTAGCGCCCAAAATAACATAAGAAACAACTTTATGTTAAACTAGTAAAAGCCTTGAATATTTGTGTTATTTAACCCGTTTAATACTCAAATTTCGTCATTAAGAATAGTTTTGGAAAATAGTATAATATTAGAATTCACATAATATTTGACCGGTCAGAGTTTTTGTAATAAAATTTTTAACTTATATAGACGAAATAGATTTCTATAGATAGAAGATTAATATTTATTTGTTGTGGTATTCAAATACCAGAATTCCTAAGACGGGGAAACCGTGTTCCAAAAACTTTCTTTTTTACAAAAATGGCCACCGTTTCGTTATTTACCCTGTGATGTTTAAATTAGGGATGTAACGAATACCGATACCGATATATCGGCGATACTTCAGATTTTCCGATACATCGGTATCGGCGATATTTTACTGCCGATACGACGATACTTTAAAAAAATTTTTCAGAGTTTTTTTTAACAAATAATTTATTTTTGTTCGATTTTACCATGAATTAAATACACTTCGTTATTTTTTAAATCTTATTAATATCAATTTTAAAAATTAATAATATTTTATGCTGTTATTTTGTAAAAAATTATTTATTTTTTGTTAATTTTAGCATGAATTCAAATTCAAGCCGTTGTTTTTTAAATCTTATTCCAGCAAAAAAGAGATACTCCAAAGAAGTCATGAAAATGTAGAATTCGCGATCTGGAAGTATTGCAAATTTCGATCATTTCTAATTAGTTTTACATATCCTTGCCATTGCAAGAAGTTCTGTTTTTCGATTACCAATCACCGAATTGGAAGCGATGCTAGGACAAATTTCTTTTTCGGTATTCTATAATGATTTTTCCTCAAGGAAAAAGGATAAAAAAGTACCCATTTTCACAATTTTTTTTTTATGCTAATTTAAACTCAGAACTGTATTTTCATGTAAATTTAAGTGAATAAATATAAGCTTAGAAGTCTTTTAATAATTAAGCTATTAAGTTATTTAGATGAATATTAGTTGATAAATGTCCTTTAAAAAAATCGATTTTTTAAAAAGCATGGCGAGTATTTTTTAAAATTATAAAGGAATTAAACATTTTTTCTTGCTTTTCTACTAATTATCTGCATATTTTTAATATAGATTTGTTGGAAGCAAAGAAAATATAGCTCCTTAAAAATTACTTCCAATGTTTTATCAATTTTAAATATTCTCTCTTATAATGTAATTTTGTATAATAAAAAAATTGCACTTGAGTTTTGTTAATCTAAACTTGAACTCAATTTCAATATTCGTATCGGTATCGGAATCGGTATCGGCGATATTTATTTGTAAATATCGGTATCGGTATCGGATCGGCAAAACGGCGTATCGTTACATCCCTAGTTTAAATAGCTTTCGGTATATTTAGGCAATATCGAAAGCTCTAGAATATTTGTAGTTTTGTGGCGAGTATTGCTTTACGCTCTGAAGAATTTTTAAGGAAACTGTAAATTTTCTTTCAAAGTTTAAGCAAATGCTCTTTTTCTGTCTTTTGTGTATCATAACTTAATAAATATAGTTTTTACAAAAAACTATTCCTACTGTCTGTGAAGTTACCTATAGCTTTTATCTTATGGACTTTTATCTAAATCACATATATAACAAAATAAACAGCAATATCGAGAAAATTAAAGTTTCAAAATTATTACACTAATTTAAAAATTTCGGTAAGTTTTTCGCTCAATAGAACCTAAAATTGTTTATTTAGTTATTTGCGCCGCTGAACGCGAATCTGCACTTACATTTTTTTATCTGCTCTATTTTTGGAGATACACCATTGGTCGCTTTCATAAGACGTAAAAGTTGTGCAACTGTTGTGTGTTTGGCTTAGATACGCACAGTTGAGTAGTTCCGCTACACACAACAGTTGTGTATTTGCTGCCATTTTATCCATCATAAAATTTGTTCGCTACCTATGGTCAACAAGTTGTGCTTAGCATGCACAGCTGATCAAAAGAGTTATGCCGTTTATATTCTAATACAACGCCGCTTTATTATGTGGCCGCTGCAAACTAGTTTAATAAATTTTGCATTACAAATGTGATAAAGTAAGCAAATAAAGGAATATAATTAAAATAAAACTAAGATTACTAAATATATATTTATTGTGTTGTTTACTTACTATATTACATAGTATTTAATTTACTATAATGTTGAACCATTTCTTTAACACGGTGCGGCTCAGCGTTAAATTAAAAAAAAGTTATCGGCGCAGGCTTCTTATTTTATTGCAGTGTTTTTTGATTTGTGGGGAAAATTTTAAAATAAAATGAAAATGGACAATTCGTATTGTGCTGACTATCGCATTCGATACCATGTTTATAGAATATTTCATGGAACCTAAATGCACTTAAAACTGAGTGCTAAACTAATTAATTTAGTTAATTTCAACTATGTCTTATGCTTTGTTTACATTTATCAGCTGTTCATATTGCAGTATATCCATCAAGCCGTTTCTAAGACGTAACTGTTGAGTGCAACAGTTGCCAACAGTTTTACAACAGTTGAGCTCAACAGCTACGTCTTATGAACGCGCCCATTATGGCAGAACAGAAAGCACTTGCACGAGATATATTAGCATAACTGGAGAAAGGTTTCCCCTATGCAGTAAAAACGGAAAATTAAATTCGACAACAAAACTATATATCCAAATTTTGTAATATTGTAAGAAAATTGATCCTAAAAATTAAAAATTTCCTTAACAAATTTAAAAACTTCTCTCACTGAAGTTTGAATTAAATCAAAAAATGTGCACCGACATCAACGACAAAATGCTCATTTCTTTTGGAATATATTAAAGTACATGATACTGGTCAAAAAGTCGAATCGCTGGTGGATTTTTATTTTATTATAAATTCTTAAACACAAACCTTTTTAAATATTAGAAACAGTGCTTATTTGGCTTAAAGATAATTTTATTGTAGAATTTTGGTTTTTCTTTTTTACTGAATAGGACAAACCCTTCTCCAGTTATGCTAGTATATATCGTGCAAGTGCCTTAATTTTTGGCATAGCGGTCTATCTCGAAAATTAGATCCGATAACCAATTGGAGTACAGATTCGCGTTCAACGGTCCAAAATAAAGAAACAACTTCGAATTCTGGGAAACGAAAAAGTCTACCGAAATTTGTAAATTTATCTGCTTTTTTGTTATTTTAATAGGTTATATGTTATGTTGCTGTTTGTTTTGTTAAATACGCTATTAAGATAAAAGTCAGTAAGGCAAACGCTATTTGAAACTTCACAGACAAAAACTTTATAGAAGAAGTTATTTTTTTCTAAATACTATATTTATTAAGTACGGAGACATAAAACAAAAAAGAGCATTTGCTCAAACTTTGGTGGGCTGCGACACACCTTAATCTCAACTGATTGACCAGATATTTATTTAGGTTAATTTTTTTATAGACACTCATCCAGACTTAACTTTAAAAACTTAATACCTTAAAAATTTTTAATTAAAGTTATTTAAATCAACGAACTCATGCTTGATTTACGGCCCTTTTCACGATGTATGATTAAAAGTTAACATGGACTTTAACGACAAGTTCGGCATATGAAACTTACCGTTAAAGTACACATTAACTTTTAATCACACATTGTGAAACGGGCTGACAATAAATTTAAATTAAATAAGAAATTTAAAAAAAAAACATTACTTATTAATAAATTCTTTTAAATGGCAACTGCACAAATAAAGCCTTTAAACTTGCAAAATAGTTTCATACGAATTATGAAAAGACTGCAAATAATTGTTCGCATTGCAAAGTGAAATACTAACAATTAAAATTCGGCCCTAATCTATTAAAGGGGAAACCACGCAAAGGAGGGTGTCATGAAACAGCACATAATCAAAATAAATAAAACTATTATTTATTCAATTTCAATAAACCAAAAAAAAAAACAAAAAAACTATGAAAAATATATGAATTTTTAAATGGAATGCAAAGCAACGAAACAAAAAACTAAACGAATCCAATTACGAATTGAGTGCAACACAATTGGTCGAAAATACAAACTGCGACAAATAACAGCTTGAAAAAATATACAATAACAGAAAAACTAAAAATTTATTCACTAAAAAATTAGAAAAAAATAAATAACAATTTTATTTGTTCGATACGACACAAAAAAAACAGCTGAAAAAATAGTTGACAAAAACCCAAACGAAGCGAAATAAAATTAAACTGAACGAGAAAAACGTATGGAGAAATAAAACGCGTTGCGCATAGAATTTCTTCCTGCATTATTTAGACAAATACAACAACAACAACAACAACAACAATTATACTGACTACTGCGTCTCTCCCTGCGACATGCTGCAATTATGAGTTTTTTTATAAAATTGTGCTGCTGCTACTTTTTTTTTGCAATTTGAATTGCAATTCGATCAAAATAAATTGCAGGCTGCTAGCGACAACTAGACTGATACAATTGTTGGTGTTGTTGTTCTTTTCATAGTAAGCAGTGTTGCCACTTTAGGCTTTTCTAATCTATACTTTTTCTTATATACTATACTATATATACTATCCAAAGACTAGTACGTTACATTGAGGGTATGGTTCACATTTTATAATAAGAGCTTTTTGTAAGGTTATGTTTACAAATTATTTTTAATATGTCACTTTTAACAATTTAGTATTTGCTTTGCTTTTTTAGGGTTCCGTAAAGTGTAAAGGAACCCTATTGTTTTCGCTACGCTGTGCGTCTGTCTGTCTGTCTGTCTGTCCGGCTGTCTGTCCGGCTGCATGTCTATCTGTCTGTCTGTCTGTCTGTTCGTTTTTCTGTCTGTCTGTTCGTCTGTCTGTCTGTCCGTCCATCTGTCTGTCTGTCTGTCATAGGCTGTTTTCTCGGGAACCATAAGAGCTACGGACCTGAAATTTTCTCAGAATATCAAAAACTTTTGCCGCTATAACAGCAAATATATGACAGTTAAAAATTAAAGGGTGTTCTAAAGCAAGCAACGAAATACTAATGTAATATACAGATATACTAATGTAATGTATAGACACTTTAAATTCTCAAAGATAGTAGTAATTGGTGTAGTCTATTCTACAGACTACAGATTAACATTGATATTTAAAATAATAAAAATTAAAGGGTGTTCCATCAGATAATGTAATTTTACTATGTAATTTAGACAATATGCTGTAGCTTGAAAACCGTAAGAGGTAAACTCTTGAAATTTTCAAAAACGCCAAATCTAAAAAATTCCAAAACTAAAAATGTAAAAACGAAAAATCGCCAAAATAAAAGAATCGCTTAAGGGAGAAAAACACCAAAATTAAAAAAAAACGTTAAAACGCAAAATATCACTAAAACTAAAAAGATCGCAAAAAAACTGAAAAAACGCAAAAAACCGAAAAAAGTCGTCAATACGAAAAAAAGCACTACACCATAAAAAAATCACTAAAACTAAAAATATCATCAAAATCGCAAAAACTGCCAAAAATGAAAACAAAATGAAAAAACGCCACAACCAAAAAAGCGCCAAAACTAAAAAAATCGGAAAAAACAAAAAAAAATCGCCAAAACGAAAAAAGCGTCAAAACAAACAAAAAAAAGATCGCTACAACTAAAAAATCACAAAAAACCGAAAAATCCCCAAAACCGAAAAAGGCCAAAACGGAAAAAAGTGCCAAAACTAAAATAAATCTCTAAAACTAAAAATATCGTCAAAAAGGGAAGAAAACGTTAAATAAAAAAACGCCAAAACCAAAAAAAACGCCAACTCTAAAAAAGTCGGCCAAAAAGCAAAAAAAAAATTAAAAAAACCAAAAATCGCAAAAAAGAAAAACCCGTTAGAACGAAAAAAGTGCCATAACCAGAAAAAAATTCGCTAAAGCTAAAAAAAATCAAAAACTGAAAGAAATCCCCAAAAACCAAAAAAGAGCCAAAACTGAAAAAAAATCGATGCAATTAAAATAAATCGATAAAACTAAAAATATCGTCAAAAAGTGAAATAAAAGTTAAAAAACGCTAAAATCAAAAATCGCCAAAGTTAAAAAAATCGGTAAAAAAAAACAAAAAAATTGCAAAAAACGAAAAATTGCCAGAAAAAAATGAAAAAATCACGAAAATTTAAAAAGAGCCAAAACCAAAAAACTACTAAAAATACTTAAAAAATAAAAAAACTAAAATTAAACAAAAAGCACAACGAAAAAGCTGCCAAAATGAAAAAAGAAGCAAAAACGAAAAGGGGTATGGGGTATGTGTATTCGTACGGAACCCTTCGAGTGCGAGCCAAAGTCGCACTTTTCTTAAAATTTTGTAGCGCGGTTGAGGTTTCTATTTCTCTGGTAACATTGATATTAACTCATGTTGTTGTACAAACTTATTATTATTTTTTAGTTGAGCTTTTTTATAAATATCAAGGCCAAGTTTTTGCATATAAATTTTGTTAGATAAATAGATGTACGAGGATGATTTATTAATTGTTTAAAGTAATAGTATAAAACATACAAGTAGACATGTAAAAAATAAGATATAATTACGAAAACCGTAGATCCAATTAAAAAATTCATTAGCTTTCAACTAATCACGAAGTTTTTAATATATAAACATATCTTGATTTTTTCATTAACAAAAATTTTATATTAATTAGCAATTTAATTGAAATTTAGGAATAAAAATTCATTAATATTTTAAAGCAGTGTTGCATACCCTGCAAAACTTTTTTGACTAATGCGTAACTTGAATGTAGAAATTTTTGAAATTTTTTATATAAAATCTATAGATATTATTGTTTTCAAAGAAAACAATTAAATTAAATTAAAAAATCAATTGAAATTTAGAAAAAAATTAAATCATTTTCATAAAACAGTGTTGCAACGTCTGAGAATTTAAAAAATTTTTTTCACATGTAAGCCAGGCTTATTTTACTTATAGACAACTTGAATGTATACATATTTTCCATTGTAAACAAACGTCGATTCAATTAAAATATTATTTAGAAATAACATTTTTATTGCGTCAATAATTAATTGAGACAAATTGGGCAATGAGTTTTTCTGTGCCATATATTTTGCACTGTAAAGCGTGGTACGTACTTCTTACGGAGTATCACATTTGGAAATCTACATTTATTTTTACACGGAAAGAAATCGTGTAGCCTTTTGTAGAGAATAACATTTGTATACACACAAATTCCTTTATTGTTTAATTTACAGCACACAAAAACAATCAAAACTAATTAAAACTTGCGAAAAATAAGAAATGTCAAAAGTTCCGTGGCCTAACAATTGTACGAACATCAATTTTTGTTTCAGTTTAGGGAAAAATGTCTTCACATATAGTTGTAACATCCCTGTAATAGACAATAACGCCCAAAATTCCAAGTACTTTTCTGTTAAAACTCCGTACTAGTAAAGGGAAATTTCTTTAAGCAATTTACCAACGTGAATTTCCGGAAGTTTTTTTACACACAGTTCTTATTGGAATGTGATTTTCTTTAAGAACACCGTACCACGCTTAAAACGTAACGTTACAAAAGCTAACCCTACCACCCCACTAGATTTAGGATAATTAGGCGAGATTTGACCACATACGGGGAGAAAGAATTCGGGGAATGCATAAATGAATGAATTTAAGTTGTAAGAGAATCACAGGGCACTGCGACCGAAGAAAATCTATGGTATCCCTTGCCAGGCGTTAGAGCACCTAATCTAGACGTACTCTCCTGATGAATCACAAGATTTGCCAGTTGGCAGTCTCCAATACTACAATTGGCTATATTGTCTGTGGCAAGACGTTTCAAAGTTTTTCAGAATATGTTCTGGAGTTTCATCTATGTAATCACAGAATCTGCACAGGCTGTTACTGTCAATGCCAAGTCTGTTGAGGTGTTTTCTCAGTCTGCCATGGCCTGTGAGGAAACCTGTGAGCGTTCTTAGATTGTTTTTACTTAGGAACATGAGAGCTATACAACGATTTTGGTTATTCGTTCCAATCATTAGCTTTGCATGCCTCAATCCAGGGAGATTGAACCAAACGAGTTCCCTGGTACTCTAGATCTCCGTCGATATATCTTTCCGAATTTTATCCAATCCAAGTCCGCAAAATGGTTCTGGTCCGACAATGGGAGCACAAGTCCCCTCCTGGCCACTTTGTCTGCATTTTCGCTACCACCTCGATGTGTCTACGAATCCAGCAGAGTATGATCTTGTTCATGCTGCTTAGCTGATTTAACTTAATGCGGCACTCCCAAGGCAACTTAGAGATGAACACATATGAGCTGCGTGCTTCGATTTCAGTCTGACTATCCGAGCAGATGGCTATTTCTATCCCTCGGTAGCCCCTGTCAAGATTAAATTGTGCGCATCTCTCAGTGGCATAAACTTCCGATTGAAAAATGGTAGGAGGTTTTCCCAAGGACTCGTAGTAGTTAGTTCTCGGTCCTACGACTGCCACACCAGAACCTGGCGGCATTCAGGAGCCATCAGTGTACCATCTGATGGTGCCAGTTTCAAAGGAGTATCGGCGTGTCATTTCCCCTATTCCCTTCAATTGTCCAAAATAGTTTCCAACCTCTTGTCGAAGTCGTACACTTTAGTTATCACATCAGAGGGTTGCGCAAGTAGGGGAAATCGTTTTACCAGGGCTAATTGCTCCAATTGGTTAATTAGACAGTCCCTGAGTGTGCTTTTTCCCGTGATGCTCATCACTTTTTGCATGGCAGCTATCTCTATCACAATCGTCAGAGGTGTGAGTTCAATGAGGATTTCCATAGCTACCGTAGGACACGCCCTCATACCCCCTGTTATACAGTGGCATGCTAGCCTCTGTAATTTCTCTAACAGATCTCTGGTCGCTGCCAGCCTGATCCTTTCCGACCAAGCAACAATACCATAAGCAATGATAGATCTCACTATCATGGTGTATATACATCTCAAGATTTTGAGATGTTTTGCCTCCAACAGATCTACAAACCATTATTGACTTTGTTACTTTGCCAACAGTCGCCTCTAAATGCAGTCTTCATATCAGCTTTGAGTCTAATATCACTCCCATATACTTGACCTCCGATGAGATTTCTATTTGCACTCTATCTAGTCGAATGTTTGTCAGCGTAAAAGTGTCCTCCTCCTTGTAAAAGGAATAATAGTAGTCTTTGCAGGGTTGATATTCAAACCTACAGATAGACACCATTCCTTAACTATCCTTAATCCGTCTGTACAATGCCAGACAACGTCTTTTAAAAGTTTTCCCCTTGCAATGATAACGATGTCATCGGTGAAATCGAACACACAGAAAAAAATACCAATGTAAAATCAATGTTGATATGAAAGCATGTTAAATTTATGAGAAGTAAGTTATTGATTAAGTGTGTTGGTATTTATTTGCTTTGTTCATAACTACAATCAATTGTTGTGCTCAGTTGTCGTAGTTGTTGTTGTTTAAGTTTCCTGCTTCTGATTTAAAATTACCACTGTTCCATGTTAATTTTAAACGAAAAATGATTAATCTAACCTTAAATCTCTTTGGCTTAACATTTTTCACTGTTAAAAATATATATAGTTAAGTGGCCCGAGTTCGAATCTTGGCTGGGTCAGTCAAGTACAAAAAAAAAATTTCTGATGCCTAGCGAATACACACAATAATTAATAAAATTGCTGCAATAAACTCATGTTGTTTTAACTTGAAATAACTTTGATTCAACATGATTGTTCGTGTTGTTTATATATCAAATTCACATTTCTCCATGTTCTGTAAACCGAATCGATTTGAAAACGCTCGATTTAGAGAAATTAAATCCACTAATAGCAAACTTCTTTCAGATTTTTTTTTTTGCAATTTCATATACATATTTTAAAGCTTAAAATATTATATCTGAAATTAATTTCAAATACATCAAGGGGGGCATTATTTATGTTTTTGGAAAATGAGAAATTTACTCGTATTTGGTTTACAGAACAGGGTCGATTGTCTGAAGTGGAAAAAAATTAGATTCAACATGGTTCTTCGTTGTATTTCAATTTTGAGTTCACGTTGTTTCAAGATGAAATAACATTGATTCAACATGATTCTTCGTGTTGTTCCAATATCAAATTCACAGTGTTTCAACTCGAAATAACTTTGATTCAACATGATTTTTCGTATTATTTCAGTATAAACTTCATTTTGATTTAACTGTACTGAAATATGAAATAAAATTGAAATATGGTTAATTCAAAAGAAAAAATGTTCTTTGAAGATTATTGTAAAATCATGTTGAATTAACGTGAAACAGCTATGAAGCAAAATCACTACCGAAAAATATGAAATTAATTTTGTTTTTAACGATTTTAATATGAATTTTTCCTGTGTGAGCTTGCTATATGCCCAAGCAATTATGTTATCGGGTAGTAGTATTTGCTATTCATAAATAGACGATCGAGATCTGAAGAATATAACTCGAAGTGTTGCATCTTTTTCAGTTAACCGTATTTAGCCGATTAAGAGCCAAGGCATTGATCTTGTTGGATCGTACTATTTGATTGTCGTAATTAGACGATCGAGAGCTGAAGAATTTATTGCGACGTATTGCAAGTTTTTCCCACTAGCTGTATTTAGCCGATCAAGAGCCGAAGCCGAGAGCTAAAGAATTTATCTCTCTGATCCTCTGCCTGTTCACAAATATATTTGACATAGAAAAGGGTGGAAGGCTTTATGTCCTTTTCTGAGACTTCTGCGTTTAAAGTATACATTTTCATTAGCATTTTTAAGATCGACCCCACTGTGCGACATGGGATCTCTAAGAATACGAAGAGCTGGTAATCGGGTAACAGTTCTGCAGAAAATAAATACATATACATAATATATGTATTATACTCTAATGGTCTGATTCATAATATATTATCAAATGCTTATAAAAGGCTTATGAAACAGATTTCCATACAAAATTTGTTTCATAAACCTCTAATAAACCTTGACCAATGTTATGAATAAGGTCGTAAAATAGTATGAAAAAATTTCAGGCTATTGGTAGGTATATTCTGACACGGCAGTGCTTCAGCTGCAAAGTGCAGTTCGTTTATCACGTCATGCTCAAAGCTCAATTAGTAGTTTCTCCAAAAGGCTAAAGTAGATCTCGACATTAGCAGCCCAGAATTAAAAAGAAATTGTGCAGCATTTATCAATAGATGCAAATAAAGTTGCCAAACACTTACATATACTGACAATATTTCACTTATACTAATTATAAAACATTTATGCTGCCAAGCAAAAGTGTTTTGTTGCGAAAATTTCGAGTCAGTTTGGTCACGATCTTGGGATATATTTTTATGTTCTTTTTATGAATTTTAGAATAAAATCCACAACAATAACAAGAATTACTCTTTTGTTATTTAACATTGATCATGACCCAGATCTGGCACCACTTCGAAATAAAAATCTACAGTGTAAGACAAAAGGCATCAAAACAGCCATAAACAAAATACGAGTACACAATATAAACGAAAAATCTAAATATAAAAAAAGCAACAACAAAGACAAAAACAAATTAAGATAAAGAACAAAAAAATAAAATTAAAAAAACAACACAAATTACAGGAAAAATACAATTAATTTTCCATTTTAGCACGGTGCTGTCGGCCGGCCAACAACTTTAAGGCTTTTAACTCGGTGGTAAACAGCAGCAGCAACAAGAGAATAGTAGATATTTTCTGTTTTTAAGATACAACAAAAAAAACATAAATTCTTAAGTTTTATATTTATGGCTGTAGCGATGCAACAACAAATCGCTGTTAGCATAAGGGAAGAGGAAAAACGATCAAAACTTAAAAATAATAAACGTTTCAGGCCAGATCCGTTCACTTGTGACAGTCCATTTTGGTGGCAGATTGAATGGAGTTTACAGCGTAGAGTCAACAAATTTTTATGCAACAATTTCAACGAATTTGGTTAAAACTACTTTTCTTGTACATATTATTGTCATTTATTTGTTGATTATTTTGTTTGAAAGTGCGGATGTTGACTGGTGATGATGAAGATGCTGATTCTACCAAAATACAGTGGTTACTAAGTGGGGTTTTCGGGACAGTTAAGTCTATTAGAATTACAATATTTTTTAAGTAATAATATTGATATTTTAGTAACAAAGCTGTTCTTTGGTCAAGCCAAATATTAAAAAATAGATTTGCCGAAGGGATATAATCAGTGATGGGAATTGTAGCACAATTGTGCAATTGGTACAAAGATGCGCTTGATTTATCGCGCGGTTTGATATACGTTTGCCCCTATTTTTCACTTCTCATAAAATAGAATCCCAAATGAAAACTTTGAAAACACCGATATACGTATGTAGTTTTTGGTGGCCTGTACCAGAATCCGTCATTATACCCTTGTTATTAAAAAAAATGATTTTGTTGTACAGTATAAATAATCGCAATTTTAGCAAACATCAGATGATTTCACTTCATTAGGAATAAAATCAATATTTATCAATGGATTTTCACGAAAAAAACCTGATTTTATATCAAGTATATGTGGCTTTATGATTAGGTAATACAAATTTCAAGTTTTTGCCATTTTAGATTTTTTAGAAATATTTTACAAATTAAAAATTTTCCAATTTTTCCAAAAAAAATATATGTTTCATCATTGCCGTCTAAATAATTCCAAAACTATTGAGTTTTTTATTAAAGTAATATTCAAGTACCTTTCCCAAGTTATGATAAAATAGGTCGAACAGCCTCTTTAAAACTCGATTTTTGCAAAAATCAGGTAATTTCACTTTATTTTGAGTAAAACTAAAATAGTTATCCATCGATTTTCATGAAATGAAGCTTATTTTATTTCCAGTATATGCGGCTTTATGATCGAAGAACAAAAATTTCAATGGTTTGCCATTTTCGAATTTGTGTAAATTAAAAAAATTAAAATTTTGCGTTTGCGCATAACAAATTTATATATTTTTTATCATTGTGGTCTGAATAGTTCTGAAACCATTGAGTATATAAAAATAATAATGTTAAATCAGCTTAAAGATAATTTTACTTAAAGTTTTTTAATAATACCTGTAATAACATTGGACTATCCCTTGCCAAGTTATTATAAAACCAGTGGAGCAGCCTCTTCAAAAATGCCAAATTTTGATTAAGGAAATTACCCAGGAAAATTTTTGATGGCAAAGTAATGAGTTAAAATGCTAAAAAAAACATAACTTTCACTACTTCTACTTTGGCATTTTAACTAATTACTTTAACATGGCGATGTCATTGGAGGCAAGTACTTGCCACAATTGATTACAAATAACAAGTTATAAAGTTCAATATTTAGAAGGCATTGAATAAACAAAACACAATAAAAATTAAATCTCTCTGCTAAGCATTGAACTCATGCCGTTTTCAGTCATTGTGTTATTTTATGCCAAGTGTTTTACTCACTAGGCTACTGCACAACTCTTTTGTTATGGGCTTAAAACTTGTTTTCACAGCGGTTCCCCAGCGGTTGAACTGTTTATCGTCTGTTTGATAAGCAGATACAGTAGTACCCTGCTTGATTACTAGTAAGTAATTGTTCAACTACTGTAAAGTAATTCAGACGGTATGTAGTTTGTGGTTGAAAAGTATGATGTTCGGGAATGACAACTCATTACCAAGTTTTTGCTGTATATTTATAGAATTTAAAATTTCGACTATTTTTGTAGTTTGGATACCATCACAAATCAAAAAAATATATTTTTCTTGTTGCATATCTAACCATACTGCACATTCCCCCATTGCACATTATTGTAAAGGAGAAGGCCCGCAGCAGCGCACTTCGGCTCCCAAACATCTGCACTATAAAAAGCGGAGATCGGTTGCACAAATGATTATACTAGCACAGCTTGTAAACGACCCATATATTAGTATAAGTGATTCAAAACAACCTACATTAGTCTTTTACTGAAAGGAGCCAATGGCTGAACTAAACTCTACACAGAAAAAATTATCACCAAAACATTTTCAAACAAAAGTTTGTCTAAACATAAATTTAATTTTTAGTAAATGTTATTTACACAATCAATGAATTGTTTGTTTCGCTCTTATTTAGGACGCAAGCACATAAAACAACAAGAAAAACTGTGTCGAAAAAAGCAACCCCGATGACGCCATAGACGCAAATAACAGCAACAACAATGATAGCAAAAGGAATGCGATTGTACCAACTTTGTTTACTGAAGATTTGTGAGTGAATCAATACGTTAATGCCGTTGCATTAAGTCTCATTAATTTTTTTATAGTCTTTAGATAAACATTCAGACTTGAGCACATTTAACAAAGTGAAATTTCATAAATGCTTAATGGATGATGATGACCCAGACAAAAATTTCGTTTCATATATTACAAAAAATACAGTAAATATTTTTGTTTGATTAAGTAAACTATTTTGTTTAATATTTGTTAGTATTTTTAGACTAAATTTTTTATAAATTCAGACAAAAATATTGTTTGATATTTTTCAGAAAATCCAGTAAATATTTTTGTTTGATTTAGTAAATTGTTTTGTTTACAATTTGTTAATAGTTTTAGACAAATTGTTTTAAAGATTTAAACAATTTGTTCAGTGAAAAAAACAAGTTTTTTTTCAATGAAATTGTTGAGATATTTTTGTCTATATTTACAAATTTGTTTGTGGGTCCGTTCCTAGACAAAATATTTACTATATCCCTGAATTCCTTTTCAGAAAATTAAATTTAGTTTTTTCCTGTGTATGGCATAAAGATTCTGACGAGAACTAGTTCACTGATGCCTCCCAGCAGGAAAATGGAGATATGGAGGCAAGGAGCGGTCCTAATTTCCAAAGGGCTGTTTCCATAGATAAATACTCTACAATTTTATGGGCGGAAGTCTGCGTCAGCCTTATTTGTCCTAGAGAATGATTGAGGTGACAATGTAAAGCTATTCATATCTATGTCATGTCCGATAATCTTGTGATATAAAGTCGGGTATTATCATGAAACACTCAGATGTTATGAAGTTAATTGGAAGTATCTTGATGGCAGCAGGTGAAGTGTACAATCTCTCACCATGTACAATAATTGGTTTTATGCTTAGTCTTAATCTACTTCAGTAAAAATTTGTATTGCACAAAAAATCCTTTGGTTCGCGGTGCTCATGGGCCGAAACACCTACATTTTAGGTCCCCTTTACCAGAATCAGTATTGTAGTTTTGTTGTACAGTGTAATAAGTTAGTGCAAAACTATTCTGAGTGTATAATATGGATCTTCATAGGATATCGAAAATATCTAACGTAGTCCGTCTGTCCACTTATGGGATGAAAGCAAAATTTCGCAGACCCTGACCACCTCTGTAACTTGGGGACCTAAAGCAGTTTAGCTTTTTTTCACGAACAGTTCAGCGAAGTTTGATATCGAAAATCAACAAAATTTCTATTAATAATATCTACCACATACCCAATAAATAGAGACATCCTTAATATGCCTTTCTCATTGGCTTTATATTATTCAATCTAACCCTTAATCTTTTTTCCAACATTGCTGATACTTAAGCTGGGGTGTAATCGTGGCTTTCGGTAATGAGTTGATTCGATAGAGTTTTCTTAGTTTGAACTAACAACACTCGTTATCGAACAATATAAACATATTGTTCGATAGCAAATGTCATAATCCTAATCTTAGAAAACTCAATAGATAAGACCTCAGATTTTAAGTTAGTTCTAAAACGATGACTTTAAAAGAGTTAATTTTAAAAAAATCTCTATGAAAGATCCTTTGAAATGACCCTCAATTTTACAAAAAGAACTTCAATCTAGAGTGCAACTAGTTCGGGGTACTTGTTGTTAGAAATAATTTCATGCTTTAAAATTTTCAAAAGACACCTAAAAAGTTTAAGAATCTCTGATACGATTATCTTTGTTATTTTTTTTAACAGACACAAACAAAACCAAGTGCGAAAACTGTTATTTTCTATTTAACTGATATATTTGCTGTTGGTGTTGTTGCAGTCACTGTTGTTGCACTAAAATAATCCATTTAATGTGACAAATCAGTAGAAATGACATTTCAACTAAATGGTACAACACGATGAATGGGCAACGTAATGCGTCTTCAAATCATGTACGTATCATGATGGAATTTTAAGTACCCGTCGTATTATTCAATAGCTAGTATGTAAAAATAAGCATAAAGAAAGACCCAGTCTCATAGGCATACAGAAACAACCCAGTAAACAAATTTTGCCAACATGTCGGATGAAAAAAAATAATGATAAAAACTTACGTTTTTGTAAAATTCCGTTAGACATCGTCGTCACTTTTTCTAGAATGCAGTTTCATCACATATCCTGTTATAATATCTGATAAATATCAGACTCCTCTACACATCATCGGAAGATAATTAAATACACGCTGTCACAGTGAAAATACTCGCGAAAAACAACCTAGTGAGGCTTGTACCCAGCAAAAAATATTCGACATTTAGAAGCACTAAAAGCTATTAGAAGCAATTTAAGAACATATTTAAGAACAAATGCTTCCAAAAATGCTACTACAAATTCACTAAAGTTTGAAAAAAAAGCACGAGCGAACAGGCACGAACACTTCTTAGCTTTTAACCATAATTTTAAAATGCAAAAAATATAGCCAAAGCAACATATGTATTTAAGATTTAACATCTCTCACTGACGATAGTGCTTTTTGGAAGCACTAACGTAAGCGATAACCTTAAAATATGTTTTACGATTCTATGCAGGAATAGTACACACACATAAAGTATGTACGAACAGTACATTTTAAAAATAACGTAAAGTAAATAATTTTAAAATAATGTATTCGTAAGAGTAAGCTTATGTTAACTTCGTGCTGCCGGTTTGTAACAGTGTTTTTGGTTGAGTGGTTGGTGCGTTGGATTTCAAATCAGAAGGTGTTTAGATCGATATTAGTTGAAGTTAAAATAACAAACAGTGAGTAAGAAATAATTAAGATATATTAAGTCTTCAACATTTGTGATTTGTGATCAATCTATATCAAACCATTGTTTCCATATATTTTTAGTTTTAGAGCTGAAAATTTTGATGATATATAAGCATTTTGTGGACACAGAAACTATTGCTTTTAAGCGAGTCATCGCGAACAAAAATCATGCATTATAAAAGCGCAATTGCAAGTGATTCCGTTTTGTTGTCTCCCTTACAAAAATACTTCCAGCAAGCAATAATTTTTGCTGGGTAGGTCTAGTTGAGTAGAACATTTCGCCGATTTAAAAAATCGCAGTACATACTCAAAATCGAAAATTATCGAAAGTTATCGAAAAAAACGATTTCTTGGCACTCCGCGGACAAAAAAATTTTTCACTCCGTTTTTTCTGCACCAATTTTAAGTTCTTAAATGGTGTCGAATAGAGGAGGTCTTAAGCTTTCCGTGTATATTTAATAAATGAATAAAGTTTTTCCCTTCTGCTGTAAAATATTGAAAATTCGAGATACGCCTTTTGTATATTAACACATCGATATGTATATGGTATTCGTACGGAGCCATTTGTATGCGAGTCTAAGACGCATTTTACTGAATTTATTTGGCTTTCTGACTTTTTACGGATACGAATTCGACAATTTTCTGACCGAATTCGTTTAAAAAATGTACGCTGGAAAGGTCCATCCAAACAGACAATTAAGCAGGTATACGTGTGAATAAAAATGTTAACTTCCCAGCAAAAAATTTGCCTACTGGTAGAAAAAACGTATATTAGGATTTAAGTCGTAACTGGTTACAATTTGACTCTATAACAAGTTATTTCTGTTTGAGAAGTCCAAAAAATAAGGCGTACCCCTTATAAATGTATTTACATCGTCTCAGCAATCAACTACTAATTGTTTGGCATACTTGAAGCTGAAAAATAAGTAGTCAAATAAATAAATTAAAATTAAAAAAATTTTGTACACATTATGTTTTAGTTATATTTAATTTTTTTATTTATTGTTTTGATCCTGCTGGGATACGAACCTTTGCTCGTTCAGATATGAAGACAAGAACTTTACCCACTCAACTATTGTTGACTTTTAAATTTAAGCGATAAAAATTAGTTTTCATATACAAACACATGTTGACTCAAAAAGTTGTTGTCTACTTATTTTATTAATACATATCAACAAATTGTAACTACTTTCAGCTAATGTTAAGAATACGTACTATTTTTATTAAAAACTAAGTAGTAGCTCTAATATGACGCATAGTGATAAGATAAATAAGTACCACTCATTACTTTGTAGCCCATTAACAAAGGTCTACCGATTACAAAAATTACAAAAGTTTTTGCTGGGCTTAAAGGAAACTAGGAAACTTTCAATTCTTTGGAAAATTTTTAGTTTAGCCTTTTTTTATTTTTCGTTTGCAAACATCATGTAGAAATGCTTCACAGAACTGGTTTTTTGGTCAATTGTCTAATAAACAAAATTTTTATGGTGGAAGAAATTTATGAAAAAATCTTTGGATGTTTGTAAGTATTTTTCTCTGTGTAATTGTGAAATTGAATCATGCTGTGTGTGAAACAATTCATATTCATAACATTTATGCAAAAATTTTTTTCTGTTTCTTCAACCGCAATAACATATTCTTTATACAATTTTGGATAAATCCCACTTATTCATTAAATAATATATATTTGCTAATTTAAGTTTTGTATGCTACGAGCCAAATAAACAAAAAAGTCAATTATTTACAAAATTTATTTCAGTTTTTTTCCATCACTTAACAGAAGCGTCTTAATTTAAATATATTCATTTGAAAAAGAAAACAAAAAATACAAGCAACATTAGATGCAAAAAAGTTTCAGAAATAACCCATAAACAGCCACCCCACCCCGCTCCTTTGCTGAGAACTTAAATATGTATATTCATACATGTGATTGCATAAAACGAGCAAGTGAGATGTTATTGACGTCGATTGGCGACAAATGAAATATCTTTCATAGAATGAATATTTTTGTTAGTTTGGCAATTTGTAAAACTTCTACTGGAATTTAAGCAAACAAAACAAAAAACCAAAAAAAAAAAATAAATTGATACATGTCACAGCTACAGACGCACACATTCATATGAAAAACAGACGATCGAATTGTATTCGTTTGGAATGCATTATTAGTGCATCATATTTAACACTTGTTGCATTCAAAGCAATTCTTTGCAGCTGTATCAAATAACAATATTTATTTCTATTATTTTTTTGTATGTGGCAAATTTGTTGCTTTTTGGTACAATTTTTATTTTGTTTTTTGTTTAGATTTTTTATGACATTATTGTGAGTAGATGTTTTTGCTTTGTTTCGTTGTTTTTGAGTGCTCCCGCTAGTTCTTTGGGTGCTAATGGAAACAAGGTTCTAATGCTGGCGCGGATCCAGCTTGAGCTTTTAAGGCATACTATTTTGCAAAACTTCTTTTAAAAACTCTAAAAAAATTTGGTATATTCTAGTCCTTTTGGGGGGGGGGATATATCCCGTTTTCATCTCCCTTGTATCTGCGCCTGTTCTAATGACTGATTCTGGAGGAGTGCACCCAAAGTATAGGCGTTAATCTCATTCAAAACGTACCATTTTGCGGGTGTGTGTGTGTTTTTTTTAATGTATTCAATAGAAATATGAGAAGCTAGAATTCATATTATAGCTTTCGTCTCATTCAATGAATCCTGAAATAAAATTATATATTTCGATTTTTTAACATTTTTAAGATTTACTTTCGCGGTTGTTCTGGGAATGATTTTTGCCAAAAAAATATACTACAAAAAATGAGTAAAGGGTTTTAAACCACTATACATCTATTCCCTAAAAACAAAAAAATTATAATAATTGCAATAAAAATTTATGACCACTTTTTCAATTTTGACTTGGGTTCACATAGAATAAACAATAAGAATTAAAGGGTTTTCTATCACCTAATATAATTCTGACTATGTAATTTAGACAATTTGCTATATTTCGAGGAAAATTCTTGAAATTTTTAAAAATGCTGAGACTAAAAAAACCAAATTAAAAAAAAAATGAAAGAAGTGCTTAAAGAAAAAAAGGCACCAAAATTAAAAAATTGCTAAAACGCAAAAAATCACCAATACTAAAAATATCACCAAAAAACTAAAAAAAAACGCCAACAACAGAAAAAAGTCGTCAAAACGAAAAAAGCACTAAAACCGAAAAATCGCTGAAAATAAAAAATATCGGCAAAAAACGAAAAAACCACTAAAAATGACAAAAACAAAAAAATACCCAAAACAAAACAAAAACACCAAAACTAAGAAATCGTCCAAAACCGAAAAATCGCCAAAACGACAAAAAAGCGTTAAAACCAAAACAAAAAAATCTTAAACTGAAAAAATCACCAAAAACCGAAAAAATTCTCAAAACCGAAAAAAGTGTCAAAACTGAAAATAAGCGCCAAAACTTCAATATATCACTAAAACTAAAAATATTATCAAAAAGCAAAAAAAAAAAACAGAAAAATAAAAAAAAAACGCCCAAACGAAAAAATCGTCAAACCTGAAAAAATCGTTAGAGACGAAAAATCGCGAAAAAAAATCTGCAAAATGAAAAAAAGCGCAAAAACCAAAAAAATCACCAATACAGCGAAAAAAGTTAAAAAATAAAAAAAAATAAAATTAAACGAAAAAGCAAAACGAAAAAATTGCCATAATTAAAAAAGGGCAATAACGAAAAGGGATATATGTGTATTCGTGAGTCAAAGTCGCACTCTACTTAGTTTATTTTTTTTTCATCCTATAATTTATAGATAAACTCTATTTAAGAATATTGTTATCGTAACGCTCAATACATTTTTATACGAATTTAATACTTTAAATTTAGATGTATAGATTTTCTATGTCGAGGAATTGTGAATTAGTATGAAATTAGCCCTTAAACACATTTAAATTTTTTAATGATTTCTGGCGTTAAAGTTCAGTCTGGAGCTTGATTGTGTTTAAAGTAGTGATGTTACGAATATTCGTATTCGAATCGCCGAATATTCGCCTCTTTCATGATATTCGTATTCGTATTCGCCAAATTCAAGCGAATATTTTGTGAATACGTTCCAAAAAATAATACATAAAAAATACTGAAAATTAAACAAAAATATTAATTTTTAACTAAAAAAAATGTGTCTTTAACGCAAAACTATAATCTTCTTTTAGTAAAGAGAAAAGAAACAAAATATATTTCACAACGACATGGTATTTAAAAAGTAAAGTCCTGTTAAATTAATTTATTAATCATGTTAAAGTAATACTCAAAGCACAGTAGAGGAATGTTGAACTTCAAAAATAAAAGTTTTGAAGTCTTTTGTCCATCAAGCCTATTGCGCGGTGTGTAAATAAGCTCCGCACCACTAAACATTCGATCGCTTGGAACACTTGCCGCTGGTGTCACTAAATATTTCCTGGGTAAAGCTAAAAGAAGCACGTATTTTTTTTATTTACTTTCCACCAAAAATTTAAAAAAGTGGCATTCAGGTGCTAAGTTATTAATTTCAAATTCCGTCATCGGAATAATAATTTTAAATTCCTATAGTATTGTGACAGTTTTGCACGCCTCATAAGCGAAGCGTTGAGGTGGGTACTACTCCCACTTCACGCGAAACTACTGATTTTTCAAACTTAAAATGGCTCTTTATTATCATATATTGCACTTGTAAAATATATATACACACACATATTAAGAAAAAATACTATTTTTAGCACTCATGCCATTTTTAATGTCATTGTTATTATTTAAACCAATTAAAAAACTGTTTAAAAAAGTTCTGTCTTGGACGTCTGTTTGTCTGTATGTACGGATCAAGTATGTGGTCACGATAACGACCGAAAGACTTCACTAGTCGTGTCCTTTTTTTACGCTTGAGTATAATTAGGGTTAGAAGCCTATTTAATTTCACGGTCTAAATGAGATTATGAGACGTGCACTTTTAGATTTTCCAAACTATTTCTCAATTTATTGTTATTGACGCAAAGGGCAGATTTTTTTTCAATTAAATTTGAATATTCGTATTCGAATTCGGCGAATATTGTTTCAGATATTCGTATTCGCGAATATTAAAAATTGACATTCGTAACATCACTAGTTTAAAGATATTTATTACAGGCTTATGGGAAATATTTTTGTAGACCATTTTAGCCCGCTATATTACCGCTAAAGGGAAGTTTTTTGGACCTTTTTCTAAGAAAAGGACAAAAAAGATTCATACAACGAAGAGTTAGAAGGCTAAAATTTTCTACAAAAATTTTCCCCGTGCTGTTTTACATAAAAGTGCTGAACACATCTATACCTTAAAAGTAAGGCGAACAAGTTTGCATATACCGAGTCATTATAGCTATGAATCCCAGATGTAAACTTTCAAAACGCCGATATACGTATATATTTTTTCGATGCCCTCTGTCAGAATAAGTCGTTAGAACCATGTCACTTTTTTGTACAGTGCTATTGATCCTTTACTGTTAAACTACAGACGAATTTTCACCTCTCAGATAGAAAAATATAAAACTGATCACAAGTAGAATTACTATATAATGTTACGCTCCATGAACTACAGGGGTTTTGCTACATTTATTTATTGCTACTGCAGTTATAGTTTTAAATATGGACCTCGCTTCTTATCAAAGAAATATACAACAATTTTGAATTTTTATGACGACGATAATAAAGACTGAAATATTATTGTAGTTTTTTTTTGTCAACTAATCAACTCCCTATTTTAACGGTTAAAACAAAATTGGAGAAATTTGTTTTCCTAATAAAATTCTAGATCTAGAAAAATTTGCAAAATGAATTTAATTTTCTAATATCTAATTTTCTTTCATTGTCACGTTTACCAGGTAGGACATTAATTGAGGGAGGGGCTTAAAAGCAAAGGGGTACAAGTGCAAAAAAGTAAGTTCTGAGTAATTAAGCTTCAAAGTTTTTTATTCTTATGAAAATTATATATAATATTTTTCGTTTTTAATACATACCGTCTGTTGAGGTAATCGTACAGCTCTAAAGTGATAGATATTGGTATTAAGGATTGATTCCTGCATATAACTCAATTTTTTTACTTTTGGCACTTGTACCCCTTTTCTTTTCACTTCCTCAATTAGCAACATAAGGAAAACTGTGAATCTAATTTTCAGATCAGGCTGTTAAAATAGTCTCTGTGGTACTTTGGAAATTAACACATCCTATCAGAATCTATGTGAAAATTGAAATGTTGTCCCTTTCTCTGAAGTTTCATACCACTGTATTATTCATAAGGTTGTTAGTCTACAACAAACCATTTGGATATATTTTTTACTGCCGAAATTTAGTAATATCCCTGCGGAAAAGTTGGTGACAAATGATCTAAAAGTACTCGTCCTATGGACTTGAGAAAATGAGACTGGTACCAAAAATAAGGTGTAGTGAATTGTGAAAAAAAAGATATTGTGTAAATGGTCGCATATTAACAATTTTCAGTCAATTTAGTTGGTACTCCGGCTAGTATTGTAGTAATCGGAACTGAACAAATTCGATGCACCTGGATCTAAGGCCTATTACATAGTATCTATATAATATTAATTGTATCCCTTCAATGAGTCTGCCATGCCATTCAGGAACCTGTTCCGTAACTATATTCAGATATTAACTCCAGCCTAACTGGTATTTATAACATTGAAATATAAGTGCCCCTGTTGTCGAGTGGGTAGTGTACTAGCCTGTCATGCCGGAGGTTGTCGGTTCGAATCCTATCAAACACACCACTTTAAAATAAAATACAATTTCTACTTGGATTTGTAACAACAACAAAATACATTAATAGAAATTTACAGTTGAAATTCGGAATAATATTTATATATACTCTACATTATTCTACACCGATTAGGACTGCATAAGATAGTTCAGAGACAAGTTACAAGGTGCATACAAAGTATCAATTAACCTCATCCTAGGGCATCCCCATGTAAAAGTGGATGGTCCGCTTCATAAGAAGTGTTAGAACTCCGACTGGTCCCTATCACTTGGGGATCGGTCACGTGACTTGTTTTGTGTTAGTTCCATTTATCGTAGGGATGCAATGCATATTATGCAAAATTTCATCTAAAATATGATGTAACTTTATTTTTTAATTTCCCAATTCTTTTTCTTCGTACATTGTGTTTCAGGTGTAATAGTTATTTGCAGTTTTTTTTGAAAGTGCATTTAAAATTTGTTATTTTCCTTTTTTGGTACAATAAAAAGTATATTCATTTTTTTGTTTGTATTTTTTGTAGTGTGTCGAAATCAGGGCAAATTCATCATCGCATAAAGATAAGGTTTTATTTGATGTTTTTGCTTTTCGTATATTTTTTTTATTATTTTTCCCCCGTTGTTTCCTGGCCACACATCCATCGCACAGCTCTTTCTAGTGCCCCGTCTTTGGGCATAATTTCAGTTTTTTGATGTTGTTGTTGTTGTTGTTGTTGTCTTTTTTTAAGTGTTGTTTGCACTGAGTTGTTAATCATTTTGGTTTATATTTTTTATTACATATATTTTTTGTGCAATAGTATTTTGTTCATAATATTTTATTTTCGCTTTATTTTTTTTTTAATAAATAATATTTTTGATAATGCAAAGGTGACCTCAATTTGATGAAATTATTTTTGCGCATAATTTTTTTATACTATTTTTTTATTTTTAATTTTTTGATAAGAATAAATTTTTTTATTATGATTGTAATAATTTTACAATTGATTTTCATCCATTGCTTAAATTTTGATTGTTGTTGTTGTTGTATTTATTACTATTGTTGATTTCATTTATTTATAAAAAAAAATATGTTGTCTCAAGTTCAAATGAAATCGGTGTTTTTTTTTTTTTTGTTTAATAAAAAATGTAGCAATCTTCAGTTGATGCATAAAAAAATGTATAATAAAAAGTTTATAGCAATTTAAGACTTTTTCATACGAGGATAACATCTTGAGTACTGCCTTACTATCTAACATGAGACCTTTGAATATCTCTTAACTTTCTTCTCAAACGTTTTTAAAAACAAATGGGAGAGATGTTGATTTCCGCCAAAAACAGAAATCATCGGGTATCGGGTAAAACGGTCACCTAACAATAGTGAAAAAAAATAAGAGCATGATATAATGTTGTGGCCTTCGAAAGCAGTGTGCTGTTACATTCCGCTTTAGTGTTGTCAGAAATAATACAATTCTCCTGTTTATTAATAATTTGTATTAAAAAAACCAATCCTGGGTTATGATAAAAAAAAACTGTGTGAGAAACGATTTGTGAGGTTTCAAAGACGAAAACAACAATTTTCAGACGATTCTAGAGTGGGGCCAAAACTAAGGCAATGGCATGCTTAAATGGGTGTATACAGCAATTGTACGTTCCATATTGACTTACGGATCGGTATTAAGGTGGTCCGCCATAAGTAAGAAATATGTGGTAGACAGGATACAAAGATCTGCTTGCATCAGTATTACTGGATGTTTCCGTACTAGTCCTTCATAGGCTCTGAATGCTATACTAAACCTAATTCCTATCAATCTTCATGTATTGGCTGCATCCTCAAGCAGTGCGGCAAGACTCGCGGCATCTAGAAGGTAGAGATCAAGGACCTATGACCATGCCAGAATCCTAGTTCAGCTGCCACCGATACTGAGGAAGCCCACCGATTACATGGTACCTCATCTGGACTAAGACAGTACGTTCATAGTCCTTATTACATCCAGACGGATGTGGAAGGGGCGAAATATACAAGATGGGCCAAAAAAATAACCCTATTGGAAGATGCTCTTATTTTTGCAAATGGCGGCCAATGTCAAATCTTTTGACATTTGTGCACTAGACAGATGTAGAATACAAGTGAACAAGCCATGGAGCTATACACTCCCCAAGAACGCGAAATAAACGTGTCTATTTTTTATGTCATTTAGAAAAAAATGAGAGCTAAACAACATCGGATGATTTCTTTTGGGCCACCTTATAGAAAAAGACTTCAACTTTAGGATGTATACTGATGGATCAAGAATGATCTGCGGAGTGGGCTCTAGAGTGTTCTCGAAGGACCTTGGAATAAAACTCTCCTTCCGACTTTCTGATGAAGCTAGTGTATTTCAGGCTAAAATATTGGCTATAAGGGAGGCGGGTAGGATGTTGATTGACAGGGGTGTCTACGGAAGAGTCGGCATCTTCGTCGACAGCCAGGAGGCACTTCTGTCTCTAAGGTCACACACTACTTTTTCTACTTTAGCTAGCCAGTGCAAAGACGTTTTATCCAGATTAGGTGGTCAAACTGACGTCACCTTCATCTGGTTTCCCGCATATAGTAACTTCCCTGACAACGAACAGCGGATGAACTGGCCCGGCCTGGATCTGCCATGGACGTCTCCACTGCTCAATCGGTAGCCATGCCATTTGGCACTATTAGAAATTGCATTCTCAAATATTACAGGCAGAAAGCTGAAGATAGGTGGCGCAAGTTGAGCACGTGTAAGGTAGCTAGGAAAATGTGGCCTAATTAACAGAAACCGTAGACACATCACAATGCTCGTCGCATTAGTGACAGGGCACTCGGCATTCGGCAGACATGCTACCAGGATAGGCCTTTCCTGCAATGCGTTCTGCTGCAGTTGCCGGGATCAAAGTGAAGAAGAAACAGTCTTCTACTTTCTTTGTGAATACCCGGCCTTGCACCTCTCGAGACACAAATTCTTGGGAAACAGCATACTAGACGAGCTTTCGGAGCTAGCAGAGATAGGTCTGGGTGAACTGATTGTGTATCTCAATGCATCGGGTTGGATATAGTATTTAATACCGAATCTATATTTTTCCAACAGTATTGAGTATAAATTATTAAAACACTTGGCTGATTCGCATTTTAAACGTACATTTTGTGTATGTTTGTTATGTTTTCTTTTTTGCTTACCAATGTGACTAATAGAAATATGAAATGTTAGAATCCATATTATAGCTTTCGCTTCATTCAATTGATCCTGAAATAAAAGTATATTTTTCGATTTTTTAACATTTTTGTATATTAAGCGTTACCTTTGCTGCCACGGTTGTTCTAAGAAATGATTTTTGCGAAAAAATACATCCCAAAAACTCTCTAAAACTAAAAAATTATAATAATCGCAGGACGAAGCTATGACCATTTTTTTAATTTTGATTTGGGCTCACATGGAAAAATAAACAATTTGTATATTTTAAAATAATTCTTTACAAACATTTATACATCAGCGAAAAGAAGACTAACTCTTCTTTTAAATATGATTAGTTTCAATAAAATCTACTAACAATGTGTGTTAGAAGTAGGGATGTAACGATACGTCGTTTTGCCGATCCGATACCGATACCGATATTTAAAAATAAATATCGCCGATACCGATTCCGATACCGATACGAATATTGAAATTGAGTTCAAGTTTTGATTAACAAAACTCAAGTGCAATTTTTTTATTATGCAAAATTACATTATAGAATTGATAAAACATTGGAAGTAATTTTTAAGGAGCTACATTTTCTTTGCTTCCAAAAATTTTATGTTAAAAATATGCAGATAATTATTAGTAAAGCAAGAAAAATGTTTAATTCCTTTATAATTTAAAAAAATACTCGCCATGCTTTTTAAAAAATCGATTTTTTAAAGGACATTTATCAACTAATATTCTTCTAAATAACTTAATAGCTTAATTATTAAAAGACCTCTAAGTTTATATTTATTCACTTAAATTCACATGAAAATGCAGTTCTGAGTTTAAATTCGCATAAAAAAAATTTTGAAAATGGGTAATTTTTTATCCTTTTTCCTTGACGAAAAATCATTATAGAATACCGAAAAAGAAATTGGTCCTAGCATTGCTTCCAATTCGGTGATTGGTAATCTTGCAATGGCAAGGATATGTAAAACTAATTAGAAATTATCCAAATTTGCAATACTTCCAGATCGCGAATTCTACATTTTCATGACTTCTTTGGAATAAAATTTAAAAAACAACGACTTGAATTTGAATTCATGATAAAATTAACAAAAAATAAATATTTTTTTTACAAAATAACAGTATAAAATGTTATGAATTTTTAAAATTGATATTAATAAGATTTAAAAGATAACGAAGTGAATTTAATTCATGGTAAAATCGAACAAAAATAAATTACTTGTTAAAAAAAAACTCTGAAAAAATGTTTAAAAGTATCGTCGTATAGACAGTAAAATATCGCCGATACCGATGTATCGGAAAATCTGAAGTATCGCCGATATGTCGGTATCGGTATCGGTATTCGTTACATTCCTAGTTAGAAGAAACATTTTTTCAAAGCAAATCAAAAATTTCTAAACGTATAAATGTTCTCTATATCTCTTCTACCCTTTCGCTGATGGTAACTTTTTTTTCAGTCCTAAAATTTATATATAAAATGTATTTAAGAATTTTTCTAACGCAACGTTCATTACATTTTTATACGAATTAAATATTTTTTTCAGAATACATTCTACATTTTGAATTTAATACAATTAAGATATATAAGCTTCGACGTATTTTAACATAAGCTCCTTAGTTAATCACTAAAAAATTTCATTTAAGTAAAAACGAAATATGGATAACACTCAATACGTTTTTTTTTTTTGGATACAAACTATGATTTATTGATGAAACTCTTTGCAATATAATACTATAATACTATAATACCATAATAAGCAAAACCGTGGACATCAACAATTTATTAAAAAATATATATTTTCTATTATTTTAAAAAAATTTTATGTGTGAAGTAAGAGAAGATAATGCAATTATTTTAAAACCGTTATGAATTTAATCTCGTTTTTGAAAAAATTCACACTTTCTTCATGTGGAAAATCAATCAGCATTTGAAATGAGAATCACCCACGTACTTTGCAAAGAGTACATCATCTTATACGAAAGAAAATGTTGGTGTTTAACACATTCTTTTCTTATTGCCGCCAAATAGATCAAAATCAATAGAAAATGCTTTGCCTTTTATATTAAAAATATGTCTAGAATTTATTTGTCATTCGTGACTTTTCTATTTAATATTAAATATTATTATCAAAATATATATTTATTTTTTAGGGTTAAGTAATTTCTGCATGCATTTCATTGGTGCTTTACCAAATTGTCAGTAGACTTCAACCATACTTTTAAAAAGGCTCAAACCTCTTATTTTATGCACAGACTTTCAAATGTCTGCTGCTTTAAAACACAAAAAGATTTTTTGCACGGCTGTTCCGATTTTGATGGGACTTTCACTGACAGCAAACTGATGTTATAGGGCGTACCTTTGTGTTATTTATTTTTTAAACGATGCGGGGAAAGGGTACTCCATTACAATATAATTGTTAATTACCCTATGTCTAGAGAACTACAATAACGAGAGACTTGAAATTTTGTAAGGGTTGCTTTGAAAGCAATGTGTATAGTCAAACAGAAAGCTGGCGGTATACACTCTAAAACATTACTTAAAATTTTCGATCATATATTGTGTAAATTTGTGTTGAAAATTTCTCCTTGTCTAAAATTACATCGATTTTGTAGTTATTTTATTAAAGAACAACTTTTTCAAATTAAACATATTTAGTCCAAGTGGAAAAAATGTAACATAAAGTATAATACGGATGTGGGTGAATGGTAGATACGTCAGACTATCAGTCAGGAGGTCGCGGTTCAAACCTGCACGCAGCTAATCGCTTGTTTTAGTAAAAACATTTTGTTCAAAAATAATGCGTGTGTAATTTTAGGTCGATAATAATCTGTAAAGTGTTGCCGACTATTATCGACCTAATTATCAACAAAAGTGTTTTAGAGTGTAGGAAGGGGAATAAGGGTTTTATTGTTGTTTTACCAAATATTGTTAATGAAAAATTAGGAGTCCCTGTAAGTTATTCTGAACAATTTACAAAAATAATTGCGTCCTATATTTAAAAAAAAAAGTGCAGGAAAAATATTTTTTTTCGTCATAAAATATTAATGAAATATGCTCAGTGGATTATTATATACATTATTGCCAAACATAGTTCAGCGATATCAGCAAGTCTGGATCATCTATTTTTTTTTTTTTTTGAGGAGCACATTGATTTTCAGAATCTTAGGAGGCTCATAAAAAAATTGGTCACCAAAATCGCCAAACTGAGTGTAGGGTTTTACCACCCTTTGCTAGTACAATCGAACCTATACTGTCAAGTCCGTGTATTTTTCACTGTTGCACTGTATAATATGTGCGTTGATAAATAAGTGCATGTTATGAACATGAACTAAATCTTATTTTGCAAACTGTTTTTTCCCAAATACATACGAAACTGTGTATTTTTTAAAATCCCACTTTTTGGTAGTATTTTCTTCAAAATCTCACTTTTTGGTCGATCATGTCAAGCTTTTTGAAAAAAACCCTCTGGTCACGTTACACATCTGTGTATTTGCAACAATTTTTCTGGGAAAAAAATTTTTAAAGTCATTTATTTATGGTGTTATTATTAAGGGAAATGAAAAACATTGTAAGAAAAATTTTCATATAAAAAAAAACACATAAGCAACAAGAGCTACAAGAAATTGTTAATATTAACAAATTTCAACCATGACACTCGCTAAAAAGGTGTGTGTATGATATGTTGCAAGTTACAATAACAGCAGCAACAGTTATTATGGTAACACTATATGCTATAATAGCTATAAATTTTGTTTTTGTAAAAACCAAAACTCTTCAGACTTAAACGAAACTAAAAATGGCTAGTAGAGGCTGAGGTAGTGGTGTAAAAAACAGGCTGACTATAAATTTAACCCATACTCTCTGGTTACAACTATTTGCAATTGTTCTGTTCTAAAAAAAGTTGTAGGGAAAGATATGGAGTAGTTTTTTTTATATATATTTTTTTTGAAAGGTACTACTCACTCGTAGTTTCTTATTGTAATTTTGTTTGTCGAAGCTTGTGTTTTTCTTTTTCTTGTTTGGAAACTCAAATAAAACTTTTTTTGTGAGTTTGTTGCCATTATTGTATTGTGAAGATGTAGAGGAGAGCTACTGAGAAATGGGGGCAAAAATCCAACGGAAGGAAGGATTATAATCATTTTTATAAGATGCTGTTTTCTAAGTACTACAATAAAAGTAAGTGAATGCTGTTGTTATTTCTGCTGTTGTTGTTTGCTACTGCCATTCTTAGGTATTCTTAGAAAAATGAAAACACATTATCTGCTTCATTGGGGAAATTAGAGAACATTTTTAAGAAAAGTGTTTAAAATAAATTGGACCGTTCGTAGAGATACTTTAAGGTGGAACTCATGTGAATGCAGCTACAATTCTTAAGTTATATGAGGCAAAAGTAGTGTAACCCCAAACTATTTAATTAGAAAAGAATGGCGATTTACACCACTTTTTTCTCCATTACTTTTTTATATTATGTTCTGAGCAAAAACTAGTTTTCAACTTCACCTGCTTTTAAATACCAAAAGCTGTTTTTAGACTATTCTACAAGCTGTTCGACTTCTGCACAAACTGCAACCCTGATATAATGTGTTGTTGTTGCTTTGGGATAATGTAAAACAACTTTAAATTGTAACTTAAGGAATATACTCCACACCATAACAGCAACCAACAAAAAAATGTGGGTTACACCACTTTTGCGCTGATGGCTTCATACTCTATCTCTGTTCTACCTTCTATGTTAAAAAAAAACGTCTTTTCAGAAAGAAGCGATGCTAAAAATTCTTCTAGTATTTGCTCAGTCTATCGGAGTATAGAACGGCTTTTCCACAGTCTGGTATTGCGCAGTAAACCCAGTTATCAGAGAACAAACTTTAGCCCTTTAAATAACCTACAGTTCTTTGGAGTTCCAAGGTTGTACCACCGCGTAAAATGCAGTTGCGTTGATTTGATATCTTCTCCACATGGTTATGTTCCTTGCGTTAGTTACTCTTTCGTATCAGATTCTAACGATTACACTATACAACACGAAAAATTACGGGGATCTGACTACCAATTCTTGTAGAGGAAACCCAAAAAAATATACTTGTGTCGGCGTTTTAAAAGATCACGTCGGAGCTTTATTTTAAGGGGCTAAAGATTCCCCAAATCGGCCTGCTGATGGATGCAGCATATCGGTATATGAAACTATGTGTTCTTTATAACTGAGGTGAAAGGTTTATTCAGCAACTTTGTAGAAAATATTAAGGGATAGATTTTTGTCGAACATATTAGCCTTCTAACTCCCCTACCTGACGGTAATTTTTGCCTTTATTATAAAAAATAGTGATAAACATTCCTAAAGAGGGGGAGGTCGGGGATAAAATTTTCTACGAAAATGTTGGCCATACAATTTTGCTATAGCCTTACAAAGACAATCAAGCTCTGGACTTAATTTGTACGCCAGAAATCATTGAAATCTTAAACTGTGTTTAAGGGTTAATGTCGGTGTTCTTCACAATTAGTATTCGGCATAGGAAATCTTATAAGCCTCACGTTTAAAGTACGTACATATAAGTATTTTCAGCACTTTTATACAAAACACCACGAAACACATTTTTCAGCCCCGTATGTCACCTCTTAAGGGAACTTTTTTGTCCTGATTTAATAAAGGGACAAAAATTAACCATACACACAGAAAAAAAAGGAATTTAAAATAAACAGGAGGCAATTTTGATTGGAACTCATATTAAATTTACAAGAAATAATTTGCCGTTTAAGTGTGTTAGTGTCTATTTGCTTTGTTCATTGCTACACTTCACTGTAGTGCTTAGTTGTGTGACTTGTTGTTTTTTATTCTTACATGACACATTGTGTCGGCTATGTAGATAATAAAAAACGAATTATCAGCGAAAATTTTCTGCTGCTGGTTCAAAGTTTCCATTGTTTCATATTAACTTTAAATGAACAGTTATTAATCTAACCTTAAATCTTGTTGATTCAAAAATGTTCACTGTTAAAACAACTTTGTTATAAACGCTACATTTCATATTACATCAACATGACTTTAACTTTAATTTCAAACAAGTTTTATGTTAAATAATCATTTAAATCATGTTGAATTAAAATGAAATTCATTTTACATACGATGGTATTTATTAGGGATGTAACGATACGCCGTTTTGCCGATCCGATACCGATACCGATATTTAAAATTAAATATCGCCGATACCGATTCCGATACCGATACGAATATTGAAATTGAGTTCAAGTTTAGATTAACAAAACTCAAGTGCAATTTTTTATTATAAAAAATTACATTATAAGAGAGAATATTTAAAATTGATAAAACATTGGAAGTAATTTTTAAGGAGCTACATTTTCTTTGCTTCCAAAAAATTTATATTAAAAATATGCAGATAATTAGTAGAAAAGCAAGAAAAAATGTTTAATTTCTTTATAAAAAATACTCGCCATGCTTTTTAAAAATTGATTTTTTTAAAGGACACTTATCAACTAATATTCTTCTATAACTTAATAGTTTATTTATTAAAAGACTTCTAAGTTTATATATATTCACTTAAATTTACATGAAAACACAGTTCTGAGTTTAAATTCGCATAAAAAAGTTTTGAAAATGGGTAATTTTTTATCATTTTTCCTTGAGGAAAAATCATTATAGAATACCGAAAAAGAAATTTGTCCTAGCATCGCTTTCAATTCGATGATTGGTAGCCGAAAAACAGAACTTCTTGCAATGGCAAGGATATGTAAAACTAATTAGAAATTATCAAAATTTGCAATACTTCCAGATCGCGAATTCTACATTTTCATGACTTTTTTGGAGTATCTTTTTTTGCTGGAATAAGACTAAAAAAACAACGACTTGAATTTGAATTCATGGTAAAATTAACCAAAAATAAATATTTTTTTACAAAATAACAGCATAATATATTATTAATTTTTAAAATTGGTATTAATAAGGTTTACAAAATAACGAAGTGAATTTAATTCATGGTAAAATCGAACAAAAATAAATTATTTGTTAAAAAAAACTCTGAAAAAATGTTTAAAAGTATCGTCGTATCGACAGTAAAATATCGCCGATACCGATGTATCGGAAAATCTGAAGTATCGCCGATATATCGGTATCGGTATCGGTATTCGTTACATCCCTAGTATTTATTTAGTTTATAGCTAAAGAAAAGTTTAAAGCTGTTGTGGCTGAAGTGGTTAGCGCTCGGACTATCAGGCAAGTGACGCGAGCTCGAATATTGACTGGGACAGCCAACTACTTTAGTTCAACACGATTCCTTATGTTGTTTCAATGTCAAAGGCACGTTTTTTCAACTTTAAATAACTTTGATTCAACATGATTCTCCATGTTGTTCCAATATCAAATTCACGTTCTTTCAACTCAAAATAACTTTGATTCAACATTATTTTTCGTATTATTTCAGTATTAACTTCATTTTGATTTAACTGTACTGGAATATTAATCAACATAAAATATAGGTAATCCAAAAGGATAAATGTTGCTTCAAGATTACAATAATCTGTTGAATTAACATGAAACACATACGAATAATGTTAAATTAACATTGAAATTGTTCTGTGTACTGCGAAGAGATAGAGATGCTCATCGGTTTCGGATTCTCTTCACAGAACTGTGACAGTGACTGAAATTTACTGAGATTTTTAGTCCTCGCCCCGTGCAAGAAATTGATGTCCATTCTTTGCGTTTCGTCCAGTCTTTTGTGTATAGAAGATAGTAATAAGTCTTGTTAAAGCAAGATGTCAAAAATCTTGTTAAAGCAAGGTGTCAAAATTTATATAGTAGCGATAAAGAACATTTTGGTCTATGACTCCGTTACCGAAAATTACACTAATTTTTAAAATGAATCTTTCTACCTTTTTTAGAATAGCCCAGCTAAAACTCTTTGTTACTACTATTTGCTGACGTGCAACAACTTGCCAACATGTGTGTATATGTATATCTAAATCTCTATCTGTGTATCTATAACTATTGTAACTACGACGTTATGCTGTGTTTATTCATATTGTTGTTATTGCAGTTTTGTGAGCACCTGTTGCAAATTTTCATTCATTCAATGTTGCCCGAATACAAAATAGACGCAACAACAGCATCCATCTGCAATAACAATAATAATAACAACAATAGTATCAACAGCACCATTAAAAAACAACAACGACAACAATGAAAGCAACCACGTTGCTATAAACACTTGCAACTCCATCATTAAAGGGAAATTGAAAATTGTATGTATATTATTTGGATACCATAATATTATGCAACCTGTTGTTGAATATTCATTAAATATTTAATTTGTTATTTTTGTTTTTGTTTTTGGAACTTAAGTCTTTCATTAATCACCGCAAATTAAAATTAAGAAAATAAAAAAAACTTCAAAACATTTATGGAGTTTAAGGAAATTTAATGAATATGGGTTGAAAGCAATTATTTAAGAGAAATTAAAATAAAGTGGGAAATTGTTGCGATTTATTTTAGTTTCTTATTAATTAAACTAAATATATTAGTGATTTCAGGAAAATCAGTTTGCAAAAACAACTTGCGTGTGATTTTAAAATTTTGCAGTAGAGTAAAAATACAATTAAAGTGCGTTTAAGGAAAAGTGAAAATTAAACGGAATTAAAAGATGTTCTTTAGAATTTTATTAAACATTTTTGTTTCGATTTCAAAATCGACAAAAGTTATACATGCACGTAGAAATATTTAATTTTAAAATCATTGAAAACAAGGTTAGTGTAACATTTTTCGGCATTGATTTCGTTTCATATGTGTTTTATATTAATTGAACATGATTTTACAATAACCTTCAAAGAAAATTTTGAAATAACTATTATTTATATTGATTTAATATTCCAGGACAGGTAAATATAAATTAAATCGATACTGAATTAATACGCAGAATCTTGTTGAATTAAACTTATTTCAAACTGAAACAACGTGAATTTTACTGAAATAACACGAAGAATCATGTTGAATCAAAACTATTTTAATTTTAAACAACGTGAATTTAATGTAATCATTTATTAATTATTTTACTAAAGTGATGTGTATTAGCATAGGCATTAAAAAAATTTGTTTTGTAGTTGGCTGCCCAAGCCTGAGCCTGAGTTCCAAAGCTCATCGCTTGGTAGTCAGCGCGCTAATCGCTGCAGGCACAAAAGACTCAACTATACTTTACACTAATAGAATTTTACTTCATAAAACTATGACAATACAGCAAATCCAATGAAAATTTTATTAATATTGTGAAAGAATTTCGATGGTTGAAAGAATTTTAGTAGCTTTGTTCATGAATCCAATGACAATTTCATAAATCCAATAAAAATTTCATTAATATTGTGGAATAATTTCGTTGGTTGAATTTTTATGAAAAGTTATCTATAGTCAACAACGCCCCACGATTTTATTTTAGTCAGATCGATGCCCTATGTTGGTGAGGAGAGTGGTGTGGTAGCTGGTACCTTGTACTAAGTAATTATTTTTTTATCTTTTAGGCATTATTGTGTTTCATTGTAATAAAATCATATAACTTAACATTTTTTTATTTATTTTATTTAGCTTTTAGTGCATTATCTGCATATGTCATATCCAAACTCTATGATCTGGCCTTTTGTTCCGGACTGTACTTTGGACTATATTTTCTTTCGTGGTGTACTGCATTCTAGTAACCAAGCGGTTTCATTTAATACCCATATTGAGGGGGATGATAATATATATCCATGAATATAGTACCCCATTTTGTACTGGCCACCATTTTGGGATTTGAAGTTTTTCATTGCGAACTATATTCTACTAGTAAACCCCTTTCATTTGATATTCATAATGAGGTGTTTTTAAGCAAATGACTATGTCTCCATTTTGTGGCGCCGTCCATCTGTGATTTACAATAATGCTGAATACACATAATCGTAACGTAATCAGGTCAATCAGTCATGAAAATTAAATGTGTACACAAAATTTCACTTCAATTTTGTCAACAGGAAGGGGGTAAAACTAAATATTAATTTTTATGGGAGTGGCGCCGCCCATTTTTTGACACTAAATTGTAGTGCCCTGAAATGTAAAGCTGTTTACCGAATTTCTGATCAATTCGTCAGGGGGAAACAGTATTGCTTGTTATGGGCGTGGCAAAGCCCACTTTTTAAATCTGGAAATGGTGTAATAATCAAAACTAGAGGTTTGTACCAAATTTTGGATCCATCCATTAATAGAAAGGGGTTAAAACTTGATATTACTTTTTACAGGTGTGTCGCAGCCCACTTTTGCAATTACAAAATTGTAAAGACATCGTAAGTACAGGTGGCCATTAAATCTCAGATCAATCAGTTAGCAGGAAGGGGATAAAGCCAAGTATTACTTTTTATAGGCGTGGCGCCGCCCACATTTGTTACTAAAAAATTATATAGTAATTGTAAGTAAGGGTGTCTACCAAATCTCGGCCCGTTTTTTAATTAAAAAATTGTATAGTCATAGTAGGTAAAGGTGTCCACCAAATCTCAGGTCAATTGGTTAAGAGCAAGGGGCTATAACTACATTTTACTTTTTATGGGCGTGGCGCATCCCACTTTTCTAAACATATTACTAAAGTGTTATCAAAAGTAAAGACGCTTACCAAATTTCAGATAAATCGGGAATTTTTTTGTGGGAAAAATAAACGGCCCCATACAAATTAGTGCCCGTTTTCAAATTTGTTTCGTTAGTTGCTCATCAGGCCCTACCTGTGTACCGAATTTCATCTTTCTAGTTATATTGGAAGTGCCCCATACAAAGAAGAGGAACCCTGCCCCCCAAGGCGAAAAGTGCCCGTTTTCAGATTTTAGTTAATTGCTCACTAGGAGCTACCTGTATAACAAATTTCAGCTTTCTGGCTGTAGTGGAACTGCCAAATAATATTCATGAGTCAGTGAATCAGTCAGTGAATATGTACTAAAATATGCACTTTTTACACCTTCATACCTCGGGTAGCTTTTATGGTAGAGCTGTTAAATTTGACCTGTGATGTTACCTCTCTAGGGAAACCTTATGTTTTATTATTTTATGATGAAGTGGAGCATAGTTATGCAGGGGGTGGGGGCTAAACACAGCTCGAATATTTTCGTGTAATATACACACTATGTGGCCGAAACTTGGCCTGGCGTACTATCGTGTGCCTAGATTTGAAAAAGAAAAAAAGGGGCGTGGCATAAAAGTAATGATATTAAAAGCAGGACGTACTAAGTTTCAGAAAGACTTTCTTGCCACTTGCAAAATTTGGTTATTAGAGGGAAGGACCTGAGATGTCATAAGTGGCGCCTAGAATTGGATGTCGGACTAAAAGGTCACTATAGAAAAAATGTAGCCGCGGTCAAGCCATGATCAACGATATGCATTTTATTTCGATCGGACTACAAATGGCGAGGCTGTGTTCAATAAACTAAAAGGGCGGTATCCAGGGGCTTGCCAAAAAAATTCAAATTTAATGTGGAATCAGCGGCAACTTGTCTTTTATCCTACACCCCATACTGGCTCCACTTTTTTGTGAACCACTTTAACAAACACATTTAAGCCACAAATTACTTCTCTGTACTTTTGAAAATTTTTAATATGATTTTCAATCAACATTGTAACACTTTGACATTGGAATTTTTTCTGTGTGTTATTCAAAGTATTCCATAATAGGCGTCCTAAAATTATTTTATTTATAAATTAATCTGAAATTTATTTTTTAGTTCGACTTTGGTTCTTTTGTTGAATGCCCATAGAACTTGTCAGGCGAAGAGCAAGCTAATTAAATAAATTCGAAATTGTTGATCAAGGGAACAGTTTCAATAATTTTATCATGGGTTTGTTTAAGGATCAGTGAAGCAAAATTCTGCCGGGGATACTGCATTAAAGAGCGATGTACTCTTTGATTGTCTAAAAGAGGAGAAAACTTTTGAGCTATATTAATGGCCTTCTGTATGAAAATAATTATAGCTGCATTTTCCCCAGGTTGTGTGTTAATTGACGACTTTTTCTACACAGCAACATTTTCTTTCCTTTTTTTACTGTAGTTTTTTACAACTCAATGTTCTTTTAGCAAACAATTGTCATATAAAAATGAATTATTTTTCATGCATATATTTCATTCCAAAACTTAATATTTAAAATGTTTTCAAAACAAAAAATTACAAACTGCAACAAAAACTGATTATTCTTTTAGGTTCATGATGGCATAAAGATTTTTTTATTCATTTAAGAAAATATGAAAACTTTACATAAATTCATACTCATTCATTCACACAACTGCTTTTTTCGTATAATTTAAATTTTAGCAATCAAAAATTGCAGCAAAAAAATCTACAAAGCACTTTGCTTGTTTTATTTCGTAATTTTTTCCAAGTTTTATTTTATACAATAAATTAGATAAAATTTCATTATTAAAAAACTACCAACCTACGAAATAAATATGTTGGCGTTTATTTAACGTTGCAACGAGTAAAGATAAATATTTTTTTTACATGGAGGAGAGTTTATTGCTTGCAGAATTAAGTGATAGTTATAATAAAGGTGGACCATAGGAGCTCCCTATAAGAGATACATACATATTTCTATATTACAACTTAAATACGAATAACGTTTGCTTCCCGTGGCCTTAAATACTGACTTCTGAAAATACGCAGTGCTAAAATATAACTGTCAAGGGTACCAGCAAGTTGCTCTTTCATATTAAATTTTTCACAAAATTTCACAGCCAAATTGTTAATTGAATGCTGCACAAAAAAAAACATCTAGAATTATTTTTATATATTTTTCATGATTAATTTTCAAGTATGTTTGTCGTATTATCTTATCAGTTTGTAATAAAGCAGTAGGGTGCAAAAAGTCCGGGTTAAATTTGGATGGTTTTGTTTATAATAAAACAGTGTAACTTCAATTTATTCCCACAAACTAGAAATAAATCGAACTTTCATAAATCTGAAATTTATTATTTCGGCTTTTTTGTTCGTTATTTGAATTAATGTAAATTTATGTGTTAGAATATGCAAACCAGATTAGCAGAACGGATCAGTACTAGTGATTTCGACAGGCCGCTCGCTATACCGTCTCATCAGCGTTCTTTGGCCACTTAAGAAAGTGGATGCTTTTTATATAGAAACATCAGCTTTTTAACTAATTTTTGTCACGAAATAGAATACAAGACTTTTTATGTAAATTCTTGCGTTCATATTATTTTAACTCAACTTAACTTTCATAAGATGTAGGTAAGATTTTTGGCGTTTAAAGTTGTGCAATAAATTTTTTATAAAATTAAATGTAATTGAATTTTAATCGCAAATAATTTTTTATTAGGCTAATGCTCGTTAAACATTATTCAAAAAGGGTTTGCATTGAGACAATATTCAGAGGAACCAGGGAAAAATTAACTTTGAGTATTTTCAATCTACATGACAGAACATAACATCATTGTTTTCGCCGCGAAGCGAAGCTCATATATATTTCCTATATTCCAAAACTTTTTAAGTGGCTCCGGTAGTGAGTAAATAAAAGCATAAGTTGTACATACAAATCAACATTCAGCACGCAGCCAAAGTAATTTTATCGTCACTTGTTTAAAAAATTGTGTGCTGTATCAGTAATTCATCAAAAATTGTATGCGTTAATTGTAGAAAGTGTGTGAACAATTCAGGAAAAGTATTTAAATGGAAAACAAGGAGACATATAAGTACTTAATGTTCTTGTTTATAACTAAATACTTGAAAACTACTTACTTCTACGTGAAAAAATAAAATTTTTTAACATAACCTTAAGGAATTGCGTTTGTTTAAAAAAATTTTAACTTCATGAAAGCTTTTAAAATATTGTTAATGTTTGTAAAAACTAAAGTAATAAATTTAAAAAATCAAAAAAACCCGACTGCCTAGAAAAATAAAAGAAAACAATTTTAAACCGCCACAGATAGTAAATGGTCATTCGAAATTAAAAATCATAAGAGAAACCTAAAGATGATTTTCAAATACCTGTCGATTGATACCCATTTTGATATAGTTTGCCGACTTTTTATTTTTTACGTATTAACCAAATGGCGTTTATCGGCCGCTATATTGAATTTTGATTACTGTCATATCTTTAGTGCTCCCCGGATTAAGACGAATCGATTGACGTAACAATCGTCAAAATCGGTCAACGCGTTCTGTTTATATAGTGCCGCAAAGGAACACACATACATACATACATACATACATACATACATGCATACATACATACATACATACATACATACATACATACATACATACATACATACATACATACATACATACATACATACATACATACATACATACATACATACATACATACATACATACATACATACATACATACATACATACATACATACATACATACATACATACATACATACATACATACATACATACATACATACATACATACATACATACATACATACATACATACATACATACATACATACATACATACATACATACATACATACATACATACATACATACATACATACATACATACATACATACATACATACATACATACATACATACATACATACATACATACATACATACATACATACATACATACATACATACATACATACATACATACATACATACATACATACATACATACATACATACATACATACATACATACATACATACATACATACATACATACATACATACATACATACATACATACATACATACATACATACATACATACATACATACATACATACATACATACATACATACATACATACATACATACATACATACATACATACATACATACATACATACATACATACATACATACATACATACATACATACATACATACATACATACATACATACATACATACATACATACATACATACATACATACATACATACATACATACATACATACATACATACATACATACATACATACATACATACATACATACATACATACATACATACATACATACATACATACATACATACATACATACATACATACATACATACATACATACATACATACATACATACATACATACATACATACATACATACATACATACATACATACATACATACATACATACATACATACATACATACATACATACATACATACATACATACATACATACATACATACATACATACATACATACATACATACATACATACATACATACATACATACATACATACATACATACATACATACATACATACATACATACATACATACATACATACATACATACATACATACATACATACATACATACATACATACATACATACATACATACATACATACATACATACATACATACATACATACATACATACATACATACATACATACATACATACATACATACATACATACATACATACATACATACATACATACATACATACATACATACATACATACATACATACATACATACATACATACATACATACATACATACATACATACATACATACATACATACATACATACATACATACATACATACATACATACATACATACATACATACATACATACATACATACATACATACATTCAAAGTTGTAGTAGAAACTGCTGCTCAGGCTATCCAAGGAAAGAGGTGGAGAAATGGAGCAAAAGAGTATTGTGTAGTTGTAACGCTAGACGTAAAGAATGCCTTCAACACGGCAAACTGGGAGCATATTGTTGATGCCTTAGTCAGTTTAGACATCCCAGGATATCTACTGGCAATTAAACAGGACTATTTCCGAAATAGAGAGCTAGTTTATGATACTGATAAGGGTACTAGAAGACGAAAGATCATTGGTGGGGTGCCTCAAGGATCAGTACTTGGTCCACTACTGTGGTACGTCATGTACGATGGAGTATTGAGGTTAAACCTGCCGGAGAAGGTAAAGATAGTTGGATTCGCAGACGACATAGCGTTAGTATGTGAAGCAAAAGAGTTACTAGAGGCGGAAACCATTGCAAACGCCAGTATTCAGATCGTAAGGTCTTGGTTGAGATCAATGGGTCTACCTCTAGCTGACCATAAAACAGAAGCGATTCTGATTAGTAGTCGGAAAAATAGGGAAACCATTAGGCTAAATATTGGCACGTGTAGCATAGAATCCAAGGAATGTTTAAAATACCTTGGAGTCATGATTGACACTCGTCTGTCTTTTCATGAGCACTTGAAGTATATAGGTTCTAAGGCATCAAAAACCTGCTCAGCGCTATGCCGGATCATGCCGAATACAAGAGGTCCAAAATATCTGCAGAGGAGATTGCTAACTAGTGTAGTAAGAAGCATTATCTTATATGCATCCCCTATATGGTCAGGCTCACTGAAATACTCTACATATGTGAATCTGATATCCCCTGTGTATAGGCTGGCCGCCCTGCGAGTATGTAGCGCATTCCGAACTGTATCGGACGAGGCCGCCTTTGTCATTGCCGGCATGATACCCATCGAGCTAGAAGCCGTTTCGGACAGTACGAATGGTGTGACTGATATGTGTCTACGGAAGTGGCAAGAACGATGGACAGCGACTGACAAGGGAAGATGGACTTACTTACTGATACCTGACATTAGGGTATGGTTATCAAGAAGACACGGCGACTTGAGCTTCTACATTACACAGTTTTTGACTGGACATGGTTGTTTTAGGTCGTACTTGTACCGTTTCGGACATGACAGTGTTCCGTTTTGTCCGAGTTGTGGTGGCAATGTCGTGGAAGATGCCGAACATGTGTTCTTCATCTGTCCACGATTTGATAGTGGTAGAGCGTACTTAGAAGTAGTCTTAGGGCGTAGTATTAGGCCGGACAACATCGTTCCAATCATGTTGGAATCTCTGTATAACTGGACGTATGTATGTAATTTTATAAAATTGGTTCTGTTGGAACTTCGTAGGTTAGAAGAGATTCGCAGAAGAATCCATGTAGTTTAGATTTAGGGTCTAGGACCTTTCCCACCCCGAGACGTATAGCCTTGCGGTAGTACCACGGGGAGCATTTGGGTCAGTGTGAAGGGGTGTTTTTAGCGTGTTAAAATCTCGCACTTCTGGCAAACACCACCACTGCCAGAGTCTTTCGATGATTTTCATCCCACAAATAAAAAAAATAAATAAAAAAAAAAAAACATACATACATACATACATACATACATACATACATACATACATACATACATACATACATACATACATACATACATACATACATACATACATACATACATACATACATACATACATACATACATACATACATACATACATACATACATACATACATACATACATACATACATACATAGGCTGATAAACACAACACCCTTCATTGCGTCGCGCAGTCGGGTAAAAAGAGATGAATAGATTGAAAGGCTATAAATTCATTTAAGTTTAGTTCAAATTGCGAGTTTTGCGTTATTTGAAGAGTAATACAATTTTTCTAGGTCACTATGCTATGAAAAAACGGCTTTTTGAAATTTGATTGGAGGAGACAAAGTATGGTGCCCTTATCAAGCATGTGTTGAAGAAAATTTGTGCTGCTGTTATTCATGACGGTTACAAGAAATTATTGAATGAAAAAGTCCGCCTTCTTTGCAATCACTTAGCAACAAAATGGAAGAAATGCAGGAAAAAGGAAGCAAATTTTTGAAATGAAAACGCTACGTGGGTCACATGTTCAATTTCAGCCACGACCATGCGTATGTTTTTTTTTAATTTTTAATGCTAAATGCATCAAAATTAGTAAGTTTATGTTAACTTCGTGCTGCCGGCTTACATACTATTCTTTAGCCGAGTACTTGGTGCGTTTGATTTCAAACCTGAAGGAGCTTTGTTCGATTCCCAGTGGAAATTAAAATAACAAACAGAGTATAAAAATATAAAATTATTAAAATAATAATTAAGGACACGAAATAATAATCCTTTAATTTAGCATTTAAAAATATAGCAAACATCATTTATTTTTATGGAAATTGGGATTGATCATATAACAGTAAAAATAAAAGAAACAAGGGAAACAAGTTTTCTTTTAACGAAAGTTGCGATTAGTTCTTTGCGGCAGTTAAATTGATCCAAACAACGAAGGAATCATTAAGTTTTTACGATTTTAAGTCTCTTTTTTAACATTTAAAATTTAATAGATTTTTTGTTAAAATTAAATTAAAAATAAGTAGACCGGGTTTTAATTGAATTTCAATTTATTTTACAGTACAATTTCAGTTAATTTTACGTACAGTATATTTTGAGTTGAGCTGAGATATTTTGAGCTTGAGAATCGAATACCTTCGCTTACAGCTCTACTATGGACCGATGAGGATTGGTTTATATTTTTTTTATCTTAAACTCGATATCCGTCTGTCCTTTCCATGTTTGGCCAAATTGGATCCATTTTACTTATTTTGGATTCGATGTTTTTCTGTCACACTCCGTCTGTATTTAAATCGGGTTTTTATAATTACAAGAACTATTCTATTTTCAGCAAAATATTTTGTATATTCAAACAATTTGTCTCCTAAATTCTCTTTCACATTTTCTAAAAAAGACTATTTTGCCATTTTAGCGTTAAAAAATTTTTGTGACTATTTTTTCGAGTCGTTCATTTAGTTTTTATACTTTTTCGTTTGCATTTGGTCATAAACAAAAACATGCATTGTTCTATCAACAACTACAATTACAAAAAAAGAATTTATAAATGAATTTAAACTATCGAAAAAGAAGTGAAAGGGGGGCCAGTAAATAAGTCCACGTTACACACATGGTGGAGGAGGAGGTAAACAACTACAGCACAAGAGAAGCAGGGAAAACGTAGCAGCTAAAACAAGAATCTAAAATTTATTTACAAGGGGAGTGAGTAGAAGCACATGTCTAGTTCTGTGCACGTATGTATGTGAAGATGTGTGCATGTATATTTATTTCTTATGCGACATTGTGCAGCCATACGCTTGATGAATTTGACTCTGTGTTTATTATTATATTTTGCAATTTATTCCCATTTTTTTTTATTATTATAATTTCATACGAAAAAATTGTAATTTTTTGCAAATTTTGTTTGAAGCAAAAATAATATTTTGTGCTTCTTTCCCCAGTTACGGGAGTTGAGCCATTATGTAGCAGTTGTCTAGAGCAGTAGAAGGAAGATGTGAGAAAATAAAAATTTCATGAAAATATCAATATCATAGAAAAAAATGTCTCTACTTTCGTACTCGTTTAGCTGAGAATAAGAAAAATGTGAATGTAAATAACGAGCAACCAAATAAAAAATTATAAAAAATTCTGCTAAATATATAGAAAAATTCCATTTTATATAAACAAGGCATGTGGCAGGAAGAATAGGGAGAAAGAAACTCTAAAAAAATTTTGTTGTATATAAAAATATAAAAGGAACTACGAAAAAATTTAGAAAAAATATACATAAAAAAATAGTTTTAAGTTAAAAAACAAAATGGTCGGAGTATGAAGAAAAAGAGGTCCTTTTGGATATAGCAGAAGGTTGCATAAGGATGTTAATGCACATTTCTTGCTTGTCTTCTTCGTCATCTAGTATTTATACCGAAGGCTACAAATACACGTTTAAGCTCGTCAGCCCTAACTAGCCCACCTTTAGGTGATTGCAGCAGCAGTGTTTGAGTGTTAAGATGTTGGCACATAAGCTTATATGAGCAGCCAGTAGATAATGCACCTTAAATGAGTTGGAGGTTTTTCACAGTTTTGTCTGCTTCTTTTCTATTCTCAGTTTATATTTAAGTTTATATACCACGCAGTAATATACAAGGACAGCTGGATAAGGAAAAAAATAATAATAAGAAGAAAAAAGAAACCAGCCAAAAAATAAGGCAAGAAAAAAAGCACTAAAATGAAAACTCTTAAAAAAACTCACACTTGCGCATTTTCAGAAAAAAAAAATTGTACACAAAAAATTATTTTGCTATTATGTGCAACAGGCAGTTTTTTAATACATGCACATATTTACTTTCTTTTTTTTTTGTTTTATGTATCAACATTTACTTTAATAGATAAAATTCTCGTACAACAAAACACATTTTCTATAAACATTTTGAATTTATTTTTCAGTTTCTTCGTTAGAGTATGAATACAAAAATAGTTAATACAATTTGTGGTATACATGAATTTTTTGTGGAAAATTCAACAGGTCTTTTCAAAAATTGTCTTATAGTTTGCTAATAAAGTTTTAAGGGATTGCAGAAATGTCTATGAAATTATTTATTGCTGTTTTAGAAAAAATTTAATGAAGAATTTTTGTGGTTTATGAGAAAAGAATATTAATTTTACTTGTTCATATGGCTTTCTATCGGAATAAAAATTAAGGATATTTAATAAGGTAAATCGTATGAAAACATACTTCCACAAAGTTCGACTAGTTTGTATAAGAACAACTTTAAGCTGGACAAAGTCCACTTAATGTTTACATGAAATGCTTTTCCTACAGAACGAGTCGGAGCTACAGAAAGTGGAGAGATTTAAGGCATGACCGTACTGGCTGCATTATATAAAACCTGGGGTAGCAAGTCTTAAGGAGGCAAACAGACTACATACATAATTCCTGGCATGAGGTCGACCAAACGTTTGTTAAATGTCCGTGGCTGAGCATCAGATAAGATAACAAACAACTTCTCCCAGAGATTTTGATTCCAGCTGAGTGTCACTACGTGCACTCCCGAAGTAGACCTCTTGAATAACCCATCATGAAATCATCCCTCACCTTCAGGCGCGGATACAAGGGGGGGGACGGGGAAGGGGATATTTCCCTCCCCACAAAAACGAGTAAATTTCTATAGAGTTTCTAAAAGAATTTTGGAAAAACAGTATGTTTTACTTAGAAGCTCCCCCCCCCCCCCACAAAGCTCAAACTGGATCCGCGCCTGCTCACCTTGAAGGTAAGACAAAATACGCCAGCGTATCCAGTCGGGGATAGAATAGAATATGCCTTCTTGCAAAGCATCACCTCTTAAACCTTCTGTAAGGGCAGGTCATATGCGGTGCGACCAATATATGGTCACTGCAATGAGATCCAAAGGCAGCCCCTAGAGGATAACTTCCTGTTGAGCTACGGTGAGGGCCAGACTAGGGTATGGTATTCTACTTCCTTTGGATATGTACATATATGCAAGCCTGTTGCTCTATTATTCCGGAGATTGGATAGTAGATGTCAGTAGGTTGCCGATGCAACGCCAATTTCCACCCAATCGCAATATGTTCTGCACATTACAAAGTGATAATAAGTATGGTGAATCTTCATCTTCTGAAGTATCTAGAGACCAATAATTTGCTCAGGGAGGACGTAGAGGATGCCTACGGGTGAATTAATGTGCTTCCTTTCAGAAAAATTTCGTCTTTCCATACACTATTTCTGCGAAAGTAAGGTGGTAGTTATAGAAACAAATTTCTAAGGCGTTTGATGAGTGTGGCATGGTGTACTTTGTCAAAACTTGTTGCTTTTGGTGTGGATGATGACTTCTCTTGTTTTATATTGAGCTTTCTTAGGGATCGCATTACGCGCGTTGTTCTAGATTGGATCTCATCAGATGAATTCAAGATTAATTCAGAGGCACCGCAAGGTTCCGTTCTTACGCCTACCTTATTTATTATTTTTCATAATGACCTTCTCTCTCAAACTTGACAGCAGCATTTGATATTCATATTCAATCAGCAATGGGCCAATGGAACATTAAACTCAATCGCGATCTTATAACAATCTCTAAATGGGTTCGTGCGAATAGGGTCAATTTTAACGCTCGTCAGACCCAATGTTGCATGCTTACGCTGCTTGAGCTGTAATTCTGGGTGATACAATTATTAGGGAGTCAGAAGCTCTTGTTGTTCTTGGCTTGAAAATACGATTGACTGATCACATCTTTGAAGTGTCAAAAAAGCATTCATGGGCTTCGGTTTCTTAAGAGATACGTATATCTTATCGAAATTGGAATACAACTCTCATGTGGGGGCCGATGCTTCAAATTCTATTTTGAAACTACTTGCTAGCGTACAGGAGATGCCGTTGAAGCTCAATGGTGAAAGTATGGTAGTCCAATCTATTAAATCGCTGGACCATCGTCGCAATGTATGGGGTGTTTTGCTGTTTCATCGTTACTACAATGGAATGTACTTTGATGAAATCAGGGAACGTGTTCTCGAAATACTCCTTTACTTAGCAAACAACACGTTCTTCATTAAGTTCACATCCACTTGTACGTATTACAGAGAAAATTCGTACTGTGGCCGAACTATTCGTATATGGAATAAGCTTCCTGCAGAGGTCTTTCCTGTCACTTTCAATGTTGGAAAGTTTAAATTAAAAGGCAGCAAAAACTTCCGCCTCTAGCCTCCTTTCCATAGTTCCTTTCCTAGCTCCTCCACAATGAATTGCATGACTTCTGGTCTAAAATTTTTTTTTTTTGCCCTGGAGGAATTATGTAGGAGGAAGAGTCAGCTCAGAACGACCTTTGCGATTGGTCGCTTAGATATTTAGGTACACGCTTCTTTTAGAGTCTAGGTCGTTTAAAGAATACGCCAAAAATGTATCAGATAAAACCTAATTAACCTAAATAAGAAAAAAGAATATGCTCATATCGTATTAAGTCATACGGCCTTACCTCGGCATCAGATATAGATAAAACCCAAAGTGATGCTGTTGGCTGAAGTAGTTAGAGCGTTGGCTACGAAGCAAATTACTCCTGAGAACGGAAGCACAATCTCTGTTCAGGGCAACAGAAATTTTAGAGGACATTTTCATCAAAGACTACTTAAGGAATTTTCGATATTTGTCATGCACGATATTTGTCGATTATAGTTTCTTTTAAGACAATCTAGCAGAAACCGTACTCAATGAATGGGTAAAAGAAAAAAGAAAAACATATATACTTAAGTATAAAATCATACCAAAAGTTTGTTTTGAGTAGAACAAAAATCAGAAAAATGGGAACGAAGAAAAATAAACCGATGGCAACGCTGGGAAAGTGCAGCAATTTGAGAGCGATGTAATTCTCGAATTCAATTTTCACGAAAAAGTTGTATATATAAGAATTAAAATCACATTCAACAGAGCCACCTGACAACTGATGATAAGCAAAATATACGTGAGCACTGACGATGGAAGTGTAGCGGCTTCCGTTTTGTACGTTGAAAAATTAAGTTGATTTTAGTTTTTTCGTTGTTCCTTGGAATATTAATCATGCCAATTCTTTCTGAATATAACGTTAAGAACCTAAGTTACGGTTCACACTATGAAAGTTTTCTTTCAGAAAGTCTAAGCATTTGGGTGAGAGGGGGGAGAAGAATGGGAAGGGGTACATGCTTTCATGTTCTTTGAAATTCCCTTTTGTTTTGTAATTCGTAGTGGCCAACCTGAAGTTGGCTACAGCTTAATTTTACATTTTCTTTTAAATTTCATTGAAAAAACTTCAATGTGTAGACATGAATGAAAGTTTAAAAGAAAATTAAAGAAAATTTCCGATAGAAAACTTTCATAATCTGAACCGAGACTTAGCCTAATAATCAATGTGATTCAAAAAACTTCTCAACTGGACATGCCAACTAGTTGTTAGACATTGTCGCTCAGTCTGTCGCCAGTTTGAATCATTTTGATACATTCCTGCTTGCTGAAATTGAGGGAAATTGACCTGATGAAAACTTCCGTTACAATGCTTATTAACACTTATTCTATTAAAAATTCTCTGAGCGACAAATACCTCAAATTGTTATTGTAGAGCACGTGTAAAAAAGGAAAACTAGTAATGGGGATATTTCTGAGGATGTTGCCATGTACATCGTCATTAATGAAAAGATCGGTGACAGTGTCGCTCTTGTGTTTATGTATGAACTTAGTGGCCATTTGTTATAAAATGTCCCCACTGATTTGCTTGAGCTGTCACCAACAGGTAATCAACGCTCTAACATTGTCATGCATCGGTCTTGCAAGATGTCTGAAAGGCATGGCCAACCAGGAAGTGATCGACATCATGAATTCGTTTGATGTGCATTATTGTGGCAGTGTGTTAATTGTTGTTGGACTGCTTTAGCGAAGAAGCCATAGCACTGCTCACTGAAATGTACCGGAAACGATTATTACCCTTCTATGCTAATGTACATCACGGCGCCCTTCTTCGTCGGTAATGTTAACAGAATCATCGGCGAAGTAAAACAATTAACAAAATGGCTAAAAAATACATCTTAAGAAAGTTAATGCGTCTAGTAAACTCTACAGGGGCTGAAACATTGCTCTAAAAATTGACTAAACGCGTAATAGCACAGCTGCAAAAGAATTAAGCTTTCTTTCATATTTCACCACTTGCCCTTTTTTAGAAGACATTACCGTGCGGAAAGGTTTTTAATTAAAATAACAGTAGTACTCATAAGCAATTTATCTGAACTAGGATCCCGCCCGGTGGTCCGAATTCGATCACTTGATTCGTAACCGAGTTTATTTGTAGCCGGTTCTTAGGCAAAAAATATATTGTGCATATTTAGAAAAAATTACCTTTCAAACCATATAACGGCAGCTTATTATTGGTTTGGTGCATATGCCACAAACTCGGAATATCGAAAAATGACAAAGAAGGTTTACAGAAAGTTTTCTGAATATACTCGATAGATTTTTTTTTTAATTTTTACCATAATCCACTCCTGACAATTTTTTTTAAATGTTCGACTGGCCAAACCAATAATAAGGTGCCGACATGTTGCATACATGTATGCAACATATGTTGGTCAAGATTAAGATACTTAAAAAAGTTTACATATTTTAGTAAAATCGATCTAATTTTATTCACAATTAAATGAGGAAACTCAACTGATAAAAATCGCGATTTTCATGCAGCAGAAAAATTCAATTTGTGTGTGTGTGTGTGTGTTGTATTGAAATCATAATTTTTGTTAATTGAGTTTCCAAACTTAAACATTTTTGAAATTATCGAATTTTTTATGAAACTACCTTGCTACCTTTTGAGCTACGGTAAATTAATTTCTGTGACGCATCCAAATACAAAATTAACAAACCATATTTTAGAGCTTTAAAGTTTTACATGTAATGATCCTGATAAAACGGAACCTTATCTACCGGAGGCCGAAATTTAGTTAGCTACATTTCCTAAAACCATATAAAATTCTGAAAAAAACCGTTTTTACTGCGAAACTCCAAAAATTTACCGAGATATGAATTTTTGAATATTACTCTATGCAACAAATTGAGGATTAACCTCTGCAAATCAAATACCGCTATGACGGTTCATTATTGTATGCAAATGATGACGCTTGCCCAAAGGATTTCATCCCTGAGGAACCCATTTTCGAAATATCGCTCTTGTCATTTTAAAATTTTCAGGTGTTGAACGGATATTTGTAAGAGCCAAACGGTTGCAAATTTCATAATAATGTTTTTAGCTCAAATGTAGCTTATGAATCGTAGAAAAATCGTGCTACTCTTACGAAGCGAGAAAAAATTTTTTCATCGACTTTTTTGGCAAAATGTTAAAAAAAGTAATTTTTCGTAATTTTTTGAAATTGTGACTACAAGCAAACATTTTTTTTACTCTGTATGGGTGAAATTTTTTTAATATACCCAAAACAAAATCGCTCCGCATCAATAGTAACACAGATCACAATTTCTCCGTATGTGATCAAGATATTGAAGATGTTAAGTCCTTCTGCTACTTGGGTAGCATAATAGACACAACTGGTGGCTCAGCAGCAGATATATCCAGTCGCATAAATAAGGCGCGCAGTGCATTGGCCCAGTTAAAGCCGGTTTGGAAATCGTCTGATATTTCGAAGCAAACCAAAATCAAACTATTTAACTCCAACATAAAATCCTGGAATATGGCACCACGTGACATACAATGCCTTCAGGTATTTCTTAACAAATGCCTCCGCATAATCTTACGGGTTTTCTGGCCTGTAACAATATCCAACAACCAACTCTGGATGGAGGCAAAACAGCAGCCTATTATAATTGATATAAGCAAGCGGAAATGGAGTTGTATAGGCCACACCCTCCGTAAACCAGACGATGATATTGCCAAGAAATGCCTAGATTGGAACCCGCAGGGAAGCAGGCGAGTCGGGAGACCAGCGCATACCTGAAAGCGGCAACTGACAACAGAACTATCTAGATTGCATATGAAGTGGAACGAAGTCAAGCATCGAGCCGAAGATCGAGATTATTGGAACCACCTTGTTATGACCCTATGCTCCCTCGAGCATAATTTTTCATTGACCTACTTACCTGAAAACCTCATTAAAGTTAAACACATTCTTCGAGATTTTATAGTATGACATAAAAATGGATAAACATTTGTAATTAAAATAGTTATTTAGATTAAAAGGCATGGTAATTATGTTATTTAACTTCGATTTCACATTATTCTCAGTATTTGGATTCGATTCTAAGAGATATATTAAAATGGCGATTTCAAGGCGAATTCAAAATACATATGTTTTGTTTTAATCTTATGATTTCAAAGTACGTTTTCATTAAAAATTTTTTTAATTTTTTTAGGAGTTCTCGATGGACCTGACATTAGAAAACTCATTAAAAGCAATGCATTTAACGAAATATTGACCGACAACGAATTAATTGCCTGGAATTAAATAAAATTAGTAATAGATGGGTTGTTAGGGAAGCACCGTGTGAATGGCTATGAATCTTTAGTTGAAAATATGCTCGACGTCTTTCGTAAGATCGGCATTACGATGCCCCTAAAAATTCATTTTCCGCATCGTCACCTTGATTTCTTCGCTAAACAATTACCCATTGAATCTGATGAACAGAGTGAGAGATTTCACCAAGTTATTATGCCGATGGAAACTCGATTAAAAGGAAAGAAGTTGGATGCCACTCTCAGTGAAGTTTTCTGGTGGTCATGTAAGACAAACATATACAAAATAACCAAAGAAGGGTAAGAAGACGAAGAAAGTGTAGATAACGAAGAGCGTTAAGCACTTTGGGAAGTAGTGTTGAATCAAATTCTGATTTCGAAGATGAAATTCAACTGCCAGCTAAAAGAATACGGCTTTAGTTCAACACTATAACGGTTTTTTTTACACCTAAAACTTATTTTGCAATATGAATAAATATATTTTCAGTTATTCCTTTTTTGTGTCATACTATTAAAACTCGAAGAATTTTTTAAAATGTTTAACTTTAATGAGATTTTCATGCAAGTAGGTCAATGAAAAATTAACATCTTGGGCTTAAATTATGGAGTCACGTAGTTCTATGTTCGGATACAACATTTCACCCATAAAAAGTAAAAAAAATGTTTGCTTATAGAGTCACAATTTGGTAAAAAATTACGAAAAATTGTTTTTTTAACATTTTGCAAAAAAAAGTCGATGAAAAAAATATTTTCTCGCTTTGTAAAAGTAGCACGATTTTTCTACGATTCGGAAGCTACATTTCAGCTAAAAACACTATTATGAAATTTGCAACCGTTTGTGAAATATTGGCTCTTACAAATATCTGTTCAACACCTGAAAATTTTAAAATGACAAGAGCGATATCTCGAAAACGGGTACCTCAGAGAAGAAATACTTTAAGCAATCGTCATCATTTGGATACACTAACGAACCGTCATAATGGTGTTTGATTTGCAGAACCACTGTTGCACTGTGTTATAAATGTAGAAAAATAGTATTGAGTAAATGAGCTTTAAAGTTTGGTAATATTTTGCAAGAAAAAGGTAAAAGTTGGGTCAAATATCTTTTTAAGTTATTTCGGTGATGAATACAGGTCTGAACTGTAGTAACAACCATATACTCAAAATCGACAAAACATACATATATATTTGGGTCTACTGAAAATTCTTGCTGGGAATATAAGGTCTCTTTTCATCAGGATCATCACATATATAAAAATCTTTCTATACGGGATATATTTATAGGTTTGATGAAATTTTAAATAGTAAAGATGTTAGTCTCCAAGAATATACATTCGCATTACTCATTACCTTTCAAAAAAATATGACTTTCTACAGTACCCGAACTATATGAATCTTAGCCGGTTGGACTGATTTTCATTGTTTCTTTTTATAGATAACTTAACTAAGAATCTTCTAAGTTATAATCACCGCAAGCAAGCCTCTAGCTTATTAATTTTTGCAACATTTGCTGTTGTTTGAAAATTAAAATTTTTTTAGAGATTATCTTAAGAACCGGCAATGAAAACGAAGTACTCGTATCTACACAGCGCTCATTGGTATTCGCCTATGCCATCACCATTCAGAAGTGGCATTTCTATTTTGATTCCGATGACAAAATCTTTTTGACCTTGGGGTAGCATAAGCAGTGCCAAGGCACATTCTTTACAGGTACCACCATTACTAAAAGAAATACAACACCAAAAAACACATGTATTTTGTTGGTAGAAATACCCCAGAAATATGTCAAATCCCTTATCTGTGAGTCGCACACATTCATAAGCTCTCTCAAATTTACTAACACATGCCCGTTGTTGATAGAAAAATCCCAGGCATGTGTTAAAATCTATTGTCTGTGCGACGCACACATTCTAAAATTTACTAAAACAGCTGTTCTTGTAGTGGTACCTGTTCAATATACCTTGAGCAGTGCTCAGATTTATTAAAATAGGCAAAAACAGTTCAACTGAATACGATATGACTCTGAATGTATCTCTTATTTGTTATCATCTTACTTTAATTTGCAAGACTTAAAACTTTTATAAATATGTATTAAAAACGTGCTCACATATCAAAGCATATACATATTGCTGCCATTTCTTAATGTAACCTCTATTTCTAATACACAGAAAAAAATAAGTTTCGTTTTTGATAACAAAAATCCTGGTATTCAATAATTTTTTTTTCAAATTTCCTGTGATAAAGAATTCCCCTATATTGATAACAGAATTATTTCAAAATAAAATATATATATAAATTAAAAAATGTTGACATGGCTGGAATACGAACCCGGGCTTTCCGGACGTAAAGCATACACTCTCTAGCTGAGCCATATCCCATTTACTTTTTTATGGGATACAACTTGTTTTAAGTACTTATGTATAAAAAGAAAAGAAATAACCGGCATGGAAAAGAAATACTTACAACGAAATATTTTATTATGTTAAAGATAAATGTTATTGAAATTCATATTTTTTTTAATAACATGGTCTTATTGAATATAATTCTTGTCTATTTTTTTCTGTGTATCCATTCAAAATAATTAAACATGCATTGAGGTACAAATTAACTTGATATACAAATTAACTTGATGTACATATGTATATTTATTTTCAGGTTGCTTGCGGCTGGAGAAGCAAAAGGAAGACACAAAAATGTAAGTTAAAATTTATATTCTACAAAAATTATACTACAATTTCAAGATGGCCTGTAGCAGAAGTAATTCTGAAATAAATTTTGATTTGTATAAGGCATTTATTTTTTTCGTGATGAGCAGGCTATAAGAAATAGCTTCTAAGTCTAGAAATCATATAACAAAGAAAAAACTAGAAACGGACCTACAAACAAATTTGTAAATACATACAAAAATGTCTAAACAATATCATTGAAAAAACTGTGTTTTTGCAGTAAAGAAATTTTGCAAATCTATAAAGCAATTTGTCTAAAAATATTTACAAATTAAAAAAAATAATTTACTGAATCTTTTAAAAATATTTACTGGATTTTCTGCAATATATAAAGCAATGTTTTTGTCTGAATATATGAAACAATTTGTCTAAAAATAATTACAAATTCTAAAAAAGTAGTAAAAAAAATATTTACTTGATTTTTTGTAAAATATCAAAGAAACTTCTTGATTGATTCAGTAAACATTTTTTTTTACTATTTTTAAGTTCAAAATAGTAACATCATCATCCATTAAGCATTTATAAAATTTCAGTTTGTTTAATTTGTTCTACTCTGTTTAGTTATCTAAAGACTGTAAAAAATGAATGAGAATTAATGCAACAATATTAACGAATTGATTCACTCAAAAATCTTCAGTAAACAAACCTTTTGCTATCATTGTTGTTGCTGTTATTTATGTGTATGTCGTGATCGGGTTAGCTTTTTTTACTACACAAAACTGGTTTTTGTTGTTGCTTTTAGTATTTGCGTCCTAAATAAAAGTCAAACAAAAAATTATCTGATGCAGTAAAGAACATTTACTGAAAATGATATTTCATTTTAGACAAACTTTCATTTGAAAATTCGTTGGTGATAATTTTTTTTGTGTATGTATATAGTTTGACTTCTTTTCATACTTCCAGATAATCTCAGTTTTGATTAGCATAAGTAATTTGCTATACTTTATTACAATTTTGGAAACTTTTGTACTTGCGGAAGCAATTCTTTCATATATCGTTTTTAGCGAAATTTATTTTACAAAGTGGTCTTAGCGAAGAAACTGATAATACGGTACTACAAAAAGAAAATAGCTAGAATTTTCCATTAAGTTGTGTTTAAATTGAGAACTTTAAACTCGTTTTCTGTAAAAACAAATTTTTTTTGAGTTATGACGACACGACGTTGCTGCAAATGAGCGATATGAATTTTTTCGTTTTTTTTTTGTTTTGAAAATATTTACCACCTACGCATACGTTACATACAATTTTGATAATTCTATATAAAGTATACGCATACAGGTGCACTAAAGTAGTTTTTAACTTTATGGGAAATTTTTTTCCTGTTCTTGTAGTCTCATACCTCTTATCGGTAGGTATTGAAAAATGGCTCAAAATATTTTAAAATCAATTAATGAAGATTTTAAAGATAAATTTTTAAAAACATTTATTTGCTTTTAACGAATAATATTAGCTGTAAAAAAGTTTCTTTAAATTTGTCGTCTTTAAGGATTTCAATAATGTCAACCGCAACAATTTTTTTCTAAAAATAAGTATATATTCTAAGCCTTGTGTCAAAAGAAAAAATTGTAACAAATGACAATTTTTTTTATTCTGAACAATATAAAAATTGTCATTTGTTATAATTTCAATTTTGTGACAAGGCTTAGAATACCGGTGTTCATCGAATATTTAAGAAACTAAATTATATAATATCAACCAAACTTTGAACTATGAAATTTCCATATTGAGAAAGTACATATCGTTATATAAATTGCAAAAGGGCCTATCATATTTTTTTAAAAAATTTCAGGAGAGATAAAAATCTTAATAAAATGTAAGCTATTGTGATTATAAAAATGATTTTTTCATTAAGAAAATCTGATCAATGTTACTATGTTTACAAAACAGGTTTTGTTAACACAAAAGTCTCCTTTTTATTAAGATTTTTCTCTCCTAAAATATTTTTATACATAATGATACCCGCTTTTGCATTTTATATGACAATATGTATGTGACACAAGTATAGACGGTTTGGACTAGAACCACTGGAAATTGATTCTTAAGTATTTCACGGCGCTAAATTCAAACCTGCAATCCATTTATTTTTAATGCTTATAGCTTTCAAGATATGCCTCCATATCCAAAATTAAAGGAAGTATACAACATATAATAACATAACTTCAGAATCTGATGGAGATTTGATTTAAATATAAGTCTAATCTTCTAATCCAATTTAATTTTTATTCTGATCGTTAGTTTTTGGGATATCTGTTAAGTTTTAACTTATTTTAACTTCTTACCTTAAAGCTATGCATTTGGCCTTAATGGTGTTAAATTGACCAACAGCACACTGGCAGACAAACTTTTTGTTGACCACAGGTGTTTCATAATAATTTTTTCACTCCTAATTGCGTAAATAATACAAATCTTGTTCTATTTTATTGAAATGTGCAACTTGTCTTCCCCACTTTTAAGTTAAGTTTCAGCCGGCAATATTTTTCTATAGAACTTCTAATACAAGCATTAGTTAGAATATATTACACTGTGGAGCTGTATAGATAAAAACGAGGCTTCATAAAAATGTTCGTAAACAAACTTTAAAATTGAGGTTGCATGGCTAAACAAATTGTCCCTATACATGCAGAAATATTCGGACTATGCATACATGTATGTACTCATATAATATCTCTGTAAATCCCTACAGTTACTAATGCAACTTCTTACATATCTAAACTCATTATTAGCTGAAACTAATGTTTCGCCCATTAAAATTAAAAGCTAGCTCCACTGTAGTCAGCATTTCACATTGCATCTTAAAGAAAAATATTGACTGCTTTAAGAATTAGTAGTGCCAAACTGGCATCTGCCAAGACAAGAAGTCAGAAGAACAGCAGCTTGATGGAAAAATGACTGGATTACTATAACACATCAAATACAACTTAAAAGAACAACAATAACATTAACATTAACACCATACAACAGCCAGCAATTGATATAAAGAAGCTAAAAGTTGCATAAAGACAGTCAGACATATAAACGAAGAAAGATGCATATGAAAGAAAAAAACAGGTTCATGACCTTGACCATTATTGAATTTTCCTGCTACACATACATACACACACACACGCACGCACTCATAAGCTTTTTTAATTAAAGTTTAAATTTAAATTATTTATTGGTAAGTACGAGCATCACAAAATAATTATATTTTAAAAGTACTTAAGTTTCTCATTATTGATCTTTGAGTGCAAGAATATCTTGGATGTACATAGACTGCAAAGTCTTTTGAGGTTAACCCATTCCAGGCTACTGGATTATTTTCTCCAAAATCGTAAGGCATATATCTGTGGTCACAAGGATTAACAACAAACTCTGCTCTATTTTTATTTATTTTTATTGGATTTAAGCAGCTTTTGGTGCATCTTCGCATACATGCGAATACACATGTGTATTGTATATAAAATTGTCGATAAATATAAAATTTTTTCGCAGTTCTCCGATATTTTGATATAGTTTTCGACTTTTTTTAATGAAGTAATGCGTTTCTAGTGGCTTTTTTGTCCATATTTGATGTTTTATATATACCGAAATTTCGGAGTTTTTTTTCGGAGTTTCTTCTATTGTTGCGTCTTCTTGATTTCTTTATTAGGACTCTGATGAGCTTAAGACACTTCTAGTTAGATCTCTTTAAAATATTTTTTAGCCGAATTTTCGGAGAATTTTAGATCTTCTCTATGTTCCCTCAAGTTCTTTCGAGTATTCGTTTTTTTATATAATTATGAGTTTTTGGTGGATTTAAGACATTTTCAGATGATCTTCGAATATATATTATAAATCGAATTTTCTGAGAATTTTAAATTTTTTTTCGGAGAAGTTCAAAGTTCTTGCAAGTATTACCATTCGTTAGAAAAAAATATAGGTTTCTGATTTTTTTCTTATACATCGAATCTTCAAAATAATTTCGGAGTAATTTCGATTTCTGCGAGTCTACGATTGCTTTATTAAATTTTTGCGTTCCTTGACAATAATAAAATTGTGTGTTTCTAGTAGATTTTAAACACTTTTAGATCACTTACAAATGTGTTTTATATGAGGAGTGATTTTTCAACAAACCTAAGAATGCCATCGCCTTTATCATGCTTAACCGTAACCAGTAGATCAAAATACATTGCAAAGAGGGTATATTTCTGTGACTGCTTAGAACAAAACGGCACATTTCCACCTAATTAATAGAGATTGATACAAAGAAACGAGTTCTTTATAGCCGGTTTAATTTCTTACTTACACCGTAAACGATAGGCCATTGCGCGTGCATCCCACGCCTCGTCCAACACACATTTCCAAATATTTTACAACACATTTCCAAATATTTTACAACAAAAGGGCACTTTGGATAAGCTTTTTACTTTTTGCAATAACTGCAAATACATTAAAACAAAAGCTTAAGCGGGTCAGAATATTGGATCATTTCACTATAACGCTGGAGATATTGAAAGAAATAAGCTACTGTAAACAGCTCTTAAACGTTTTCTCTCATCGATGAAATTTTGCTTAAAATGGTAATTAACGCTTTTGAAAAATAGCTCTTCATATATCGAGTTTTTGGAGAATTTTAAATTTTTTCGGAGAATTTTACATTTTTTCGGAGTAATTTAAATTATTTTGCAAGTATTACAATACGTAAGGCAAAATATAGTTTTCTTATTTGTTGCTATAAATCGCATTTCGGGAATAATTTCGATTTTCGAAAGTTTCAAATATTTTTCGGAGTAACTTCGATTTCTGTGAGTCTTGGATTTCATTGCCGAAATTTTGCTTTTCTAGAGAATAATATAATTTTGAGTTTACAATGGCTTTAAGCAGCTTTTAAATCGAATATATATTATTTATCAAGCTTTCTGTGAATTTTTTTTCGCAGTAATTTATATATTTTGCATGTATTTATTATAGTAGATATTGCTAGGAAAGACATAAGTTTCGGAGTTTTTGCTATATATTCAGTTTTGGTAGTCAATTCCGATTTCCAGGAGCTATAAATGTTTTCGGAGTTACTTCGAGTTCTTCATTGAAATTTTATGTTTCTGGAGAGTAAGAAAATTATGGGTTTCCGATCATTTTAAGCTTTTCTTATATCATCTTCAAATATGTATTTTATATAAAATTTTCGGAGATTTAAAAATTTTCTAAATTACTAGTTTCTTTTAGAAAAAAAAATATAGATTTATGATTTGTTTTATATATATTGAGTTTTTAAAATTGTTTCGGTTGTTTTGCATTTTTCGGGAATAATTTCGATTTCTTTAATACTTTGATTGTGTTTTGTGTTTCTGAAAAATAATCAAATTATCATCTTCAAATATGTATTATATAGAGTTTTCGGAGAATTTTTAATCTTTTCGGAGTAATATTTTTTTTTCAATTATTAGATTGTGTTAGAAAAAAATACAGATTTCTGACTTGTTTTTATATATGGAGTTTTCGTAATAATTTTGACTTTCGGGAGCTCTAAATATTTTCGGGGTAACTTTGATTTCTGTGAGTCTCTTTGTTGAAATGTTGTGTTTTTGGAGACCGGCTATTTTGGTATATTTTCGAAGCTAATAAATATTATTCGAACGAATAATATAGATTAGAGGCTATTCATATATTACGAAACGCACTTTGGTTAAGGAGGGGTTTGAAAATTTATTATACAGCCATGTCACAGAATCGGAATCGTAGATCGGAAGTGAAGCTGAATCTAAAGCACCAAAAATGTACTTTTTCGGAATGACAACTACGGAATCAAAATCAATCCGAACGGAATCTGTGACACTGCTGATAGAGTTGATCATTTATTCCGAAAATTTTTTAATATACGCTACGAATGTGGGATGGGGTCAAAACGACGAAAATTGCGTTACTTAAGATATGAAGACCCTGATCACCTTGTTGGTTTATGGGTTAATATTGTTATCAAGATTTTACTATCAGAAATCCTGTTTTTAAGCCTCTCAGAAATGTAATACTCGTATTGCATGATCCTGATTTTAAAATCTGTTTGCATTAAAAGCTTTCCCTTAAAGACGCATAATAGAATAGGGGAAAGATCTGGTCCAAAGACCGGCACTGCGACGCCTAGTGGATCTTTTGTGCTGTATATGACGTACATTCTGATACATAAAGCGATAATTCGCAGACGTAATTCATTTGTTTCCTATTTTCTTTGGAAATGGCAGAAGACACACGTTTATTGTTAACAATTTTTCTTTTAATTTTGAAAAATTTTTTTATTGCTTTTAAATATGCGTATGTTGTTGTTGATCAGAAATAAAATTTTTAAGAAAAAACTATTGCCATAATCATTTTAACTAGGCGGATATTGTTTTAAATTAGTGAGCATTTTACACTTTACTTCTTTGTCGGAAAATTTATTTGACAATTCAAAATCAAAACAATTGTGACAAAACAATAAATTTTTTAGTGTGAAAAATATCAGAGTTTGCGAAGGAAATCATTGAAGTGTCAGGAAGCCCAACAAGAGAATAGAGGCCGTTTAAATAAATTGTATTTTTTATCAAAGGTTTCATAAACTTCTCTAAGAGATATCACGGTCCTTGTATAAACATGAAATTAGAACTATGATACTCGTATCTTATTCTTTTGCTATAAAGTATAAACTTTCCGCTTTATCCAACTAAAGTTTGAATTGGAATTTTCAACGACCACATATCAAGTTATTCTAGAACTACCTACGTACGATTTTCTTTCGTTTTAAAAAATTTTACAACTATGTAATAAAATTATACTTAGTGAAAATACTGTTTCCGCCAAAAGATTTTCTGATCAAAGAGTTTATTGAAGATCTTTGACAAGCTAATATACGATGAACCATAAATAAAGTTGTAAATTTTATTACAAACTTTATTTATTGTGTTAAACCGTGTTGTATTAAACACGGAAATGTTGTATTAAAACTTATTTATTTTATTTATACAAAAAACAAATGTTAATCTTTAAACAAAAACTGAACGCACTCACACTTTTATACACATATCTACAACACTTAATTTTATTATAAATTTTGAAAATAGTCCACTTCTTGACATCGTCATCATCTTCTGTATTCAGCTTGTTTTAGCTGCAGTTGACAAGGACATGTCGCTAAATTATGTGTGTTTTACAAATATTTCCATTTTGTTTTCGTTGTTTTTATTTTTATTTCTTTAATATGTCACTTTGATATGCGGATAAATCTATTGTGACAGTACAAAGAAAATCTGGAAACTTGTTGTTCTACTCTTTACACTTTTTTATTGTTATAATCCATTTGGATTTATTTATGAATCATGTTATTAAATTAAATGAAATTAAAAAATAATAATTTGATTTTAATTAACTTGTTAATTAGAAAACGAAACAAAAAAAAACTATAATTTTTGAAATGAGGAAGATATTTTTTCAATGACGGACATATGGACATTATTAATTATAGAGGAAAAGCCTAAAATAATGAGAGAACGAAATTCTTTTTGTATAAAATAAAGAATTTCTATTTTAGAAGTGACCAATAAGATTTTTTTAACCAAGTGCATTTAAAAATCATCCGTATGACTGATACGTCTCACATACAGGTATTTATTCAATCTAACTGACCAAAATACAATTTTTTTCTTTTTGAAATTTCGTGAAAATTAAAATCAAACAGGAAAATGTAAAAAATTTTGTGTAATTTTCAACACTAATAACATAACGGTACTTTGAACTTTAATGTTTTTGATGTTTAAAAGCGTAAAACTTTTTGCTGGCATAGTCTGTTTTAACAATTCTTTTTAACTAGCTTTATTTTATATGCTGGACATACTAAAGAGAACTACGCGAGGGAAAGTTAAGATACTTTCAAGGTGTCCTAACTAGGGATGTAACGATACGCCTTTTTGCCGATACGATACCGATACCAATACTCAAAAAGAAATATCGGTGATACCAATTCCCATACCATCTTGAAATTGTGTTTAAGTTTAAATTAACAAAATTCAAGTAGGGTAATTTTGTTATTATACAAAATTACAGTGCAAGAGATTATTATTATTTAAAATTGATATTAACCCAGCATAAAAAATTAGAAGTAATTTTTAAGAAACTACATTTTCATTGCTTCCAAAGAATCTATATTAAAAATATGCAGATAATTAGTAGAAAAGCAAGTAAAATTTTATTTAAGTCATACAAAAATTTATAATTCCTTTATAATAGAAAAAAAAAAAATACTGCAATGCTTTTTAAAAAAAATCGAGTTTTTAGAGGACATTTCTGTGGTTTTCTTGAATAAGCGCGTATATCTAAAAACCAATTTTTTCAGGAGAGCCGAAATACATACTTTATTTTTAATACTACGGACTCTGTATGTTTTTTATCAAAGTTTTTTTGGGTAGTCATGCAACATATGTGGTAAAAAGTTTGTGTAAAAATTTCAGGCTAAAATTCCTTAAAGGTATGATCCTAGAGAACAATTTAAAAAACAATTTGCCAAGGCGACTAAAGGTGTGTGCAGAAAAAAAGCACACAAGATTTTTTACCTGAAAAATGCTTGCGCACAAGTCACTATAAGTTTTTATTGACTGAACAATAACCAAAAAAATATTTCGGAAATATGTTCAAAAGTAACAAAGCATGTGGCTATGAGTTTTTTATCAACGTCAATAAATTTCCAGTACGCAATTGTAAGTCGATTTTCATTAGAGCTGAACAAAATTTGAATGAATTAAGAAGTTACGTTGTTTTTAGAAAAAAATTTCGGAATGGGTTCATGTTATTAGCGAAATTTTTAGTCCATCTGTAAAATAATGTAATATGGCATCAATAATTCAAAGTCGACAAAAATGGACATCCGCGCTTATTCAAGAAAACCGCAGATTTATCTACTAATATTCTTCTAAATAACTTAATAGCTTAATTGTTAAAATTCTTCTAAACTTTAGATTTATTTAGTTAAATTTACATGAAAACACAGTTTTACGTTTAAATTCGCATAAAAAGAAACAAGCTGCGAAAATGGGTAATTTTTCATCCTTTTTCCTTGAGGAAAAATCATTATAGAACGCCAAAAAAGAAAATTTTCCTAACATCGCTTCCAATTCGGTGATTGGTATTCGAAAAAGAAAACTTCTTGCAATGACAAACATATGTAAAACTAATTAGAAATGATCCAAATTTGCACTACTCCCGGATCGCAAATTCTTCATTTTCATTTCATGACTCTTTGGAGTGTCTTTTTTTTTTGCTGGGAATGTGATTTAAAAAACAAGGAAATGAATTTGAATTGACGGTAATATTAACAAAATTAAACTATTTTTTTTTACAAAATAACAGCGTAAAATATTATTAATATTTAAAATTGATATTAATACGATTTAAAAAACAACGAATTGAACTTAAAGTAAAATTAACAAAAAAATATTTAAAAAAAAGTCGGTTAACCGATTAATGCAAATTTTTGATAAATTACTTAATTTAATTTAATAAAAATACATAAATTGCTTACAATTTTGAGGATTTACAACAACAAAAAAAAAACAATAGCATAACAAACATAGCAACTCTTCAAGTAAATCGGACGGAATATGAATTCATTGCATTGTGCTATTAGAACCTTGTTTTGTTTTCTTTCAATTGCTGAGCATCTCTGGTAGTTACTGTAATTCTGTTTGCATTAGTGTCGACAGTTTCTTCTACTGTCACGCCATCAAAGTTCAGTCAAAGAACACTTCAGTATTTTTAAAAACCGTTACTGGAAGGAAATATTCCTGAGTTGAGGAATAGAATAAGTGTATTGAAAATTTGAACTCGTTTCTTGTTAAATCGAATCCTTAAATTTTTAATTAAATCTATTTTAGTTAATAAAGGAGTTTTATAAAGATTTCTATGAAAAATAGTTACAAAATACAGAATTAAAAACATAAAAAATGTGTTCACATACTTCCAAAAATATAAAATAAAAAATTAAAAAAATAATAATTTTTGGATACCCTAATATATCGACCCCTTAGCGCCAAATGATCGTAAGCGACAAATAATTAATTTTTCATGAGGAGGTTTTTTTTATTGTAATTGAACATGATTTATATTCATAAACTGTTGCTTACGATCAAATATTATCAAAAATTTCAATGTATTAACTATGGGTAGCCTCATAAAATTTTGATTTCAATAAAAAAAATTAGTTTTTTACAAAATGCCGCTTACGATCATTTCGCGCAAAGCGGTCGATATATTCAAATAAATTAATTAGCTGTGAAGGGTTCAGATTTCAATCGTTGTATTAGTTATTAATAAAAATTAAATAAACATATGATGTGTTCATTGACCATGAAAGTGTCATTGCACGATCATAAATTAAATATTAATTCACTTTTATTTTAAATTAAAATTAAAGTTCTGTTAAAGAAATTGAAATTCTTTATTATTTTATACTTTATAAGAATCTGTAATACTTCTCCCTTGTTAAAATAAAATTTTTATAAATGTGTTTGTATGGTCAACAAACCCAGCGAATACAAAGTTTAGCCTTTGAAATATAATAGTTACTTCATTTTATTTGTATTACTAGCCATATCCGGCGCGCTTTGCTAACCGATTGTTGTATAGATATAGAAAAATTAATAACACATTTGTATGATCAGTACCCGTCTCCCCAATCCTAAAGCGCGATTTCCTTTTAAAGCAATATACTTCAAACTTATAATACTGCAATGGGGTTCTCCAGATGTAGAATATTTATAAACTAATATTATTAAAAAAAACATGTCTGTGGGCTTCTGTAGGGGAGAAGAGTACAATTTAAATTTAGTTTAAAACTTTATTACTTTAGAAGTTAAATGTGTTACAAAAAAGTTTAAAATTATATATTGGAAATGTGTTACAAAAAAGTATTAAAATTATATTTTGGAGCTTTTTGGCACCCTAAAAATATTTTAGGACTTCTTAAGGAAAGAAGAATCCAATTTAGATTTCCTTTCTATCTTTATTACTTTAGAAGATAAATGACTTACTAAAAAAAGTACCAAAATTACATTTTTACCCCTTTTCGTCCCCTAAATGCGAAATTAAAAAAAAAAACAAAATGCCGTCCGCTTGATTTTCGATATAATTTTAATGTGTTTCGAACTTTACGTCTAGTTTTGTTAGATCTGGAGATATAAAGTTACCAAATTTACCCGTTTTTACTCCCTTAGAAATTGATCTTCCAAAAATCCCTTCTTAGTGGTTCTATACATACAACAGTTTTTTCTATTAAAAAATATTCATTCAATCTACCTAACAAATAGTTGTGCAGAAAAAAAGTACCAAAAAGAGCTACAAATTTTACCCTTTATATATTAAAATTTCTAACAGTAACAAAACTTATTTGAGCTCTCTATAGGAAGAAAAAACAATCCAAAAAAAGGAGATAAATGATTTACCAAAAAAAAAGTACCAAAAGTATATGCTTACCATTTTTCGGCCCTAAATGTACATATTTCAAAAAAGGATTAAACACCTGTCCGCTTATTTTTCGATCTTATTATGTTGTTTTTTTATTTTACGCCTACCTTAGTTAAATCTGTTGATATAAGGTAAACAAATTTGCCCGTTCTTAAACCTTTTTATCCCCTTAAAATTTTAATTTCAAAAAATCCTGTCTTAATAGGTAAATACATCGGCAGGGAAACCTACATACAAAATTTCTTTTATTTAAAAAAAATGCATTCAGTATGTCAATGGGCATAAAAAATAGTTATGTAGAAAAAAGTACCAAAAAGAGTTCCAAATCTTAGCCTTTATCTATACAAATTTCCCAAAAGTGCTGAAGCGCATTCGATGGCTTCTGAAGGAGAGAAGAATAAATTCTAAATTTCATTTCTATCTTTATTGATTTAGGAGATAAACGGCTTAACAAAATAGTACCAGAATTATATGTTAACCTTTTTTCGGCCCTTAAGTGTACAAATTTTAAAAAGTATCCATGTGTTTGATACGGCTTAATTTTTGATGTAATTGTAGATCCGGATATATAAGTTTATCCAATTTTCCCGTTTTTGCCACTTTTTGCCCCCTTAAAATTTAAATTTCCAAAAATCCCTTCTCAGTGGATCCATACATTAAAAGAGAAACCTACATAGAATATTGCAATTAAAAAATATTCATTCAATATACATAACAAATAATCGTACAGGAAAAAGTACCAAAAGGAAAGAAATAGTGTAAATTTTATTTTAGTCTTTATTACTTTAGCATATCAACGATTTAACAAAAAAGTACCAAAATTATATTTTTACCCTTTTTCGGACCCTAAATGTTCAAATTTCAAAAAAGTACGAAACACCTGTCCTCTTATTTTTTGATTTTATTATGATGCTTTTGAAATTTTATGTCTACCTTCGTTAGATCCGGAGATATAACCCCTTTTTGTCCCTTTAGCAATTGAATTTCCAAAAATCCCTTCTTAACGGATCTAAACATCGGGAGGGGAGCCAACGTACAATATTTCAAGTTTCTAGCTTTAGTCGTTCAGTCAATTAGTCAGTCATTCAATAGCGTTAATCTTTTATATATAGAACTAATGCTAAGTTTTTTTGTCAAATATATTCCGATATTTGATATTAAAATCTGAAATGATTTTTGACAATATTAGAGCAGAGCTTACGTAGCAAAACTTTCGTAATGTGTTGAAACTACCAAACAACATACTTTTTAATTAATGGTAGAAGGTATACCGTGTGCAATTGTCCAATTCATATTCTTTCTACATAAACATTTCCACATAAACCTTTGATTAGAAATATGTTTATGTAAAAATTAGCAACGATTAGTTTCAAATTATTCTCAAAAGTTTAAAATTTGGGGAATAGTTTGAAATTAAATCTATTTAATATTAAATACCAATGTGTGCTGGGTAAGTTACACTTTAATGATATTTTATGCATACATACATACAATCCAAACACGATTGATGGTTTTATTAATTTTTTGTTAAACATACAATTATTAAATGCATTTTTATCAATTAATTTTTTTAGCACTTTTAATAAATGTTTATTACATGTTTTAATTTGATTTTATTAATAAAAAAAGACTAGTTTCTATACTGACTATAAACCTATTTTATATAGCAAAATGTTGTACGGAGACTAACGAGCCATAAGAACGTTTAGAAAAGAGTTTTTCCAAAAAATCATTTTTTCGAGAAAATTTCCACAGTGAGAGTGGAACTTTGGAAAATGAAATAGTTGCTTTTGTATATTAAGAATATGAGATATATAAATAAAAAGAACAAATAAATAAATTGAAGAAACTGCGAATAAATAAAAACTAGAACAGCAACGTTTATAAAAATCAAAATAAAAAAAATAAATAAATATCGAATAAAACTAACGACTACAATCGAAATTACTTGCGTATAATACAATAACTACAAGCAAACAAATTAAAAAATAGAGAAAAATTTTTCACCACCCATCGGCAAAGCTAAAAAGCAAATTTGCTGGATTTTGTATTATTTTTCAAAGCCTACTTTGCTTATTTTTTAAAATCATTTACATATTTGTGAATTCTCAAATGGTTTTTGAAAGTCTGTACATAAGACAAAGGGTTTGTAACTGTTCAAAATTGTGTTTGAAGTCTACTGACGATTTGATAAAGCACCAATGAAATGTTGCATATAGACAATGCTTAAACACCAGCAAATAAATTTTATTCGCTATTTTTGATAAATTGACATATATTTCAGATATATTTATAAATAAAACAAATTTTTAGCTTTTATAAAATAAGTAGAAAGTGGCTTAGTTGGTAGAGTAGATGCCTTAAAATATGAAGATTGCGAGTTCGTGCCCTGGTTGAGCCATATATTTTTTTTACTTTTCTATTTTGATTATTTTCGTGCATTTCGTACATTTGACGATAGAATTTCGTTGTGCGAAGGAAGCAGTATGGATGCCTTATAGAAGGCATCTTTAAACGTTCTTTTGGAAGGTGAAGTACTTAACGCTCCAATCCAACTCATATCTGTTTACACACGTTGTATTGCGGGCTTAGCTATCGCTTCTTTTGGAAGGCCTAACAGAATACCATTTTGAAGGGTTTCAAAAAGCAAATTGAAGTAATTTTTATAGCGCAGAGTAGTGTAAATTAGAAAAAAGTGGTAATAAATATGGAACTTTTAAACTACAAAATGGATTTTCATAAGAATTAAATTGGTTGCAGGGGAGGAGCCAGGCTTTCAGAATCGTGTCTCTTTAAGTTTTTGCTACAAGGCCTGAAAGTTGGTTACCTCGTGTGTGAAAAATGACATATTAACCCATTTGTAAAATCTTAGGTGCGTTAGATTTTGCTAGACAACACAAAGAAAAAATGTATTGACAATAATTTTTGTATTTTTTATAGTTTAAGAGATATTTCACTTCAAATTTAAAATTTTTTTACCTCGACTTTGTTCGGTTTTTGGGTTGTAATATTTTTACTAAGCCCCCGATTTCAACTTATTGTACACTATTAGTTTTCTGATAAAACTCTAAGTAAACTCACCGAACAAAGCTTTGAAATATCTTGAGCCGTTAAGTCGTACCAAAGTTCTAATCTCAAAACTTTGAAACTTAACTAAAAAATCGTTGATTTTTCCAAAAAAAAAGTGCTTGCATAATTTTAAAAATTTTAAAAAATTTTGTTAGAAATGTTAATTTTATTTTTATACACTCTGAAAGGCTGTGCTTGAAAGATGAATATAACGGACATTTTTGCTCATTTTGGTCATGTACCCTACATTTGGCAGTGGTCGAGAATCATCTATTTTCAAAATAATTTTCGAGTTTAGGTGCATGTGAAAAACTTTTTTACAGGGTGCTCAAAAAAGCCATGAACAGGGTTTTGTTAAATAGGTAGTTAGCATTATTTTTGCTTTAAATGAAGACATCCTGGCTATAAATGTAGGTGCTAAGGCAATAAAAGTATTTATAAGGCAAAATAAAAAATAAAATCCAAATTAAACATCTATGAAATTTATTTGACATGCTGTCACAATTTTATTTTAAATGAAATTTATTTGCTGGTGTTTAAACATTGTCTATATGCAACATTTCATTGGTGGTTTACCAAATCGTCAGTAATTATCAATCAATATATTTAAAAAAAAATATTGGGCTGTTTGTTTGATCCGACCCACCCCCCCTACATGTATTTGTATGTGGTCCCTTTGGCCCATCACCCCTCCGATTTTGAGTAAATCACGAAAAACGTGTAAAATATTGAAATACTTCTGTTTTTCGCAATTTACTCGAAATTGGAGGGGTAATAGCTCAATTTGTTGTTATATTAAACGAGAAATCTAAAAATAGTTTTCTCATTCCTCCTCCCTTCTAATAGAATATCTTTTGCTAGGGAAAGTTGAGGCTTTCTAAAAGAAGGTGTAAGTTGCACTTCCAGAAGAATTGGGAAGGCCTTTTTAGTTTAACCGCTTGGTATATCTCAGTGTATTCATATGTAGTGGTAAACAATACTTTACTATCATACATATTGTGTATGGCGAAGTTTATTGTCGTACTCAATCATCAACTTTTGCGACATAACAAAACTTTTACTTCCTCACACTCACACCCACACATCAACCCACAAACAGTTATGAGGAAGTCCTTATTTTGGTGTTCTTAGAACAATATCTCTGTTAGAGGCGACTTTTAAAGGAGTGTTTGTTTTCATGATATTTTGTTTTCTTCTATAGAGACTTTAAAAAAAGACGAGCTTTCTATGCAAAATGTCCATTTTTGGGTTTGTTGTATGGCACGTAGCGCTCTTCAGCTAAAACGACACTTTTACTATATTTCGCTTAATTGGGCTAAAAAGCCATGAAACGTTTATACTTTTTCTTGTTTCTATTTTAGTTTTACTTTTTGTTATTTTATGTTTTCTTCTAAAGTGTTTCTGACCCAGCAAAAATATCCGTCTACCCCGAAGCAGGTTTGTAAGGGAGAGATTTCGGTGCTCTCCCTTACCAACTTGCTTCCGAATTACATGGTTTTCATATGGGATGTCCCACTTGGTAGGTCTGGAGGCATGAGCTTCTTTTTGCGCATCCTAGATGCATTAACCTTATGTCTTTGTTATATGTATATAATTAAAAAAAATTTTGCTCTTTATATCGCAATTTCACCTACACTTGGATAAATTTTTTTTATTTGAAATTATTTTATGTTGTTTTATTTATGTATTAAGTGGAACACACACAATTGGAAACTATATTACACTACAATTTACTTGTATTAAATACTTTTTGCTCGCGTATTGAATCAGGAATCGATCCCACGATCTCCGCATGGTAAGGAAAAACATTAACCACTAAGCTACCGACGCACATTTAATATCATACGCAATTCAATACAAGAATAAAAAATCAAATTACAAAGTAAAAATAACACTCGCATCCATATTTGTATCCACGTAAGAGAGAGAGGATGCACTATAAAAAAGTTTGAGTTGAAAGAAAAAAACTTCGGGTGTAAAAAACATGAGAAAAACATAAAAAGCCGACCACCTTTCTCGTGTGTGCGTTAAATTTCTTCATTCTCGTACGTTATTGCAACCTCGTAAGGCAGAGGGGATGCACTAAGTGCTTTTGCGCATCTCCGAAGCCCTTCTATTTAATTTTTGTGCATCCTTGTACCAAATTTATTTTTGCTGAGGAGGCTCCTCAGTTCATCACATATTTATAAGCTGACACATTTAACATTTCGGTCACGTCAGCATCCAAAATATCCGCAGCACAATGTCAACATAAACATCACTGATGCGATATACATATGATGACTAATTGTCATCAATATGATGAAAAGACCATACTCTCGTTTGTTTCAATGCCTTGTCTATGCCAGTATGCTGTATTGGCTTAGTTTTTAAAAAGACTTGTAGATTTTATTATTAGCTCTGTCGTAGTAATGATGAAGACTCTACATCAATGCGGTGTCATATTTTTTAAAAATGCATTTAAACATAAAAATAAAAAATAAAACATTAAACATTGTATTAAAATACAAATTACAAACGTTATAAGATCGTTTACTTTTTCTTCTATTAAATTTTTGCACTTTAATAATTTATAATAAGTGCTATCGTATGATGTCATTCCAGTAATAGCCCTGCGGAAAATTTGGTGACAAATGATCCAAAAGTACTCGTCCTATGACTTGAGAAAATGAGACTGATACCAAAAATAAGGAGTAGTTAGTGAATGGTGAAAAAAGACATATTGTGTAAATGGTCACATATTAACCATTTTCAGTCAATTTAGTTGGTACTAGTATTGTTGTGAACGGCACTGAACAAATTCGATGCACCTGGATCTAAGGCCTATCACAAAGTATATATATATATATATATATATATATATATATATATATATATATATATATATATATATATATATATATATATATATATATATATATATATATATATATATATATATATATATATATATATATATATATATATATATATATATATATATATATATATATATATATATATATATATATATATATATATATATATATATATATATATATATATATATATATATATATATATATATATATATATATATATATATATATATATATATATATATATATATATATATATATATATATATATATAATATATATATACAAAAAATATAGCTCGTACATTAATTTTTCCGTTGAGCTTAAGGTGGTGGTAAATGCCAACATTTTATTGTATTGTTTTTAACAAAAACCACAAATTTGAAGTATATCGTCTCATTTTCTAAAACAAAGGCAGTAAAATATATATTTTTAACTTGCAGCAATTCCCTTATTAAAATTACTGCTGCAATTTTCTTTCATTTAAAATTTAAAACCACTCTTAAAACAATTAAGTTATCAAAGCAGTATTCAATTACTTCAGTTTTATAAAACTAATATTAATAACAATTAACAACTGATAACGAATATTAAATACATAATTAAAATAAAAAAGTAGAAACTATTAAATTTTCTTGTTATCATGTTGCAAATTATACCATCGTTCTTGATAAGGAAACACTGTCAGATAGAATAATATAAACAAATCATGTACTAAAATATGTCACAGCCAAACACTTTTGTTGCAAGAGAGCATATCATATAAATATAAAAACTCGGCACAAAATATATAAATGTATAAAAAGTAAATTTTTATCTAAAAAATGCTTTAAGTTAATGGGATACGAACCCATGTTTTTACTGACACATCTAAGGTATATTTTTTAAAGCTTCCAGCATGTGAAAGTTATACAAATTGATTGGAAAATTTTAATTTTAATGAATTTAGAAATCAAAGATAAAAGAAAGTTTTGCTTAATTACAATGTGAACAGTACTTCATTAACTCAATGTAAATAAACAGAGAGCCAAGTGGTCCTGTGGCGCAATGGATAACGCGTCTGACTACGGATCAGAAGATTCCAGGTTCGACTCCTGGCAGGATCGAAATGTTTTTTTTCAAGATTTTTTTGGTTTGATTTAACTTGTATTTAAGTTTCTTCTTTTAGTATCAAATCGAAAAACTTTGATTGCCTGACCCGCGAAGGCGAACGAATTTTTTTCTTGCGTAGCAAAACAACAACAAAATTTGAGAATTTTTTTAAATGTAATTGTGCGACAGAAAGAATTGTTTCGACATCGTGGGACTGCCAGTAAATAAATTAATTGTTGTTATATTTATTTTCATTACTTCAATCGAAAAAAAATAAAAACAAAAATTTGCGCCCCCGGGTGGGCTTGAACCACCAACCTTTCGGTTAACAGCCGAACGCGCTAGCCAATTGCGCCACGGAGGCTATATGAATTCTCGAAAATGTTTGCGTTATTATTTTACGGCATTATGACATGAATTTTAATTTTTAATGGAAAAAATTATTAGTCGATTATTTTATCATAAAATCATTCGAACCGGGAATGTATTAACCGCAAATATAAAATTGATTAGCCAATTAATTACAATATATTTACAATGTTGCTTATTAAATTTAAAAACAATTCAATTTATTTAATCGATTAATCGAAAGAAAATAATTGAGACAATCGTTCCATCACTAGCTTTGATCAATATATTTTTAGATCATAAATGTTAACAATATTTAGAAGCAAATTAAATCCTAAGGGCCTTAACTTGATATAAGAATTCTACATAGGGACTTTATCGGTAAAAAAATTCCTGAAAATTCTCTGAACTTTTTATATTTCGATTCTATGATTTTTCGGTGGGAGTCTCAAGTCCGAAAAATGTACAAGAGATCACTCACAGCTTTTGACATATGAACCGATTAAAAGTAATATAAAACTATATTGCATTAAGTTGCTTTTGAAACTTTAGTCGCCAAGACAGATACATATTCATCGCAAAAGTTTTAGTTGACATACGCAAAAAATGTATTTATTTAGGAACGTGAAGTACGAAAACTTACAGGAATATGACAGTGATACCTAAAAACGCTTTAATTCAAAAACTACGATAATACACTGATAGAAAAACCCTCATAACCGTGATATAATTTGACGTTGACATCTTGATTTTGCAATAAAAATCAAAAGCCTTTGGATTTTGATCTCGATTTTTAAAATTCTTTTTTGGTTTGAAAGGGTTTGCTTGCAGTTAGGTTACATAATTTTTTTTCCAAAATCGGTGGGGACTATGCCCTCCCTCCCCTATTGCTAAACTCTGTTATTTGTGAAACGATTTTCACATAAAGCTAGATCAGTGGGAAAATTTACATTTGAAAATTTCTCTCACTATATTTGAATAAAACCAAAAGATCTGCACAATTTTCAACGAAAAATGACTCATTTTCTGTGGAATATATTCAGCTACTGCTGGAATATATTCAGCAAAACATTTTTAATTTTTTATACAATTTTTAGTTTTCAGGCTAAAGCTTTTACGATATCTTTGAAGCTAATACGTAGATTTGAAAACAATGTTTGCTCAGCTTAAAGATAATTTTGTTGCCGAGGTTTGGTTTTTCTTATTTACTAAAAAGACCAAACTTTTCTCTAGTTATGCTAATATACGAGGGCGGATCAATAAGTCCGTGACTTTTCGAACTTCCCTCGTATTTATATGAAATGCAACACTGTTCCCATCAAGTACCACCTGCTAATAGACTACTGAGCAAGTGTCATCATTTACTTTGCGTTTAACAGCTGTTCAAAACATACAACCTCGTGTATTTTTCTAGAAATGGAAAAAAGTGAATTTCGAATGGTCATTAAACATTAAACCAAGGAAAAGCTCGATAAATACTATGGGGACTCTGCACCATCGATTTCAATGGTAAAAAAGTGGTTTACTGACTTTCGTTGTGGTCGCACAAGTACAAATGACGCTGAACGTTCTGGACGGACAATTGAGGTCAGTACACCCGAAAATGTCGAAAAATCCACGATATGCTGTTGGCCGATCGAAGAATAAAAGTGCGTGAGATTGTTAATGCCATAGGCATTTCATATGGCAGTGTGGTTTTGATTTTAAGTTATCAGCTGGGTTTAAGAAAGTTGTCTGCAAGATGGGTGCCGCGTTTTCTCTCAATTCATCATACCCGTAAACGTAAAACGTGTGCAATCTCAATGGCAAAACTCTATGAATTGGGCTACGAATTGGTACCTCATCCGCCATATTCTCCGGACTTAGCCCCTAGTGATTACTTCCTATATTCAAACCTAGAGAAATGGCTCGGTGGAAAGAGATTTAGGTCCAACGATGAAATTATTGACCAAACAAATGCTTATTTTAAGGACCTCGAAAAATCCTATATTTTGGAAGGGATACAAAAACTGGAGAAACATTGGACTTAGTGTATTGAGTTAAAAGGAGATTATGTTGAAAAAAAATTTTTGTTTTGCAGAAAAACTGTGTTTCATTCAAAAAGTCGCGGACTTATTGAATCGCCCTCGTATATCGTGCAAGTGCCTATATATTTGACATAACGGTATATCTCGACAATTAGAGCTGTTAAAAAAATAATGATTACAGCGGCCCAAATAACTAAAGAAACAACTATCATACCTAGGGAAAGAAAAAGTTTTCCGAACATTTAAGATTATGGGCTTTATTGAGATTTTAGTAGTTATTGGCTTTTTTCGATATCGCTGTTTTCGATATTGCTCTACATTTGTTAAATATGCGATTTAGATAAAAGTCGTTAAGGCAAAAGCTCGTGGAAAATACATAGACAACAGCTTTGTAGAAGTTTTTTTTTTGTAAGTACTATATTTATTAAGTTATGAGATATAAAAAACATAAAATAGCATTTGGTGGGCGTGCCACACACCTTAATCTGAACTGATTGACCTGAATATATTTTAGGAAAGAGACTTGAAGAAATCCACATTTTATTTTTTACGACCACTCTAAGGAACCACTGTGCAACGTGCTTCCTGTAAAGCTAGTTTTACACTATCTCACAAACCGTTCGACTTCTGTAGAAAATTCAACCCTGATCTAATGAGTTTGTGGAAAGTTTTAAAAAACAATAACAACACATATATCAGGGTTGCATTTTGTGCAGAAGTCGAACAGCTTGTATAATAGTATAAAAACAGCTTGAGTAGGGCTGAACCCACACCGAATACGACAAAACTGTTTTTTGTGACGTATGCGACAACAGAACATTAGTTCTTATGAGACCACACACACCAAATTTTTCCGCCTTTCGCCCCTTAGTTTGGACAAAGCAGTTGATAAGCTTTTACATTAGAAAACATATGGTAGTTATTACTGTCGCCATAGTGTGCGTAAAACATATACAGTTACATATAAATATAATAAATGAGAAAATACTAATAAAAAGCGCTGTAAAAAAATTTTATAGAAAAGACTCACCAGTTCTCAGTTTTTTAGTCTGCGTTCTAAGAATTTTTTTAATTTGAAAATTTATTTTTGCACTCAATTTGATATAAGTGAGGTGGTTTGGTTTGGTTTTATTTGTATTTTTATTTTTTAATAAATATGTATATTTTAACACTCAATGGGTCTCTGGCAATTTTGCCATAATATTCATTCACTGTTGTAGTTGTTATTTTTATTTTTTCTCAGTTAGTTACAAGAATTAAATGAGAAAATTTTTTACTCATTCCTGATTTACACATCAATCTCCCATTTATTTTTTTAGAAATAAAAGCACTCACATTTACATCACACCGTTTCAAAGGAAGGGAGAAGGAAATAAAAAAGCACAACACGATAATGAAATCAAACCTTCAAACACAAGAAACCGTTGTTGAGACGTCAAATTTTGCACAAATACATATGTATGTAAATACGCATACACACACAGGCATGTAAAAATGCACTCTTTTTTATAAATGTTGTTGTATTAATGTTATGCATTTAAACTTTAAATTTAAAAGAATGAAGTTGCAACAGAATGAGAGAAAATTTTAATAGAAAAAAATGTATAAGAATAGATGTAACCGCTGCATTTACAACTTTAACCGCACGCTTTTTTTTTCTTTCTTTATTTTACTTTATTTGAGGCATTATTCCGTTTATAAAGGCAGTAAATACGTTTTTGTTATACTTCCACTAGTCACAGACGTCCATCATCATGTGTAAACGATGGTGTTATTTTTTTTTAAATACTGCTACTGCTACGACCACTACTACTTTTACTAAACTGCTGCTAGTATGACGGAATGACTACCGGCCCGGCTCTGGATGTTTGTTTAGTTGGTTGGTTGGATGATTGGTTTTGTTCGTTCGTTCGTTCGTTCTTTTGGTGGTTGGCTCGATGCACTTTGGGTTTAAGAACAAATTCACGCATACAATACAAAAAGCTTAAGCAAATTAATGTAAGCACGTAAATATATATTTATATGTGTGTGTGTGTTTGAGAGTACGTCATTAAGTCATACATACATACGTATTGTAAAACTTGGTCGTATTAGTTATTGTTGTAAAAGAAACAAATCTTTAAGTTTATTTACGAAACGAAACAAAAGAAAACATGAAAAAAAACGTACGACTGTCAGCACAACAATTTGATATGGATTACAACAAAAACGTTATGAAAAAAATTATAACAACAATAGTAATAATAATAATAAAAATATTTAATACCAGAACGTAGCTCAACGTGCACGAATGCAACTGAATAGCAAACTGAGCTCGTTTACTCGTTGCACATGCACTTTTCGTTTAAGTTTTTGCTGATGTTTTTGTTGTTGTTGTTGCCTCATACACTATGTTCTGAATGTTGTTGTAAATTATTTTTTTTCCTCCACTTCTCAAATTCAATTGGGCGAATTGTTGTATATTTTTTTTGCAAAAACAAAAGAAAAAACGTAAAAAAATTCCTAAAAGAATCGAGTCTCTTTTTATGAATCAAAATATTTACAAAACCACAAATAGAAGAAAACGGCAGAATATTGAGTAGAAAAAAAGTGGAAAAAATTTGCAAGTTGCCCCTTAAAAAATACGAAAATTTTCCTAAATTACTAACAAATTAGTCAACGTTTGTATGCATGTAAGTATGCATACATTTGTATGTACATAAATATAAACACATACACATAAACATACTTTGGTGTAGCAAAAAATAAAAAAATCTGTAAAAATTATAATTTTGGCTCTCTAATATGCGGGTGCATTTTGTTGAATTTAAGGTTTCTTTGTTTTGCAACGGGTACCTTAATTGCTAGTGGGGTTGGTCGAACCGGTTTTGTTTTGTAGAAGGGAAAGGGATGGCATTGTGAACTAGAATATAATATTTCAAGGTGCGATATTTTTTGTTTTTAAATTCGATATCTTTTTATTTATAATAAAATGCACTTTTTTGTTTGCGATATTAATTGAAACAATTCTAAATTTTACAATTGGAGTGTGTGGGTCGCCTTATAAAAGTAAAAATATATATCTATGTACATTCTACATACATACATACATATGTATATATTTTTGGTTTAAAATACGAAAATAAAAAGTGTATAATAAAGAATTGAGAAATTTGTTTAAGTTAAATTTAACTAAATATTTAAACCTTTATGAAATTTATTTGACTTATTGTCATAATTATCATATCGGCGAAATATTAATTCATGTACACTGCATAACAACTCAAGGGTTTAATTTTTTTAAGTTTTAAATGTATGTATATTAAAGGTTTTTTATTTGTATGGGCAAATTTTAAAATGTTTCCAGTCCAGTTCGCCGGCCCTCGTGTTAAAAAATTAAACAAGTGAATCTCGGAGCGAATCCGATAACTCTTAATGCACCCGGAAACTACTTCAATATACCTCCGATTTTAATAAAAGTCAACATATATACACTACTCTTACGTGCGCATCACATTGCACAAGAATTAGTTCGATACCTCTTATGGTTCCTATTGTAGAATCGTCTAAACTTGGGCATCTTGTCCGTTTTTGCGAAAAGTTCGTCATATTTCAGATTGAATAAACTTAGAGTTCGTCATCAGATCTTAATACACATTATTGATGTCATTCGAAGGCTTTCAGTCTACATTATTGAACCCATAATGTTTAAAAAGTAGATAGCTATCATTTTAAATTTTTATGTTTTTATCAAAAAGTAAATAGAACAAAATTACAGTTTTGAATAACTTTTTCGAAAAATGTTTTTTATTGATTTAAATAAGCATAACAAAAATCATATTGGAATAGAGAATTGGTGTCTATATCCATATTTCTTAAAATTATGGATATAATTCCCACTATTATTAATGGCGTCGTCGACATCACATCAACACGACAGCAAAAAATTGCCACTTGTCTATTCGTTGTCGATAACGGTTAACTACTACATATTGACAGTTTCTTAAACATTTCTGAGGCTTATGGAATTAGCCGAGCATGTTAATATTATGGGGGGTGGGGGGGAATATTAGATCAGATTTTTTAATACAATGGACATTTCTGTCGATAAGCCTTAACAACCTGAAGCAACAATTGTTTTTCCTCTTCATCATTAGTTAATATTCTGTTATAGTCTTGAATAAATTTAACGCATACCTCAACACTACCATTTACAACAGATAAGTTCTTACAGAACCCAGTAAAAATATCCGGCAACTGGAAGCAGGTTTGTAAGGGAGATAGAGAGAGTAACTCTCCCTTACCAATCTGCTTCCGGATTACATGATTTTTATATGGGATGTCCATGATTAAAAAGAAGCTGACAATCAGCTTCTTTTTAATCATGCTGGAAGCATAAACATCATGTCTTTCTTACGCACATTCTTTAAGTGTCGTGGATGTACTGCAAAAATCATACATTTTTGCTCGCTTTTATATTCATCGCATATGCGTATAGATCATACGGGTACGCATAAAAATCACATCTCTTTTAAGTAAATTTTTAATCTTAGATGCAGTGATAACATGCCTATTTACCTTAATTTTTGATAGCATTAAAACAGCATGTTAATATTTCTTTTTTTAACTAAAATTTTATTTAGACATAACTTATTTTTTTGTACAACAAGAAATGAAAATTTTTTAATTCACTTTTATCATAGAAAAAATATACCGTCAAAATACATAATAGAGTGTTCGTTTAAGCTGCTAAATTTCCTATACCTATTAAGCTTTAGAGTAAAATTTAAAGTTTAACAGGCTTCAGAGGCATTTACAAGCTTAAACGAGTACTCCTAATATTACATGATAAAAGTATAACTTAAGCTGCTAGATGCCTCTCATATCTGTTAAACTTTAAATACATTTTACTCTAAAGTAAATTAAAAAGAATTATTCTGCAGCTTAAACGAGTTCTCCTAATATTAATATGTAATAAATATATTAATTTACTTTTACCATAGAAAAAAAATAGAATATAAAAAAATATTTAAAATTTTTCTTTATCATGGGGAATAGCATAGAACCCAAAAAAAATGTCTTCATTTATAAACAAATTAATTTAAAATTCACTTTGGTGACAGACTTTTCATATTACATTTTTGTTTGGTTTTCTTTATCTTCTTCAAAGAAAGAATTATCTTCGTTTTTGTTTATCGATTCCCTCTTATAAAATCGATTTTTAGCCAATTGGATTCCTTTTCGCAGGTCTTGTAAAAATTCCCTTCTTTTGATGTGCTCGTTTGGCGTTGCTTCTACAAAGAAAAAACACCTTATGAAAAATGTTTAATAATATAAGTCAAAAATCATTTGTACCATACAGTATTTTAAATAATAATAATTAGGGTTAATCCCTCTATTTTTGTTTGTTTAAAGTTATTTGAATTTCTTACCATGGCTTCCTTGCAATTGTCATCAATCTCACAGTCAATATTTTCTAGGTCAACTGTTGTATAAATTGGAAACAGATGAGCATATATTCCGGAACTCGTTTGCTGGACAAACGCTTATTTTTATCAACGCCTTTATTTCAGACATAAGCTCTACGACTACTGTATTTTGTTTAGAAACGTTTTCTTCAATGGAAAATATAAATTTGTATGTTATATGCATATATTTTTACATAATAAATTTGGTGTTATTACCAGTTAGCTGTTTGACCTCCTCTTTTACTGCGATGAGCTCTAAAGCGTTATTAAACATAAATTATGTATTACTATTTTGTACTCGTATGTATGACATTATGTATGTATGACATTATGTATGTATGACATTTTGTATGTATGACATTAATGTCCAACCTTGCTGAAATTCAAATGATATTTCCCAAATTGGAGGATCAAACTCTAGAAACTCAAGAAATAAACTAAGCCGACTGAAGAAATACTTTGTTTTCTCTGATCCAAAATCACATAAGGAGTAATTTTTAAAGTCCATGAAATTCGAATAGTATCGACTTTATAATTACTAACTTTACAACTGGATCCTTTAATTTAAGGTTTTTAACGATTTTACGTTTTTCTTCAAAACTTGTATTTGTATCGAAAAAGGCTAGAGCTACTGTTTCTTTAGAAATATACCATAAACGGTTGCTAACATTTTTTTAAGAATTGCTGCTGAGATTTCTGGGCTAGTTTCTGAATACTTTACAGCATCTTGAATAAAAGTCAAATATTGAAGCGGTGCGTCTATGGCGTTGGTACATTTGATCCAGACTTTAATATAAAGTTTCACTATAAAAATGCAAATATCGCGTAATCCATTTGATTCCTTTTTCGCAAGTGAGAATTGTTCACGGAACAGAAAGATTTTCAAAGAACATATGGTTTTTAACATCCAGCGTGCATAGATAGTTGGCCCAGGCGTTCGAAAGTTATACCGTTCTGCACCAAGAAAGATTAAGACCAATTAAAGCAATTTTTTATAGTCTTCCCGATTTTGACATTTAGTCAGCTGATCATAACAGGGCTTTGTGCAATTTTCAGCCTCAGCTGGAAATATTTGTGAACAGAGAGTTGCATCTTCATTGCCACTTCTAAATAATTCTTTATTAAAACTTGGCCATGATTTGGCAAATCTTTCAAATATTGAAATTTCTAGTGCAGAGGTTTAATATAACTTTGTTTCAAAAACACTGCGTAATAATATTTAATACAAATGGTGGCGGCAAGGTAGATTGATTAGACTACTTCCAACCCTTTTTTGCAAGGAGCCTTTTTCTTGGTCAACAACATTCCATTTAACTAGTCTTTCATAAACTGCATCCGCAGTATTTACGCCAGTTGAAGATTCTGCAATGCGTTTAACTTTTGTGGATCCGATCAAATCCTTCATAAACTTTCCATCAAAATGAGTTAAATAATAGTAAAATTGTTACCCAAGCTTAGGCTGCCATAAAATATGAACCATAAGATGTATAGGAATAATTATTGCAATATCTGATGCGCACGTAAGAGTAGTTTATATTTCTCTGTTGAATATTAATAAAATTGGCAAAAATATAAACTCTTAATTTTATGTGGAAATTTTTTAAAAAATTACACTATAAAGGTATATTGAAGTCGTTTCCGGGTCCAATAAAAGTTACCGGACTTACTTCGAATTTGATTTATATACTTTTTTAACATAAAAAAACTAGAATTTGTCCGGTAGTTTATAAAAATCCGACATTTAAAAATATGAACGCCCTTAATGTATATATTTTAATCGACTTTTTAATTGTGCGAATGAAATTAATTTAAAATTACTTAATCGAACAAAGGAGTAAAACTTTGATTTTGTTTGACAAAATAATAAATTAACTGTCAGGCCCACTATGTCGACATGTTCTTTCTTTCGCCACAATTACATTTAAAACAAAAACAAATTCTAAAATTTTGTTTTTGTTTTATATGTTATTATAAGAAAGAAAGAATCGTGTCGACATAGTGGGCCTGGCAGTAAATTTCGGTAATAAATATATCTTGGGTTTGAAAAAAATTTTTTTAACGAAAGTATCTTTAAAGTGTCTGTACTGAAAGAATTTCGCTTCATAAACCCAATAAAACAATTTCGTTGGATTTTTTTTACAAATCTAATAAAATATTTCACAATTTTAATGAAATTTCACGAATATTTTATAGGAATTGCATTGAAATTGCTTTATTAACTTTCATAGCCTCGTTAGAAAATTTCATTGGATTTATGACAGCAACATTTTGCCGTTTTATGGGAAACCCCTTTTCATCGAAATATTTTAGCCCATTTTGACAAAATATTTTAATTGATACTTAAAAATCTTGAAATATATAATATAAAAAATTAAAAAAAAAATTAAAAATTTGGTGTTCTTGAATGTCATAATATCAATGAAATGTATTTCATTATTTTGATAAAAAGTTTCATTGGATATATGAAATAGTTAAATCACATACATATTTTTGTAAACATACCTTTATTTATTTCAAAAGCTATCAGCCAAAAGCTTACAACAAAAAATAGCTTTATATGTTTGTTGTTGTTGTACTCTTTTTTATTATTATACACTCATAGACACATTCTTTTGACACATTGTTTGGAATACATCATAAGCCATACCAATCTATGACTTGAGGGGTTAAAAGTGAACTAGTTCTACTATCATATAAAATTAGTCAGTTTTTATAGAATGATGTACTGGTTAGTTTTAATTTTTCCTTGGTAGAAAACACGAAAAATAAAGAACTAGATATTTTTTAGATATACTGCAGTTCACCAACGATCATCGTAAGGTCTCCAAAATGTTTCGGTAATCCCAATTATACAAATGAATCTTTATTCTGGGATGTATGACATAAACCGGTTTTTCATCTCTAATTTGATTGACTTCATTTCCAATTGTACTTAAAATCAAAGTAAAGCTGATAAAAATATTTCAAGAGCATATTAAGCAAATATTTTCTATGCAAATTGATATAATTTTTTTTATTCAATTATTTTTTCTTCACTTTTCTTGCTTAAATATTCAGTTCAGAAGCTGACCTAAATTTATCAAATAAAGTATGTACTACAGAGTAACGGAAATAAGTCATAAACCTTACTTTTCAACGATAACAGGGTAATTTTTCGATACTTTTTTTTACACTAACAAAATATATATAAATAAATATATCAAGTCTTGATTTCTTTTGTGTTTTTTTTGCAATTTTATTCTACCTACAATAAATTATAATTCATTTTTTTTCAAGGACATGGTTGCATTATTTAAACAAGATAAGAATCAAAGCAGTAGCGTACACTAAACCGCAATTGCAGTTAAAAGCAGCAACAACGACTGCAGCAAGTATAATATTTTTAGTGCGCGGAAAAAACTCACTAAAATGCACACAAAATGCACCAAAAATAAAATTGAGAAGCATCCACCCTTTCAGTGCATGACTAAAAAAGAAGGCTGCAAAAAGAGGTGTGACGAATACATATTAAGATTATGGGCTGTCTTTATTTTTAAAAAGTCCAGTTTATATTTGTTAAAATCTTATTAAATTTTTTAAAATAAGTCAGCATTTAAATAGAGATTAGATTGTGAGCAACTTTACACCCATGATTAGGAGCACGGCCAAAAGTAAAATAAAGCTACTCACGCCTTATCATGCTACATCTGGTTTCTTCGGCTAATACTTCTAACATAACTGTAGATGCGGAATCGAATGCATATAATCTCCGAGACTATAAATTTTACCAAATCGAAAATTTCCGTCAGCAAATGATAGTTTCATTTGCACACAAGTTTGGTTGACGAGCTTGAAACAACATGCTGTAGGTTATATCGAGGTTAGGTTGAAAGGCTTGCCCATCCTGTAGCGTGTTCACTCTGTGGTCGCTTAAACTATAAGAGCTCAAAGTTGCATTAGTATTGACTCTCAAAGGAGTTAAGAAAAATATAATGTTCTCCTCTTTTCATAACACCCTGTAGCCTTGGTTAACGTTTCTGAAAACAGCTACACAAAAATTGCATAAAAATGCAACGAAATGCACTTCCGATGATAAAAATGCATACACAAAAGATGTGATACTACACCAAAAAAATATAAAAAATAAACAAAGACCAGCCAGCATCTATACAAAACTGAATTATAAAAAAAATATTTATAAAAAAATTTTCTACTCAACAAACATGTCAGCAAAGATTTCGGTACCTTTTTTTATTAAACTAAAATGCATTTTTTGGACAAAAAGAACACGAACCCAAAATCCTTAAAAGCAAAACAAACAAACAAAAAAGTTTTCAAAGATGCAACAAGGGAGTACAACAAAAGAAATGCAAGCTCAAACACAACAACAGCAACTGATCACAAAAAAATCCTAAAAAATTGCAGCAAAGCAAAAAATTAAACCCAAAAACAAGAAAAAATATTAAAGCAAAACTGAAAAATGCATTTTGCATCTTAAAAATGCATTCAGATTAATGTTTTGGGGTTTGAAAATAAATGAGAACAAAGAAAACCGTTGACGAGCCTCTGTTAAAAACAAACACATACATTCAGATTCTTATAAAAATACACCAAAGAATTGCAGCAGAATGCAGTTCATTGTGGCTGCAGTCAACTGCAGTTTTAATTTGAATGCAGGCTGGTTAATTTTGTTTTTAAGCAAAGTATTTGCGAATTTATGGATTTGTGTACGTGTGTGTGTGTGTGTATGCACGAATGGTGAGCTTTATTTTTATTAGTTGAATTTGTTTTACTTTTATTTTATTTAAAAGTTTTTTATAAATTATAGTTGGTTGTTATTGTTGTTTTAATTGCTATTTTACACTTGACTTTAAAGTTTAAACCATGAATAAATGAGTCTTTTTATTTATAAAAATTGAAACAACAACTACAATTCCAATTGAGATGCAAATTTACATTTACAAATGCAACTGAGTGTGCTCGCTGCACTCAAGTGTTTAACTAAAGAGAACGTAGATTTTATTTTAAAAGAGAGCTTTTTCATTTCTTTGAGTGTATGTATGCATGTGTGTATGTATGTGAGTATGAATGCAAGTGGAAACTGTGAGTTTATGAAATGAGTGTAAATGCAGTTTAGCTCTTAACTGGCATTAAAATGCATTAATCATGAGTTTTTTTTCAACGTGTCTGTATTTTCTTGCATTTCAAAGTAATTTTATATTTATGCTCATTTATCTTGCAGTTTTATTTATATATTTGTCTAAAATTTTTTGCTTTTCAAAAACTTGTCAACTGCCAATTAAGTTTTTATTATGACAGCCATTAAATGCAGTTTGTAAAAGTACAAAATCTTTTACTTTTTTAGATATTAACAATATTTATTATACACATTTGTTTTGTGAATAAATAAAACGACAGTCTGATGATGGACAGAAAAACTAGAGTTTACAAGTTTACCCTCTTCGATCCTATGTCGGAAGGCCCCTCACCATTATAACCCTTAGGCACACTCCGCCTAGTCACCGGACTAGGAGCCATGATCTCTAGCAAAAATTATAATTTAAAATCACAAATTCCAACTACCTTGAGGACACCAAGTAAATGAAGAGAGTAATTTTAACCTGTACAGGAAAAAAGAAAACAATTTGTCAACAAAAACTTACTATCGCAAGGAAGAAATTTAGGCGATACCTCTCAAGAATTTAGCCGAGACACCTGTTGTTTAACCGCGACACCTTCACTTAGCAAGAACACCAGCACTTAGCCAAGACACAAACCTGGTCCAAGGAATTATAAAAACTGCTATAAAAATCTCCCTAAAATCCCAGACGTTGCCCGGAAAACTACGACACCAACGAAACCGGCGAAAATACCAAAGCGGCAAAACTGAGTTTTTAAGGAATTTAACCTTCTCGTCATCCTCTTACCTTTGTTTTATTTCTTTGTAGTATTCGTTACACGTATTCGTTACATGTTTTTTTTTTTCATTTTATACATTTTTTTACCCCCAGCATAGAAAACATTTATACGTGGGCGGATTGATATTGAAGCTACCTAAGTAGGAAAAAACTTTATTTTTTTCAAAAACCATTTATTTCTCAACATACGGGCATGTTATGAAAATCACGGTGATTTAAAAACACGTGCTTTCAAAAGTAAACTGTTAATAGCTGATTTGTTACCGGGTTTTTATTGTATTTTAAGTTATTGTCATTTACAAATGAGCATTTTATTCAAACTTCCAACGCCATAAATCGTCCAGTTTACAAAAGGAATAATTTTGCCTTTATTAATTTTTTGAAATCACCGTGATTTGGCATCTTGTGATTTACAGAACAGGCCCGATAGTCTCCTTTTAGCTCTATACATTTAGTAAGACGATATTCCAACTTTTTTATACCATCTGAATAATACAATTTTGGGAACCCCTTAAAATACGCGTTAGTTTCGGTTATCACTTCTTCGTTTGAGATGAATATGTTTCCTGCGAGCCATTTTTTCAAGTTTGGAAACAGGAAAAAGTCACTAGGAGCTAAATCTGGACTATAAGGTGGATGATCAACCAATTCGAAGTGTATTTCACGTAATTTTAGCATCGTATCTAATGCTGTGTGAACCGGTACGTTGTCTTGAATAGAGACCACTTTTCTCTTCTTTAAATGTGCACGATAATACTTTCCTTTGATTGTGGATCCTTTCTTAAGATAATTGATGAGCAATATTCCGTGTGCATCCCAAAATACAGTGGCCATGACCTTGCCAGCCGATTTCACTGTCTTCGCCTTCATCGGAGCACTTCCACCAGCTTCCACCCATTGTTTCGATTGATTTTTGGTTTCAGGTGTGTAGTGGTGGACCCACGTTTCATCCACAGTTATTAATCGACGCCAAACATCAACACGATTACGCCAAACACCGCTGTGAAGTGGTCTGTCGAACTCGTTTTTGTTCGACACTGAGCAAACGCGGCACCCATCTTGCCGATAGCTTTTTCATATGGAAATGTTCATGCAAAATGTTGAACACACGTTCATATGATATGTTTACCATTTCAACAATCTCACGTCTTGACTCGGCGATCATTCATAACGATATCGAGGATTTTCTTGATATTTTCTTCAGTAACCAACTCTTTTGGCCTTCCTGTTGTTGGTATTGTTGCAGTGCTTGTTCGGCCGTGTTTAAATTCAGCAATCCATTTTTTTTTGCCATGTAATCTGACGGAGCAGACTCACCGTAATGTTTATCGAGCTTTTCTTTTGTCTCTTTCGCCGTTTTTCCTTTGAAATAATAGTGTTTAATCACTGCACGAAATTCACTTTTTCCATTTTTCAAGAAACACAAAAGTTGCTTACTTCAAACGACTACAACAAATAAACTAATCGATGAATTTGGGTAAAATTTTAACAGCTGACGTTTGACAGATCGCAATTTAAAAAAAAAATTTTGTTTGTGCTGCCATCTAGCGCTAGTTAGCTTCAATATCAATCCGCCCTCGTATGCTGCACAACTAAGTTTCAGCCTTAGGTAATCTCTAAAATACTTTTGCTGAAAATTAGGTCGATAATAGTCGGCAACACTTTACAGATTATTATTGACTTAAAATTACACACGCATTATTTTTGAACAAAATGTTTTTACTAAAAAAAGCGTTTCGCTGCATGCAGGTTTGAACCGCGACCTCCTGACTGATAGTCTGACGTATCTACCATTCAGCCATAGCCGTATTATACTTTATGTTACATTTTTTTCACTTGCACTAAATATGTTTAATTTGAAAGGTTTTTTCTTTAATAAAATAACTACAAAATCGATGTAATTTTAGACAAGGATAAATTTTTAACTCAATTTTAGACAATATATGATTGCAAATTTGAAGTAATGTTTTATAGTGTACACGTAAAGATTTTTTAAAACTTTTTTTGTATGTTGAAGTGCATCTGGTGCTTAAAATTATAAAAAATGTCAATAAATATGTCCAGCCCTACACGTTAGATAGTTAGAAAAAATTTCACTAGCTCTTGGACTATACAGAGTTCAACACATTTAATAAAGTGCAATTTCATAAATGCTTAATGGATACTTTAAAAATAAAAGTTTACCTATTATATTACAAAAATATCAGCAAATTTTATTGTTATTCTTCGTTAAAACTTGAAAATATTAAATTATTTTACTAACTCAGACAAAAATATTGTTTGATATATTATAGAAAATCCAGTAAATCTTTTTCTTTGATTCATTAAACTATTTAGTTTACAATTTGTAAATATTTTTAGGTCAACTGTTTTATAGATTTTGTGAATTTGTTGAAATTATTGAGAAATTTTTGTTTGTACATATTCACAAAATTTGTTTACAGGTCCGTTTCTAAATAGAATATTTACTAATTCATTGAATTTTTCCGTTATAATTTATTCTTCAGTTTTAAATTATACTTTGCAATTTATGCGAGGCAGACGATCTTATAAAGTGTAATAAATCTTAGTGTTGAACAAATAATTCTTCGACACCACTGCTTTCCATTTACAACATTCAAACATTTTCCAAAGCTAAGGCCGAGGTTTGGGTTTCTTTTTATTTATTTTTATTATGTATTTATTTAATTTTTTTGTATGTATTAAAAAAAATAATTTGCGGGTTTTGGTGAACAATTTACCGGTTTAAAAAAGGTGAACTTTGTGTTTTTTTTTGTAATTTTATTTTTCGCTTTACGATTTTGTTGAAAAATATTTTTGAATTGTGTTGTATTTTTCGTATTGTTTTTATTGTTGTTATTTTTATTTTTCTTATTAAAGTTTATTCAAGCGCAAATTGGGAGCAAGGTTTAGTTTAACTTGGATAGAAAAATATTATAAAAATTTAATATTTTTTATAGTTTTTTTTGTTGTTGTTGTGATTTTCATTCAATTTTCAATGTTGCACATGGATTCAAATGATTGTGGGCTGCAGCAACATTAATTTGATATTTGTGGCTTTTTTTTAATATTAATGAATATATGTAAGTATCTATAAGTGTATGAGTATTAAATACTTAATTTTTGTTGTTATTGTTTTATTTTCAATGTTCTTTAATTATTTTTAACGTTTATTTTTATTGAATTTTTTATATTTTTCTAATTTTTTGTGTGTTCAACTTTGAAAATTCGTTGGTTATGTTCAAGGTAAAATTTTTGTAAATTTTTTATTATTGGTATAAGGTTGTTATTGTTGTTATATTTTGTGGCAAGTTAAAAGTTTATTTTTGTCTTCTAAACTTGTTTGGTATGAAATATTTTTATATTTTTGGCTTTTTATTTTTGTTGAAAGATTTTAGAATTGGTTCCATATACTAAATAAATATGTACGTATGAATGTATATTATTGTTTGCTTTTAAATGTAGATTTTCAAGGCTAAACGTTTTAATTTGGATTTTGAATTTCATTTTGGAAGGCAAACTAAGCTAACTATTAGAGCTAAACTCTAAATTAGTTTAACTTTTTCATTAATTTTCAAAATATGTAAAATTATATGCAGCTAAACTGCTACACTGAAAGGAAAGCTCTCTTATGTATAATACTTTTTTACGTTAAAGCAGTGATTTTGTCATTGTTTCATAATTAATATTAACGTATTTCGTTCACATATGTACATAACCAAGCGCCAGCAGCCAGCTTTTTTGTATTTATTAAATCCTGTCAGAAACTTATGGCGTTTTCTTTCCTACAAAAAAAAATATTGCATTTTTGCACTTTTTAATGAAAATTTGCAGTATAATAGTTTTTCCAGGAAGGGAATTTATTAAAAATTATTGTATGATCTCTTACGAAGGCAAATTTTTGCTTTGAAGGAATGCTAAATTGCGATTTTTTTGACACAAAGTAAAAAAATGTTACATATTTTCTAGAAAAGAAAACGGCATTAATTTAATATTTTTAACACTTGAAAATTACTTACTTTAATTTTAGTTCCTATAAATAAATTTTGTAAATGTTAGTCTTGAACTCTTGATCTCATGTTTGTAAGCCAACACCTTTAGTCCCAGTCCACACGAGCAATTTTTGTTGCAGCAGTTTTTAAATTTGTGGGAGATTGTTGAAATAGAAATATACATCTCATCTGTTTCTCTCTCGCTCTTTCTCATTAAAAAAGAAAAATTGCTGTAACAAAAATTGCACGTGTGGACTGGAACTTACTGCTTCAGCCATGGCAGTATTTAAAAATCAATAGTACAAAATCACTATAAAAGAAAAAGAAAATTATACGACATAAAAGTTCATTTCCGATATCTGTATTTGAACTTGAGCCATATTTGTATTTTTTTACTTTTTTATTTTTCGAATGAAAAAGTTTCATATTATTAATGACAAAACAAAATGTATAAAATGTGCCTGAAAAAAGTTTCATACCGTTTATGTAAATTTTCATTGCTGGTATGCAATGTGTCATGCCATTAATGAAATTTTTCGTTGTATTACTGTAAGGGGTTAATGTAATGGTTTCATTCCCATTACGAACCGTTTTCCTTTCAGTGTATTTTATGGTTAGAAATAAGTAAATAAATTTAATAAGAAAAACTAAAAATGGGCCTAAGAAAAATTGCCTTAATCTAGAAAACAACATTACAAAGAGCCATGTTAAGCAAATATCTTTGATTTATCGAGAAATAGATGAATATGGAAAAGAAGAATTTTTGTGGCTGAAAATGTTGCATAAACACCATTTTTCGTTATTAAACAATAATACAGATAAATAGATCATTAGTATCTATACATAGAAAAATTTTATATTGAAATCATCGAAAACAGGATTAATTTAAAAATTTTCGTTAGTGATTTTGCTTCATAGATGCTTCATGTTAAATCAAAATGATTTTACAGTAACCTTCAAAGAACATTTGTAAAACAACTATATTTCATGTTGATATAATATTGCAGTACAGTTGAATCAAAATGAAGTTGATATTGAAATAATACGAAGAATTATCTTAAAACAAAGTTATTTCAAGTTGACACAACATGAATTTGATACTAAAAAAATGAATCAGCTATTTTATTAATTAGTTTCAAACTTTACTTTAGATATAAATACCATCATAAGCAACAAAGATTTCATTTTAATTCAACAAGATTTATTTGATGATTTAACATAAAATTTATTTGAAATTAAAGTTTCCCTACGAGAAGTGTTATACCAATTGTCTTAAGCGTACCTGCCCTATGGCTGGTTAAAATGGGAATGTTACAAAAGCTTTCTGTGTAATGATCAGTGAAAAGAGAACATACGACAAAACTGTAACAAAAAACTTACAATCTCCTTGGTCAAGAACCTATCACTTAGTATCTTAGTTATGTCAATTGACGCCCTCCAATAACGAAGCAATGTATAAGTACCGGTCCCTTTCATACAAAGTTCCGGAACTCGAACCAGTTGCTAGTCCTTGGATACCAATTAATGACCTGCCTTGTGACAGGTTGTCTTCCCTCTAGGATATAATATTAAATGCAACGTTGATTGGAATGTTGTTTTAATAGTGAAAAATATTAAATCAAAATTATTATAAAACAATGGCAATTTTACATTAGCAGCAGAACATTTTTGCTGTTAATGCGAAGTTTGTCGTCTATTCACATTTACACAAAACGAACATCAAAATAAACAACAACAATGTCACACAACTGACCATAACAGTGTATAGTAGCAAAGAAGAATGCACATAAACACCAACACTTTTAAGCAACAAGTTATTTCTCATAAATTGAATAGCAAAACGACTATTTTGTAGTCAGGGGATCATAACACATCAAAAAACTTTAGTTGGAGATAAAAGGTCATGACAAAAGTATCATATTGTACTGTAATCAAGAGGTAGCCATTCAAGTAATGCTAGGAACACGCTGAAATGTAACTCGGCAAAACTAAAAACAACACAAAATTAAAAAAAAATTTTCAAATCACAAAAAATTGTAAAAAGGAAAAAGGGGCTAAAGCTAAAAAAAAAAATATTTAAAAAAATCGTCAATAAAAGAACGCTAAAACTAAAAAAAAATTAAAATTAAAAAACATCCAAAAAGAAAAAATTTCAAAAAAAAACCCTAAAACGAAAAAAGCACTAAAACAAAAAAATCACCAAAAATTTTAAAACCCAAAATTAAAAAATAGCCAAAACGAAAAAATCGCCAAAAAGGAAAAAAACGCAAAAACAAAAAAAAAAGTATCAAAACGATAAAGTCGCCAAAACTAAAAAACCGCATAAAAAACGAAGAGATTCGTAAAAAACTCTCTGTAAAATATGTACTAATATTAAGAAATCTTCAAAAGCCAACAAAAATCGCCAAAATGGAAAAATGTATATGATATTCGTACCGAACCCTTCCTGTGCGAGTCAAAGTCGCACTTTGAAGAATTTATTAGCATTTATTATCTGTTTTTGTTATTTATTTCGCTTTCACTTTTTAAGCCAAGATAACACAAACAAACCAACTTAGAAGTAAAATCTCATAGAATGGCATTCAAGCAAAAATAAAATAAGAGTTGGAAAATTGGAATAAATAGTCAGAAGTGAAACTCAATACTCATCATATTGCTAAAACGAACATAGACACTCATATTATATTACGTCATGATATTTGGTTAAATAGCTGATGTTTCCTTAATACTAGTATCCACGATCAATATTATAATGTTAAATGCAATCATCTTGCTATATTTATGAAATGAAACATGACATCTTGTAAAATCACCTCTATAAAACTATATCTCGAAAAGGTACTTCTTATAAAAGTGCATATAAAAATGTTAATGTTAATAAAGTACCTTTGAAAAATTACCTCTTAAAAACGTAACTTTGAAAAAAATACATATTAAAGAAGTTACTTCGAAAAAAATAACTTTTAAGATATTTCCCCCAATAAACTCAGCAAAAATAGCCGTCCACCGGAACCCTGTTTGTAAGGGAGTAATTTCGGTACTCTCCCTTACCAAACTCGTTCGATATTACATGATTTTTGTATGGGATGTCCCACTTGGTAGGTCTGGAGGTATAAGCTTCTTTTTGCGCATCTTAGATGCAATAACCTCATGTCTTTTTTATATGTATATAATTAAAAAAATTTTTGCTCTTTATATCACAATTTCACCTACACTTCGATATATTTTTTATTTGAAATTATTTTATGTTGTTTCTGTATTTATTTATGTATTAAGTGGTAAAAACACAATTGGAAACTATATTACACTACAATTTACTTTTAAAACTTTTTTTTTAAGAGAAGTAACACCATCAGGCAATTAATGCCTACCAGTTAATTAATTAATGTGTTACCTTCTTTGGGAAAGGGATAGAGTAGAGAGAACAAGTGGTGAAATGGGAGAGAGATAGAAAGATTAATTCATTTACAACCCTGCTATTGCGTGTTTTGTTTTTTGTAGAACAGTGTTGTAAGGCCCTCTGAGGGTGCTGTTGGCTGAGTAGTTAGCGCGTTTGACTACAAACCCTGAGGTCTTGAGTTCGAGACTAGTTTCAGGCAAGCCAACAACATCATGCATTTTTCTCATGTGCATTGGTGTGTTATTGTGTTCGTTGTTGTTGGACTGTTAAAGTGATGAAGGCATAGCACTGATCAGTGTGGCAGTACCGGCGGCGAGTAATACTAACATATCCTAATGCACTTCACAGCACCCTCCTTCGTCGGTATTGTAGCAAAACCGTTGGCAAAGTAAAAGAACTAATAAAATGGCTACACAGCTTAAACAATTCGATGCCTCTACTAGACACCAGAGGGGATTGCAACACTGCTCTACATAAAACGCGCAATAGCAGGGTTGTAAATGAATTAAGCTTTCTATCTCTCTCCCACTTCACCACCTGTTCTCTCTACGTCATCCCTTTCCCAAAGAAGGTAACACATTAATTAATTAACTGGTAGGCATTAATTGCCTGATTGTGTTACTTCTCTTAAAAAAAATAATAATAATAAAAGTAGAGGTATTGAGTTGCTTAAGCTGTGTAGCTATTTTATTAGTTCTTTTACTTCGCCGACGATTCTGCTACAATACCGACGAAGGAGGGTGCTGTGAAGTGCATTAAGAATATGTTAGTATTAATCGCTGCCGGTACTGCCAAAGTGATCAGTTCTATGCCTTCATCACTGTAATAGTCTAACAACAACTAACACAATTACACACTAATGCACATGAGAAAAATGCATTGTGTTGTTGGCTTGCCTGAAACTAGTCTTGAACTCAAGACCTCAGGGTTTGTAGTCACACGCACTAACTACTCAGCCAATAGCACCCTCACGTATTGAATCAGGAATCGATCTCATGATCTTCGCATGGTAGGCTAGAACACTTACCACTAAGCTACCGAGGCACATTTATTTTCATCTAATTATGAAGTAAAAATAACACTCGCACCCATATTTGTATCCACGTAAGCGAGAGAGAATGCACTAAAAAAAACTTGAGTTGAAAAAAACTTCGGGGTTAAAAAACATGAAAAAACATAAATAGCCGACGACCTTCCCCGTGTGGGCAGAGGTTCCAGTCGTGCCGTCTTGAGCCGGCGGCTCAAGGCCGCAGGCCTAATTTTCGTGTTCGAGCCGCCACCGATATTAACGGCCTACATCGGCTAAAAAATGTCGGCCTACTAACACGGCTAATAAATGCCAGCCTGTTTTTTTTTCCAGTCGACTTTCGAAACTCAGTGATGTATTAAAAAATGCATTTAACTACGTTAACTAAGTGATAAGGAAGATTAAAGCCTGGTGCTGTGTTCAAATTTGTGAAAAGTGTTGGGCAACATTGATTATTTCATGAGAAAAATTTGACATGTACGTTTGTTATAATTTTCTTGTGTTTGTTGTAAATTCCATGCGAAAAAAAGTGACACTCATATTATTTCGCATGAAAACTTAAGCTGTTGCCAATATATTTCATAAGTTTTCCTTAAGAAAAACAGAGTACTACTTAAGCCAAATTTGTCCATGAATAATTCATGCCAATTTTTTAATGTGTTTTGACAGCATTTCACGTGAACACAATACCATGGTTAAGACGTTTTTAGTAGCTGTGTGCTTTTTTACATAGAAGTACTCTGGCAACTCCTTCGAAAAACTGCGCAAAATAATGGAAAATGTGTGCAATGTAGAAGCAGTGCTGCTGAACATATTTTCTCAGTAAAAACTCTCAAAATATTGGAATATGGATGCAATGTCGAAGCAGTGTTGGTAGACATTTTTTCCAACAACTGTCAAATTTGAGAAATAAATAATCAAGATTTGTTAAAATAAAACGTCACACAACAAATCTATTCTATATAAAGTAGACAATAGTATTTTATCAAATTAAATCTTTTTATCAACCAAGTGAAAATTCCATGGTTTTATTACAATTAATAACAAAATATTGAAAATTTTCACAATATCGTGAAAAATTAACAATATCGCGCAGAGCAAGATTACGTATTCCCGTGTTATGTGTTTTTATATGATTTAATAATTTGGACAGCTTATGTGACAGGAACGTTAACAATTCCCTGCTAGTTTTTCATACACTAACATTTTTGTTTTTTGCCATATATTATGCAACCAGCGAACAAGAAATACACTTTGCCGACATTATTGTACAATATGAAAATTTTCGCAATTATATTGTTAGTGTATGAAGTTCGGTTGCTATTCATAATCGACCCATTAATTTAATTTTTCAATTAAATTATATTTTTATTTAGAGATAAATGTGAAGCATGTAGACAAAGAATAAATTGACTACGCTGTAAAGAACTCTGACGAGAAAAGCGGGAGCTCTCGAAACATGTCAGATCAACCCTCCACGCAGTCAAATTTTTCTTTGTCTACATGCTTCACATTTATCTCTAAATAAAAATATAATTTAATTGAAAAATTAAATTAAAACCGAACTAAAGCCAAAATAATTAATTTTTTTTATATAAACCCATATAGCTCGACAGAAATTCATAACTTAATTTTTGAATACGCCCGTTAGTATTCAAAGCATTTATTTGTTAACAAATAATTAGTAGTACAAAAGTATTATAAGTACAAAAATACGCAAACAAAAGACTGAAAATCGCGATTTTTATTCATTATTAAAGTTTAAAGCTTGTATCATAAAAAACATCGAATTTATAAACGAAAATAAAATAATTTTACTTTAGTTAACAAAAGTACATATTGTTTTAAATATTTTTCTTTCTCATATAAAATTGAATTTAATATAACTAAATTGCTTTAATGCTTATGTATGTACTACGTTCGTAGTTATTGACTTGTTTTTCTTTGGTTTTAAACTTTTTGCATTGCTTACATACAATAAACCTTGAAGAAATACGAATGAAATATTTTTCTAAGAAATCGTCGGCTGCAGCCGTCTTTGAGCCACCGCTTACATTATTGCAGCCTCGTAAGGGAGAGGAGATGCACAGTGTGCTTTTGCGCAACTCTGAAGCCCTTCTATTTAATCTTACTATATCCTTGTACCAAATTTATTTTTTGGTGGGAAATTACCTTTTACACCAGTACTTTTAGGAAAAGTAACTTTAAAAAAGGGACTCGATAAATGTACATTATTAAACAAAGCGCCTAAGAAGATAAAATCCTCTTATCTGACCAAGGGCCAGCATTTCACTAAAATTATGTATAACTCTTTCGTAACCCCTACTTTTATCAAAACAATTAATTAATATTACGTTTATGTGTTCATACTTATTTGTTCAGTCTAACCACATCCTTTGATATTTAATAAAATTATTTGATCAGTAATAACATGCTTCGTAAACAACGAACAACATTGCACTAAAGAAATTTTTAAATGTTTCAGTGTGATAAGATTTTCGGTAAACGAAATAGTTAATAGAAAATTCCAATCCCGTATCTTTTAATATTACAACATTTGCCAGATGCGATGCGATAACGATGACTTTTTCAATTAATTTAAAAAAGCATCTCTCGCTACTTGCATACATAAACTTTTAAGAACTTTCGCAAAATAAACAAACATAAAATGTAATTTTCATTAAAAACCAAAGCACTTTACGATTTCCTGTTGTTAAAAAAATAAGGTTTCTTAAAATCAAGAAAACCTGTAAAATTCTACCGGAAAATCTCTTAGTATTGAGCACAAATAGTAAGTGTTTACGATCAATACTTCTTTGCTGGCAAACAAAAATAAATTTGTATTATTATATGTGGCATAATCATATTAGACATACTTACGGACATGCCTACATATTAAGAACATTTCCTAAATTATGATTTTAGTATGCGGTGCATGTACATGGCGTTGCAAGTCTTTAAGTTTGTTTATTGCACAAATAAACAACAGCAATAACAACCTGAACGAATGAATAGAGAACTGGGAATGAAAATTTTGTTTTACAACTTGAGGCAACTAAAAACCGGAAGTTCTACTTAAAACCGTGAGATTGGTAAGTAACTTTCTTAAGATTGCGGATATGTAATAGAATTTGTTTTTGTTGGAAATTATGTTCTAGTTGGAAGTTTAAAAGTGAGTACACGGAAGTATTTTTACGGTTCCGTACACTAGTGAAAATGAACGCTATTGGTTTCGCTACGCTGTCCATGCGTCTGTCTGTCCGCCACAGGTAGACATGTCACAGGCTGTTTTTTTGAGAACCGTAATTGGTACGGATCGGAAATTATCAGAAAATATGTATAAGTATGGCCGCTACAACAACAAATATATGAAAGCTAAAAATTAAAGGGTGTTCTAAGGCGAGTACCGAAATAAATTGAAATCCTAATATAATATACAGATACTTATATATATATATATATATATATATATATATATATATATATATATATATATATATATATATATATATATATATATATATATATATATATATATATATATATATATATATATATATATATATATATATATATATATATATATATATATATATATATATATATATATATATATATATATATATATATATATATATATATATATATATATATATATATATATATATATATATATATATATATATATATATATATATATATATATATATATATATATATATATATATATATATATATTAAGGCTGTTCACGACATAGTGGGAAAAAAATTTTTTTATCGGATCTAAACGCATAGTAGCTTATTTTGTGCCACTTGCAGTGCAAATAAGACCTGCAAAAAATATATTCAATCGAACAACGTTTAGAGGTTGCTCAACGCTCCCAAAGATTTGCTATAGAATAGCTTTTGTATACCTATTTCTTTAGAAAATTTACTATTTTGTACCGGTGTCGATTTGTGAATTGGAAATTGATCATGATTGTAATATTTGTTGATTCTTTGAGAGTGGTTAACGATGCAGCAGAACGCTCTGTTGCTCTAATGTCTGCCTTCAACGAATCTATTACGAAGAATGAGAAAGAAATGCAGAAATTAATTCAGGTGGTAGAGGATCACAGAAAGAGAGTTCCCGATGCTCGAAAAGTTACACTTAAAGCGTATAATCCGCGATAACAAGATCATAATGCATTTTAGATTGTGTTAAGTGGTTTTTATGTAATGCTGATTAGCACATTTTGCTTAGATTATATGTATTAAAGTTCAATAAAAAGAAGTCCTTTGAGCAACCCCTAAATATTTTTCGATTTGTTTGAGTTTTTGCACAAAGCAATGTTTATAAAAAAGGAACAAAATAAGCTACTATGCATAATCAAATTCAAAAAAAATTTTTTTTGAACAGCCCTAATATATATATATATATATATATATATATATATATATATATATATATATATATATATATATATATATATATATATATATATATATATATATATATATATATATATATATATATATATATATATATATATATATATATATATATATATATATATATATATATATATATATATATATATATATATATATATATACAGTCGAAATTTTCCAAGTTAGTGCATGATTATACAGACTACACCAATAAATACTGAAATTTAAACAAAATAAAACTTAGAAGGTATTCTATGAGTTAATGTAATTTTGATTATGTGATTTTGAAAATTAGCTGTATCTTGGAAAACGTAAGAGGCAAACTCCTGAAATTTTCACAACTAGAGCAGCATTTTAAGGGCAACAGTAGCGAAAGCCAAAAACATAATTTAAATATTAAAGGGTATGATATCAGGCTATGTAATTTACAAATTTAGCTATATAGCATTTTAAAAACAGCAGTAGAGAATGTAAAAAAAGCAAACTAACTAAAAATGAAAGGGTATTCTATAAGGTTGTGTAATTTTGAAATTTAGCTGCATCCTCTCAACCATAATAATTTAACATTTAAATCAAACAAAATTAATAATTAATGGGTAAATTAATTATTAAAGGGTATCCAAATAAGTAAACCAAGGAAATCGTCAAAACGAAAAAAAGATCGCCAAAAACAAACAAGAAAGAAACGCTAAGGCCAAAAAAATCCCAAAATTAAAAAAAATCCCAAAACGAAAAAATCGCTAGAATGGAAAAAGCGCTTAATGGAAAAACCACTAAAAATAAAAATTCTTTAAAATGCAAAAAATCGCCAAACAACAAAATCGCCAAATTAAAAAAAAGGCAAAAAACAAAAAATATCACCAAAAACGAAAAAAATCGCAAAAAAAATATATTGCCAAAAAGAAAAAAAATATCGTCAAAACGAAAAAGATCGCTAAAAAAACACTACAAAAAGAAAAAAATCGTCAAAACGAAAAAAGTTTCTAAAACTAAAAAATCGCCAAAACTAAAAATATCATATAAAACCGATAAAAATCGCCAAAACGGAAAAAGGTCGCCATAAAAATAAAATCACAAAAACCCAAAAAAAAATGCCTGAACTAAAGATATCGTCAAACAACTAACAAAAAATCGCAAAAAACGCAAAATGAAAAAAACTTCAAAACGAAAAAAATTGGCAAACCTAAAAAACCGCCAAAAAGAAAAAAAAAAGCCAAAACTTAAAGAATACACACGTGTGTATCCCCTTTCATTTGGGCTCTTTTTTATATTGGCAATTTTTTCGTTTTGCTTTTTCCTTTAATTTTAGTTTTGGTTGTTTTTTGCGATTTTTCGTTTTAACGATATTTTTTGTTTTTTCCGATTTTTTTAGTTTTGGCGATTATGGCGTAATTTTTTTGTTTTAAAGTTTGTTTTCGCCTTTTGACGCTATATTTAATTTTAGCGATTTATTTTAGTTTTGGCGCTTTTTGTTAGTTTTAGCGATTTTTTTTTGTTTTGACACTTTTTTTCGCGCTTTTTTTTTGCACTTTTTTTCGTTTTGGCGATTTTTTTTCTATTTTTGGCTATTTTTTCGTTTTTTAGTTTAGTTTTAGTGATTTTTTTATGTTTTAGTTATTTTTTGTTTGTTTTGACAACTTTTTTCGGTTTTTTGGCGTTTTTTTAGTTTTTTTTTAGCGATCTATTTATTTTTGGTGATTTTTGGTGATTTTTTGCGTTTTAACGATTTCTTAATTTTGTTGCTTATTTTCGTTAAGCGCTTTATCATTTTGGCGATTTTCCGTTTTGACTTTTTTTTAGTTTTGGAATTTTTTAGTCTTAGCGTTTTTGAAAATTTCAAGAGTTTACCTCTTACGGTTTCCAAGATACAGGATATTGTCTAAATTACATAGTAAAAGTACATTATCTGACAGAACACCCTTTTATTTTTATTGTTTTAAATATCAGCGTTAATTGGTGTAGTCTATTCTACAGACTACCAATTAACACTAACTTTGAAAATTTAAAGTATCTATATATAAGTGTCTGTATATTACATTAGTATTTCAACATCTTTCGTTGCTCGCTTTACAAAACTCTTTAATTTTTAACTGTCATATATTTGTAGCGGTAAAAGTTTTTCATATTCTGTGAAAGTTGCAGGTCTGTAGCCCTTATGGTTCCCGAGAAAATAGCCTGTGACAGACAGACAGACAGACAGGCGGACAGACAGACAGACAGACAGACAGACAGACAGACAGACGGACAGCGTAGCGAAAACAATAGGGTTCCTTTACACTTTTGGTGTTCGGAACCCTAAAAATATCGTCAAAAACAAAAAAAATGGCAAAAACGAAAAAGTCTCCAAAACTAACAAAAAAATATACCACGCTAATGTTAAAAAATGCCCCAAAAAAAAATTGCCAAAACGAAAAATGGGATATGCATATTTATGTATGTATATGGTATTCGTACGGAACCCTTTATGTGCGCGTCAAAGTCACACTTTACTCAATTTATTTTATTATAAAATTAGTTATTTTTATGGGCTGTTTTTGTGGACATTACATTAAGTAGAAATGTTATATTAAAAACTACAAATTAAGGCCCTCACAGTAGCTTGATACACATAATATGACGATTTAAGGGGCTGGTTAGGAAATCCATGCAGAAGTCAAGGAGTTGTATGAGTTAACTGCTGTTGAATGAAACTTTTCTTCTAAGTGATTCTGAGTTGTACTTTTAAGTAAAACTTTTTACTATGGTAAGCTTTTAAAACTAGTTCTTGTACTGCCTGTACTTCTTCTACAAACAAAAAAAAAAAGGAGGAAGTATCTAAGAAGTTTAGTAACTATTCGAAATAGGTGGTCATAACATGTATCACTATGTACTTCTCATCTGATTTGATGCAAAAATTTTATTCAATTTGTTTATTCGTTTTTTTTTCTTTTAGAACATTTTGCCACAATAAAGTTTGTAATAGAATTTAATAAAGTCTGGTTTCATTCAATTAATTTAAAAATTATGTTATTAAGCTGCGCATAACGAGAGAAAATGTCTAGTTTCTCTGCAGGAAATTTAAATAATAGACAAAATGATATGAGTATTTTGAACAGTTGGAAAATAACTGGTTTAAAATTTGTGTTGCACAAAAAAAAAACGGATGTAAATCGCTTTGAGGCATCATATCAAAATACTTCCGTTCTGATCATGGAATATTCCTTAGCAAACAACCATCATGTTGCATTTTCAGTTTTTATGGAATAATTCATTTACGCTGGTTTTGTATGGCTCAATCAGTCAGTGTATGTTGAAAGTTAATTACAATATAAAACAGTTGGAAACTGGTTGTTGACAACAATTTTGGCAAAAAGAAAAAGAAAATTATGACTCTTTGTAATATAATAATTTAAGGAAATTTCCTTCCGTACAGAAAGTTTTGTTTCACGATGCAATAATGAATTTTTTTATGACCGGAAGTTAAGACTAGAAATTTAATTTATGTTTGCTAAAGCCTGTGAAGATTGAATGTTGGAAAATTCTTAAAATATTTATTTGCTTTTTATATGAATTATAATAGTTGTGTCAGAAAATTTGATACTTCCTTGTTGCAGTGTACAGCAGAATTGATCTTAAAATATTCGAATGGTAATAAATAAATATTTTTTTAAAAGTCATCATGTTAGTCTATGCGACATTTCGCGTAAGGCCAACAAAAATATGTTGATGTCTATGTTTGTTAATTTTTTAGATTTCATTGCATATATTTATGATAGTATTTTCGTTAATATTATGAAGTTAAATTGTTTGAATTTTAAGAAGAATAAAAGTTTATCTCAGTAGATTTGAGTATTTATTGCAAAAAGACTTTATAATGCATGAAATAAAATAAATGTTGATACAAAAATACGTTTTTTTTTTCAATTTCGTAAAAGTATAAGAAAATGTCTCATGCATAGAATGAAAATGTTTCTTACATACAATGAAACGTTTTCATGAAAAATATTTTTTTTTAAACTTAAAAACCTTGAATGAACGTTGTTTTTATAGTGTTGTTGGCTGAAGTAGTTAAGGCGTTGTCTACATATCTGATGATAAAAATGAAGAGTCCGAGTTCGACACTGTCAGCTTGGTAACATTGGATAGCAATAAAGTCAGAGCAAAATAATGTATACAATTTTTGGTATACAGTTTCACTTAATGTGCTTACTTAACAAAAGATGCAATAAATGACTTATGTCATTTTCTTTTCTACAAAAAAATGTTGCATTGTTTGCACTTTTCAATGAAAATGTCCAATATAATAATTTTTCGAGGAAGTGAATTTCATTGAGTTATGAATCTTTAGTCGAACTGTATGGTTTTTATCCAAAGTTATTTAATTAGTTTGGCTTAAGTTCGTTTTAAATTAATCTTTCGATCAAATTATTATTATTTTTTTTTTAAGAAAGAAATTCTAAAACATGTAAATATTGAACATTCAAAGAAAAATTTGGATGAACGAAAGGTTGAACTGACAGTTGTTTCGAGACTACCACAGTCTACTCATCAGAGCCCTTTACTTACGCTACCAGCGACGGCAGCAACAACACCCTAGCGAAAATCCTACTAATTTTAGTAAGCTCAATTAACAGACTTTGTCGCCATCTCGCGGCGAATCATACTTATTATTAATGAACTTTTTCTAAATTTTCGGAACTTCACTAACTGCCTTTTCTTAGCATGTTGAACTATTTTAAGCTTTTTTCATTTCAGTCTTACCAGTGTGGAATATCAAATATTTTCGGTGCTGGGTTTTTTTAAATGTTTATTTTGCACAAGTTTTTTGAAACAGTACACATTCATATTTTAGCTAAGCGCCTTTAGAGTTTTAATAATGGCGTTATGAATTTTTAGTTGAACTGTATGGTTTTTATTCAAAGTTATATAATAAGTTTGGCTTCAGTTCGTTTTCAATTTAATCTTTCGATCCATTTTTTTTATATAAGAAAGAAATTCTAAAGCATGTAAATATTGAACATTCAAAGAAAAATTTGAAGAAGGAAGTGAATTTATTAGAAATTATTGTAAAATCTCTTACGAAGGTAAATTTTTGCTCTAAAGTAATGCTAAACTGCGATTTTTTTAAATGAAAAGCAAAAAATTTTTAAATTTTTTTTAAAGAAAATGACATTGGTTTCAATGCCTAATGAAATTATATTAGTTTTTTAATTAAAGAGATTCACGAAATCAATGAAGTGTTTTATATGAAACTTTATGAAACATTCTTCATTAATAAAATGAAATGTTATGTTATCAATGACAGAATTTATTAATCCAATTATGTAACTCATAACTAACACGAATATTTTTCTTTCAGTGTATGTATGTTTGTTTGTTTGATTATTTGCTATGTTCCTTATCGGAAGCCAAGCAATAAGACCGATCGTTTTAAAATTGTAGTATTGTCTTACTGACGACCGGGAAATTTAAATAGGCAATTTGTTTTTTTTAATATTCTGGGAAAAGGTTACACCCATACAAATTAATTTTTAATTTCCATATATCTACATGACAAGAATGCTCTATGGCTCAGACGACCACTTTCTTTGGCCAAAACTATTTTACGGCGAAGTTCATTATCGATTCTTATGAAACTTTGTAGAAACATTCCCTTTCTGTGACAGCGCAATATAGTGATGAAAGAAATGGGCAGTACCACGCCCATTTAAAATAAATATTCTTTTTAAACTACTTCTACTTAACCGAATCTTATGCAACTTAGCACACACATTAAGCTCCGCTATAAATGCAATATTGTAATTAGGCAAGTGGGCAAGTGTAAAATTTGGTAACTATATATGATTTAAAATACCGTATATTAATAAACGAAATTTTGTTTTGAATAGCTTAAGCCCACCCTAGAAAAATCTACTATCTACGCCGGTGCATACGGCCTCTTCTCGTATTAATTAATAAATATGTGGATATAATTAAAAGTTCATGTGCGTATGATTAATATGATATATTTTCTAGCACGTATACATTAGTTAAAGTGGTTTTATAACGCCCACCAAAATGTTTTAAATCCTAATTTTCTGTTTTTTATATCTCCTAACTTAATAAATATTAATACAAAGAGATTATATAGTCTAATGCTCGTAACATTATATTCAAAAAGAATTCTCTTCTTTTTTTATTTGCAAATCCGGTATATTTGCAAATATACATTTTAACAAAACTTTTAGATATAATTTTTTTTTTAATTTTATAATTCAGAAATTAATTAGTTGTCTATTTGTTGCAGCATTTAGTAGATTTAGTTCATCACAATATCCTGTCCATTCTTGAATATTTTGCAACCAGGAGAGTTCTTTTCTGCCTCTCGGACGTCTTCCTTCAATTTTGGCTCTGAGAATTTTTTGAAGAAGTTTATATTTATCGTTCCTCATTATATGCCCTAAATACGAGATTTTCCTATTCTTCACAGTTTTCACTAGTTGTCGGACCTGGTTCATTCTTCTCAATATTTCGGTATTTGAAACGCGGTCAGTCCATGTTATCTTCAATATACGTCTGTATATCCACATTTCAAAAGCTTCTAATCTTTTCTCATCCGCTGCTTTAATTGTCCATACTTCTACTGCATATAATAACACGGACCACACGTAGCATTTGATAAACCGTGACTTTGTTGCCAGACTAATATCATGGCTGGTCAATATCTTGTGTATTTAAAAAATGCATCTCTTGCCATCTCTATTCGACATCTTATTTCCTTTGATGCGTTCCATCGATCATTTATTAGGGTTCCGAGATATTTAAAATTGTTCACTCGTTCGATTTCTATGTTTTTTATTTTCAGTATCGTGCTGTCGTGTAAATTTTTTCTGCTAACAACCATATATTTAGTTTTTTTAATATTGATTCTAAGGCCATATGATTCACTTACAGAGGTAAGTTTGTCTATCAGTTTCTGTAGGCCAGTTATAGTGCTTGCCAATAACGTGGTGTCGTCAGCATATCGTATGTTATTGATAAACATTCCACGTACTTTTACTCCTATTCTTTCTCTTTCAATTGATTCTTGGAATATTTTTTCTGAGTATATGTTGAAAAGTAAGGGCGATACCCCTGTCTTACTCCCTTTGAGATGGAAATTTCTTCAGTGAGTTCACCATTTATTCGCGCTGACTGGTTCCAGTAAAGATTTTTTATACACCGTTTTTCCTTCTCGTCTATTCTAATGGATGTTAAAGTTTCCATTAGCTTGTCATGTTGAACAGTATCGAAGGCTTTTTCATAGTCAATAAAGCAGAGGAAGACATCTTTCTGGACATCGCGACAGTTTTGGATAAGTACCTGAATACCGAGTAGCGCTTCTCGAGTGCCCATTCCCTCCTTGAAGCCAAATTGTGACTCACCCATAGTTACTTCGCATTTGGCGTATATTCTCTTGTGTATTATTCTGAGAAATATTTTTAACGCATGGCACATTAGTCTAATCAGTCTATATTCACCACACTTTTATGCGTTGTTCTTCTTTGGTATGGTAATAAATGTAGATTTGAGCCATTCGTGTGGGTATAGGCCTGTATCATAAATGTAGTTAAAAATTGTCACAAGTAAAAGTGTATTATCACCATCTATGAGTTTTAAGAATTCGGAGGGGATTTCATCTGGACCTGTTGCCTTTTTGTCTTTTAGCGAGTTGATTGCGTACTCAACTTCACATCTAGTGATTGGTGTTCCAGATATAGGGGTATCTGCGTTACAATCATAAACCGACCTTTCATCATCAGTAAATAACTTCGCACATAATCTCTCCAAATGCGTTTTTTATCCGTCATCTCGAATACAGCTTCATTATTATCGTCAAACAGAATTGTTGCAGATATCCTTTTATATACTCCCGCAGCTTCCTTGAGTTTTTTATGTAGGTTAAAATCGTCGTGTAGGTTTTGCAGTATTTCAATTTCCTGGCATTGACGATTTAGTAGTGCATTCTTGGCAGCTCGGGTTGCAGTTCGGACGTCTTTGTTCAATTCCCAGTAGATTTCTTAGTTCAAGTTTTTGTATTTGCTTCGTTCGATTCGAAGTTCGCGAATTTCATCTGTCATCCATTCCTCTTGTTTTGCTGCTATGCTGCTTCCAAGAGTGTTTCTCGTAGTCGTATATATAATATTTTTTACATTACTCCACAAGTTTTCTACATCCTCTCCATCGACATCTCCAAGTTTATTATTTATACTTTCCTTAACTTCTTTTTTTATTAATGGATCATTAAGCTTTGCAATATTAATTTTGGGCTGTGGCTTCTGTTTTCGAATAATAGCAAGTTTGATGCGGACATTTGATAGCAGGAGGTTATGATCAGATGGTACGTCTGCTCCAGGGTACGTTGAACATTTTGTCACACAGGTGCAATATCTTCTGTTCATTAATATATAGTCGATTTGGTTCCTCACAATGTTTCCTTTATTGTCCTGTGGTGATCTCCATGTGTATAGTCTTCTAGGGTGTAATCGAAATAGGGTATTTGTTATTTTCAGCCTGTATTCTTGGCAGAATTGTACGAGTCTGTCTCCCCTATCATTTCGTTCGCCCAATCCGTGTTTCCCGGTGACGCCCAATACTTCATCCCTTCCGACTTTCGCGTTAAAGTCGCCCATTACAATTGTTATTTCATGTGGCTTCGTCATTTTAAATAATTTCCCAATATCATCGTAGAATTCTTTAATTTCTTCGGCATTTCCATCACATGTAGGAGCGTAGACTTGGATTATGTTAATATTAGTTGGCTTTCCCGTTATCTTTATCATCATTGTTCTGTCTGACGTGGGAACGTATTCACTTATACAGTCAGCTATATGGCTTTTGACAATAATTGCCACACCTTTTCTGTGGACATCATCCTGATTTCCTGAGTGATACACTCTAGTATTCTCTGATCTAAATTCGCCACTTTCTTTCCACCATGTTTCACTTATACCCAGTATGTCTATTTTAAGTCTATTTATTTCACTTATGGTGTTGTTCAGCTTTCCAGCTTCTTAGAGACTTCTAACATTCCATGTTCCGATATTAAGTTTCTGAGTTGTTTTACCTCCGGGGATTCTTAGCACCCTCGTTTGGCCGGAGACTGAGGGCTATTAATATTCCAAGGAACAATTAAAAATTCAACTTGAATTTAGCTTCCAACATACAAACCAGAACATAAGAAGGTTATTTCGGAAATCGGCACACTTACATTTTCGGAGCTCATGTGTATCACTCCTGATCACTACTTTTTAGGTGGCTTGGTTGAGGTTGGTTGCAATTCTTATATACATATAAACTTTTTGAAAATTTTGCATATGAGAATTTTCACTTGTCGGTTTTTAAAAAATTAATAAATAAAAAGTTGCTTACTGTAATTTGTGATTTTAAAAGCCCGTTAAAAAATTTTAATAAGAAAAACTTCACACGTTAGGGGAGAGTTTAACGTTTTTTTTTAATCTTCTAATAATACAGTCGAATCGTACCAAAACAAACTGCCAGCTTTGCATTGCATAAAGGATACAACTTTTTATATCATATTTTTTCACACATGCTCTCGCGAGGTTGAGTTTCTGTTTGCGGGGTCAGAAGGAGGTGAGTAACGCGTGTTATCTTGAAAGTAAAGGAGTGACTAGTTTCTCAGATTATCTCGTATATTATAAGAAATATGGAAATTTGCTATGAAAAAGTTTTTTACATAACTACATATAAAACATGTAGATATTGGGCTATATATTGCAACAGTAAGCTTCGTGTAAGTACCACGTCACACAATAACGGTACATTTTTGTTTTTCGATATGAATAGTTCTGTTTCAAGCGACATCCAGAGTCAACGGCTGGTTCGATAAAAGCAAGACATACCTTGTTTGAGAGGTTACTAAATTACGCGTCGAATAGTGGCTAACTGGCTTTGGTCGGATCATAATGCCTGACTTATAGGCAAATAATAAAAGTTAGGATTTTATGGAATCTTTTTAATTTTTGTATTTCTGAAGCTGTTTCTACCAGTGTTCGAAATGCTAGCTGCGAAGCTGCAAAAGTACGTAAATTGTGCTATACTACACTATAAATGTTTAAACTTTTATTTACAATACTATCGCTTATACTGTGCTATTGGAAATAAATGAAACATAGCAAAAGCAAATATAAAAAACTAAAAGCATTTCTTGCCACAAAAATTAATTGTTTATATTTTAATTTATTTGTGCTGTTGTTTGCTGTTGCTGCCGAAGAATGTAATAGCAGTAGCGGTAGCAACTCCATTCGTAGCATAGCAACCGTTTTATCAGAGCTTTAGCATCTTTCTCAAGACTAATTTTATGTAAAATATATGTAAGTACATATGTACTTACGTATGTATGAATTTTTATTTTAAATGTTTTTAATCATTTTTTATATTAAAAGTCAAGAGTTTTGCAAGATATGATTAGAATTAAATGAAATGAGTTTGCAAAAATCAGAAAAAGTCTTACAAATCACTAAAACTATAAAAAGGAGACAAAACACAATATCAAGTCCTGAAATTGATGAAAATTTCGAAATATCGCAAAAAAATTGCAACATGAGAAACAATCCTCGCTAACACTGCAAGGAATGCCGAAAATTTAAAAGAAATTGTAAAATTTATTAAAATTTGCAAAATTTTGTTAAAAGTCAAATGATTGCAAAGTGTAATATTGGTTAAAAATCCAAATGGGAAAAATTCAAAAACTTTATAAAAGTCCCGTATATCGCGAAAATGGCGTAAATTTGCGAAAAATTGCAAAAAAATCGCGAAATTGGCGAAAATTCGCAAAAACTTGCTGAGAGCGACATGATAGCACTATCTAATATTGATTAAAAAGCATTCACATTTTAAAGACATTGAATACCCACAGAAAAAAAACTTTATCGCGAACATGACAAAACATCGCGAGAAATCCAAAAATTCAAACCGAGCTCTAAGATTTATTAAAAATGGCAAAACCGTAAAAAGCAAAAGCCTCGGAAAGTACACAAAAAGGTTGCATCGCATATTTGGATATTTTTTTATAATTTTTAACCAATTTTGGCATTTCTTCTCATGATTGTAATGTATTGGGAATTTCTTCAATTTTTTGCAATTATTTCCGAAACTTTGACGTTATTTTGATAACATTTTTTTTTGCAAAGTCTTACACTCGTACTTTCAAATTCGTCCGGCTTGTAACCATCGAAAATAGACCCAAACAATTTGGTTTTATCATCAAAGCTAAAGGAATAAACAATTATAAACAGCAAACAATGTGATAAAAATCATTTGCTATTGCTATGCTGTTTCAATTTTCAACAGCATATAATAACAAAAGAAATATCGTAAATAGTTTGCTTTTGCAGCTGCTGTCTGAAAAATACACTTTATTATATTTTGTTTTGCTAATAGCATGTTGTTGAAAATGGTTATAACAAAGTATAATAGTATAGTGATTGCTTTAACATTTGGCATATTACTATTGCTACTGATGTTGTATTTTCTGAGGAAGCTATCAGCAATAGCAGCAAGAATTTTCACATAGCATTTTTTTTAAACCCTGGTTTCTACTAACATTAATAGCACAATTCTTAGTTTTATAATTTTTTTTTAAAAGTCTATTCGACTACGAAAATTTTAAGCCATAATTGACGGAAAGCGGATGAAAATTGAAACTGCTATAAGGAAAAATCTAAAACACTAACATTTAAATTGCCTAGCAAATCCTTTATAGGCCGTATCAGACTATAATACAAGTATTAATTAATTCGTTTCAAGAGAGTGCCTCCCTGACAGGCTTGGGGGGTAATGATTACATTTTGTAATTAATTACATGTTCAAATATACATTACATGTAATTTGTAATTGGTACGCTGCAATTACAATTACTTGTAATGTGTAATTGTCTGAAGAGCAATTAGAATTACATGTAATTGTAATTGAGGCATGAACAATTACAATTACATGTAATAGGTAGTTGATATACTAGCAATTACAAATTATTTTAATTGTAAATGAACTGCATGAAGTATAATTACATGTATTTGGGCAAAAGTAATAGTAATTGGCCATAAAGGGGTAATAATTACTTTAACAATAAAAATTACTATAAATGTATTTTATTACAAATAAAATCTCTTAGTTATTAAATTAAAAAATCATTCCAGAATATAACAAATAGCTGCAGCTCTTAAAGAGGATAAAAGCTAGCAAAATTACTTTCATCGCGAAAATGAAAAAAGTTGTCGAAAAATTTTAAACAGCCCCTTAAATTCATTTGTCGGGGAAATCGCGAAAATTCAGGAAAAATTGTATATGTAATTGCAAACCAGCCCTAAAATTGCTTAAAAATATCTAAAAATATACGGAATGCAAAAACTCACCAAAAATCAAGCATATGACGATAATTCGAAAGAGCTTGCTAACATCGAAAAAATAATAAATCGTTAAAACTAAATAATCTAAGAAATGGTGAAAAATCACTATTATCGCGAAAATTCGCGATAAATTAAAAAAATTGCAAACAAGCTCTAAATTGGTTAAAAATAGCTTAAAATTTTATGGATTGCAAAAAACTATGAAAAAATAGCGAAAATTACGATAATTCCCAAAAACTTGTTAACATTAAAAACATAGAAAAGTCTTATACGGGTATGTTCTGTATTTCACGTGGAATTAAAATGTGCGGAATTATCAAAGCATTGTTGTTATAAATATTAATTTACAACAACAATGCTTTGTTAATTCCGCACATTTTAGTTCCACATGAAATACAGAACATATCCGATGTTGATTAAAAATTTACAAAACTCTAGTAAAGCCAAGAACCAGCTAAAAAGTCACTTTTATGGCGAAAATATTGGAAATTCGCGAAAAATTGCAAAATGGCAAACACGCCGTACAATGGCTTAAAATAGCTTAAATTGTAAGGAATGCAAAAAATTCTGAAAAAATCGCGAAAATGACGAAAATGTGCAAAAAGTTGCTAGAATTAAAAATATAGAAAAGTGTGATAGTGATTAAAAATTGGTAAAATTATCAAAAATTTCACAAAAAAAAAAGAACTGGCTAAAAAAGCACTTTTTTCACGAAAATAGCGGAAATGTGCCAAAAATTGCAAAACTGCAAACAAGCCTTAAAATTTTTAAAAATTCCATAAAATCCTAACTTAAACAGAAACATACATCGAAAAAATTACAAACGTACCGTCACCTAGTAAATGTGACGTGCTATCAATATATATTCCCGTTACTTTTACAACAATAACAACGAATAATCATAGCTTGAGAAAAAAAACTTTCAACAGATTTTATTGAGCATGCCAGTGTTATATTTTCTACAATTCCACTAAACACCGTGTAAATTGTACAATTCAAAATTTATAGACGAACATATTTTGAAAATTAAGCAATTTTTAAAAGCATAATTAATAACTCGTATTTTTATTGATTTAAGCAAAATATTTATTTAAAGCATTTTTATAGAGCTCCTTCTACCAAAAAATTGGTATAAGCTAGTCTAGGGTTTTCTTCATATCCATCTTTGTACTGTAAAACAAAAAAACTATAACAAAACAATCTAAAACTCTATAACTAAAAGTGTTCAAACTTGATATGAATTACTTTATAGCTAGGTTATGTATTCTAGCAAAAAATTTATAAAATAGGACCGTCAGAGTTGCGTTGCATATTAATAAATAGTTATCTTTTATCTGGAGAAGTATATTAGTGAGAGTCTTTAATCTTAGTGTAAAATAGCTGGGACCCAGTGTGCATAGTTCCACAAAAAATTGGAAGGGTAGAAGGTAGGAAAAGGGTACCCCCCTTACAAAGTAATATAACAAATATAAAGTATTGCATGGGATGCAAGCTGCCGGCCGCTCCTACCTCGCCAATTTTTTGGGTAGGTATGCACATTGGCCCCAACTGTTTCACACCAAAATCTTTAAAGATATAGTTCTCTAAATTTGATGCAATTAATAACACAGTACAACAGCCAATCTGGGGGGTGAGAAATTCCAAGTCAGGGTGATGGTACTAGGACAGTATAGTAAAACCCTCAAAGGGTTTGGCGTTCGTATGTGTCAGTTTTTTATGACCTTTTAAATTTTTTCCTTATCTTGATGTTTTTTCGCTTAGTTGTAACATTTTGGCAAAAACGTAGTTTAACATAACTCGAGAACCACTTGTCCGATTTTGCTAAAATAAACTCAAAAAATTAAGAATTACAATTTCTCTAATCTTTTTCTATACCGTTTTCCTATATGTGCAACACTTTCGAAGTTAAAAATGAATGTATGAAGGGAAAGAAGTAAAAATTTAAATATATATTTTTTTAAATTCATAAAAAATCCAAAATGGAAAAAAGTGCCAAAACTAATTACTTTCGCGTAAAGTCACATAACTCATGAGCAAAAAAAGGGATAGATCATGAAAATCGATGCACGCGTTTCTCATTTATTCACAATTAGGTAAATGTATGAATTTCAAAAATTTGCTCCAGATATGCACAACATTATTTGGAGAAAACATTGACACTCACAAGCCGAACTCTCTCATATTTTTCTACTGTACTAAAAGAGAAATATTGATGTGGCAACACTGGTTCTGTAATGTTCACATAAAACATGCATTGTCATTATACATTTTCTCTTTCTCACACTGGTTCTGTGATTTTTGTCATTCAGCAAGTGCCGACGAACGCGAACAGTAAAAGTGATTTTTCTCCAGTTTTTTAAAAGTGAACAAAAGAGAACAGAATATGGAACTGTGCAAGCCAGATATAAATAGCTTTTGCTACTGCTGTGGTCAATATGTCTCAACACATAAAAAAAGTGGAAATTTCAGTACTGATTTTGTTCAAACAGACGAGATCCCGACTAGAAATTTTCCCAATACTCATACTGGCGCCCGATTGGGAATGCATGTGGCACACCCAAAAGGGTTATCCCATTTGTGATTTGATCGGGAACTTGTTGGGATGGCTCATCCACAAATTATTGACTTAACATAAGTTCTTCCCAAGTGGAAAACTATTGGGAACTTGTTGGGAAAACCTAACATACATTTTTAATCATATATTTTGCTCATATTAAACAGAGGTGACTTTTACATACTTTTGTTCCTTGGAGAGCTTCAGCAATTTTAGTTCGATATTAGAGTTTGATATTTTCTCGATTTGAGTAAACATTTGGAAGATTTTGATATTTCCTTATAGGAAACCAATCGGATCCCAAATACGTTTCTGCGTTACATCGGAATTGGGATCCCAGTTAGATCCCAAATGTGTTTGCATGAAAATTTCTAGTCGGGATGTACTTCAACCAAAATGTTATAGTGAACGAAAATTGGGTACCAAATATAATGTGTAAAAGCTGCTACAACCGTCTAATGGATTGGAAAAATAGAAGACGTGAAAGTATGCCATTCGGTATCCCAATGACTTGGACTAATCCTGGCGAAGGTCACAATCCATTGAATTGCTATGCATGTGCGAATAAAGGAGCCGCAAAAAGGATAAAAAAATCGTTGGTGTAGCAAGTGCCGCAACACCATTGGCTCATTCGGACCACATTCCTGTGCCAAAAGCTTCTAGCCCATATATGTTCTCTTCTACGACTGCTCCGACATATCATGCACGTGATGATCCCCCATATGAGCCCATCAGTATCCAATGTGCCAATTTTAATAAATCAAAATAAGCTTGATTCAATTGTTGCCAAGTTGGAATTAACACAGCATAAATCGGAAGAGCTGGCTTCCATTTTGAAATCAAACAATTTGTTGGCACCCGGTGTGAAAGTCACTAGTCCCGATGCCACTAGTCCCGATGCCACTAGTCCCGAACAACCACCATCGAAAAAGTCTAGGCAATATTTATTAAAATAAATAAAAATAAATAAATAAAATAAAAATAAAAAATTATAAAAATGTTTACTTAATTTTTTTAGTAGTTTATGCCCAGAAGTCTGGAGTTATTGGGGAAAATTTATAAAAAAGGCGATAAATGACACTTTTTTGAATAAAAACAAATATCAATATTCTTGTCAAAATGGGATACCTTCACTTAATTGTAAATAAAAGCAGAACGCGTTAATCGATTTCTATGATCTATGTCGCATTTTATTTATAGGTTATGTGACTTTACACGAAATTAATAACACTTGATCCTTTTTTCCGTTTTGGATTTTTTATGAATTTAAAAAAAAAATTAATTTTTAGCCAAAAAAGTATTTATTTTTCTCCACAAATTTATTTTTACCGGCAAAACTGTTGATTATAAAGAAAAACGTTATATAAACGGATTAAAGAAATTGTAATTCTAAATTTTTTTGAGTTTGTTTTAGCAAAATCGGACAAGTGGTTCTCGAGTTATGTTAAACTACGTTTTTGCCAAAATGTTACAACTAAGCGAAAAAACATCAAGATAAGGAAAAAATTTAAAAGGTCATAAAAAACTGACACATACGAACGCCAAACCCTTTGAGGGTTTTACTATACTGACCTAGTACCATCACCCTGACTTGGAATTTCTCACCCCCCAGACAATAATCCCAAAAATGTCCTATAGTGTAATTGGTTTTCATGCGAGGTACCCTTCCCTTCGCAGATAGCCAGTAAATTTTCCGTTTGATTACGAACACTGAATACTCACACCCACTTGAAGTCTCTGAGTAATATACTTCTCCAGATGTACCGATAACTATTTATTACTTTGTAAGGAATGTATGCCTGACCCCGATCGTATTTCATATATTTTTTGTAGAATACGTAACCAAGGTGCTATTTACTTATTATATAACGCTATTCCGGGTTATTGTAGGGGATTAAAATTATCTTTAAGCCATGCAAATATTATTTCTAAATTTACTCGGTAGTTTCGGAGATATCGTAAGAGTCTTAGACAAAAAATAAAAATGTTAACAAAATTTATACAACGCCCAAAGATATTCCGGAAAATCTCAAAAATGGGATTTTCAATATTTGTTAAATTTTTCCCAAAATCCCCCTCTGTGTGTTGTATGGAAATTAACCGCCTGATTCACAAATACGAACAAAAATTTCTTTATGAAAACTTGTAAGGAAAACACTTAGTTTTTTGAGTATTTTTGATACCAATTTTGTTGAAAAATTTTCGTTTCGTTTTTATGAATCAGGCCCTAAAATGTTTATCAATTCAGTTTTCTCACTAAATTGTTAATAAAATCAAAATACTGCACCGATTTAATAAGAAATGGCCAATTTCATTTGCAATATATTTAGATAAATGGTACTTGACAAGAAATGAGCTTGCTGTTGTATTTTCATTTTTTGATAATTTTTAAAAACAAAAAATTAATTTTTTTTATTAAATTACTCTTATAACATCTCTGAAACTACTGAGCCAATCTAGAAACAATGTTTGCACGGCTTAAAGATAATTTTGTTGTCCAATTTTTTTTTATTCCATAGGGTAAACGCTTCTCAAGTTATGCTAACATATGACACTAACGGAGCTGTTGGGTGAATAATTAGCACGTTTGACTACAAACCCTGAGGTCTTGAGTTCAATACTATTTTCAGGCAAAGCCAACAACATCATGTATTTTTCTGATGTGCACGGGTGCGTTATTGTATTGGTTGCTGTAAAGTGATGAAGGCATAGCACTGATCACTTTGGTAGTACCGGCGGCGATTAATACTAACATATCGACCCCTTAGCGCCAAATGATCGTAAGCGACAAAAACTAAGTTTTTTCAGGAGAAGGGGTTTTTATTGTATTTAAACATGATTTATATTCATAAACTGTCGCTTACGATCAAATTTTACAGCCTGTATATCAAAAGTTATCGAAAATTTTGACATCTTGATGATTTTAAACTATGGGTAGGCTCATAAAATTGTGATTTCAATAAAAAATTAGTTTTTTACAAAATGTCGCTTACGATCATTTCCCGCTAAGGGGACGATATCATAGTGCACTTCACAGCACCCTACTTCGTCGGTATTGTAGCAGAACCGTCGACAAAGTAAAAGAACTAACAAAATGGCTACACAGCGTAAACAAATTAATGCCTCTACTTGACAGCAGAGGGGCTGTAACACTGCTCTACAAAAAAAATTAACGAAGCTTTCTATCTCTCTTTCTCGCCTCTATCTCTTTCTCACTTCACCACCTGTTCTTTCTACACTATCCCTTTTTCAAAGAAGGCAAAACATTAACTAATTAACTGGTATGCATTAACTGCCTGATTGTGTTACTTCTCTTCAAAAAAAAAATTAGATCATTTTTGACATAACGGCATGTCACTAAATTCGGAGTTGATAAAAAAATTTTATTTATGGGCGTGTATCAAACGGTAAAAAAGTACTATGGTAATAAAATATTTGCCTGTGGGGAAAAATTTCATGTTCCTGCTGTGCCAAATGATATCTTTTTTGGCAATATAAAACTTTTACGTCTGTAAAAAAGTTCATGTTTCTGCTGTGTGAAATTATATCTTTTTTGACACTTTTTGCACTTCAAAGTTCGCTCTGGTGATAAAAAAAGCACCACAGAAAAGCGTTAATTTAAAAGGCGCTTTTCTCGGTTCCCTGCGGTAAATGGAACTGGCACAAGACAAGTAACGTGGCCGGTCCCCAGGTGGTAGGGACCAGTCTAAGTTCTACCACTTCCTATGAAGCGGACCAGCCACTTTTCATGGGGATGACCTAGGATGGGGTTAATTTATAATTTGTTACTTGTCTCTGAACTATCTTATGGAGTCCTAATCGGTGTAGAATAATATAGGTTATATATAAATATTATTCCCAAATTCTGCTGTAATTATCGGCTAATTTTTTTTTTATTGTTACAAATCCAAGTAGAAATTATATTTCATTTTTAAGCAGTGTCTTTGATAGGATTCGAACCGACAACCTCCGGCATTACAGGCTAGTACACTACCCACTCGACCACAGTTAAGATGTAATTAATATCTGAATATAGTTACGGAACTGGTTCCTGAGCGGAATGGCAGTCTCATTGAAGGGAGAGAATTAATATTATATAGATACTATGTAATAGGCCTTTGATCCAGGTGCATCGAATTAGTTCAGTGCCGTTTACTAATATACTAGCCGGAGTACCAACTAAATTGACTGAAAATGGTTAATATTTGACCATTTACAATACAATATGTCTCTTTTCACCATTCACTACTCCTTATTTTTGGTACCAGTCTCACTTTCTCAAGTCATGGCACGAGTACTTTTGGATCATTTGTCAATAAATTTTCCGCAGAAATAGCTCGGATAGTTTTCAAACTTAGTATTTTTCTCTTCGAAGCCAACATAAGACAGTGTGCCAAATGTCATAACTCTAGGCTAACTTCTCTAATTTTGCCCACCCTTTATATGGGAATTAATGTTTTTCGTTGGGGATTTCCCGGGAAAAATTCCCGGGATCCCGCACATTTTCCGGGAAAAAAATCCCGGGAAATTTGTGCGGGAATTCCCGGGATTTTTTTGTAATATTGTTGTGTCAACTTTACTTTGTAAGCATACATTTTTAGTGCTGCTCTTCGAAAAATATGAAAAATAAAATAAAAAATATACACATAATTGAAATTCTTTGGATCAATACCCATACAGTTCGACTAAATACATAATTTCAATTCTTAACACTACAGAACGAAGCATTAAAAATATCTTTGATTATTTTCAATACATCAGGAAAAATAAACACGTATGAACCATAGATTTCGAAAGCAAAAGGCTTTTAAACTAGGTATGAGAAAAAGAAAAAGCACAAATAATGTTTGGCTAAGATAAATATGGTGAAATTTTTAATATACCAAAAAAAAGCTTATCTAAGTTTGGAAAAAATCTTCTCACTTGTAAAGAACTTTATGCAAATTGGTCTAAAGCTGGATATTTATCTGCTTGAGTTTGAGGGCTTAGAGTATAAGAAGAACTCTGATGATGGGATCGTGGTTGATCCCGAAAATATGATGGTGTTAAGTTCGACCCTTATACAAAGTCAAGAATTTGTCTTTGTCTTTTTCAATTATTACATGCTTTGAAAAATCATTTCTCAATAAAACTAATTAAATCTTTGGACCAATTCATTATTTAAGTTCAATTTTGCTTAGCAATATGAATTGCTCATTATTGGCCTATAAAATAAAGCATAAATCATATTTCGCATAAATCTTTTCTGGTTATAAAGCTAGAGCAATTATAAAAAAGTCTCAAATTGGTAAAATTTTTACTTTAGATGGCTACTAGTCAGAAGTTATACAATAAAAAAAATTTTATTTTCTTATTAAAATTAAAAAGCATGCGACACGGCACATCTTCATACATATTTGTTGGAATTACTCTGCAAAGAACAGAAATTATATTTGTTAACTTACTTTTAATGCATTAATAAATTTATTTAATAGATCTCGTTAACTTCTATTTTTTTTTTTGTTCAAATAAATTCAGTTAAATTATATATTGTATCGTTTTGTATTGGACGGGAATTCCCGGGAAATTGAAAAATCAATCCCGCTTTCCCGGGAAATGAAAAAGTCCGGGAAAAGAAAAACTCTAATGGGAATGAATCACTGTGCGACGGCTCGAATTTTCAAAAATGACGGCGGAGGTTTTACCTTGTTTTATGATGAAATTTTATTTACCTCATAAGCATCAACAATTTACTTTCTTTAGTACTTTGCTACCGTTTGGCAAACCCCCTATATATTTAAAATCATAGCATACTGTACGGTATACTGTAACTATTTACTTGTTTTGATTCTTATATCTATGATATAAAAAAGCATGTATAAATTTAATAGTAGTACGTCTTTACTAATCTGCTCGAATATTATTTTATCATGGCAACCTTTCATGAATCTTTCATTTGTTTAATATCTCTGTTGTAAATTGCATATGCGTACATACAAACGTGTTGAAATATTCCTACAAATTAATATTTTTAATTTTTGTTTTGTCTTAATCATAAAATCGACCTCTGGCATATTTAATTTTTATTTTAAAATACGCACCATAAATGTTGATTTATCAAAAACATTCGTGGTATAAAAATATTAGAAATGACTAAAGACCTATTTAAGCTATAGCAACAATAACGGCTGCCAGTAACCCCATCTACTCCTTGAAGAAGTGAAAAAAAATCTCTGAAGCAAACGCCCGCCCACCCACACTTTATCGTATGTAATTTCTATAAGAGGGGGCAACATTTTCAAAAATTATATACATTTGTTTAAACATAAATGTGACATATCACGCATTCAAAAGTGCGTTAAATGACAGAATTTTTCCTTACAAAAACACATCCATGAACTCTTGCATAGAAATATGAGTGTTTGAATGTACGAGTACGTTATTAATGTAATTTTGCCAGTGGCATTATTTTTTACTCATACGTATACTTTTAAACGCAAACATATTTTGTTTATATCTGTAAAGTTTTATCATACGTACGCGTTGCACTGTGGGTTGTTAAATAAATATAATTATAGATTTATATATAAAGGTGTCTCGAGCTCGTTGGATATATTTTTATTCGGCGTTTGTTTTTATCTTGTGACACGGATATTCTAGCTCCTTGGCAGTAAGGGCATTCGCCTGGTAAGCTTGAAAAACTCGCCATACGCATATATGAAAATTTGGATATTCGTGCAGTTTGCTAAATACATGCTGCAGCATGCACTATGTTGCTAGCAACTACTATTTTGCGTACATAAGAAATATTGGGAGGTTCTTATGCTCGGCTATATATGTTCTACCAGGCGCGGATCCAGGTTGAGCTTTTGGGTGTGGCTAACGTGGACTTTGAACTGAAACATATTACTTTGAAATTATTATTATTTCGGCTTCTTAGTTCAATATTTGAATTAATGTAAATTCCAATTAATTTTATTAAGAGAGGAGCGGAGCGTTGCAATATTCAAATCAAATTAGCAGTACAAGGAAACATTAGCTATGTAACTAGTTTTTATAGCGAAATAGAATACAAAACTTGTTTCAAGTAAATTCTTGCATCCATTTTTATTGCGACTCAACTGAGTTTACCGAGATCTCCCTATCTGATTAATAATCCAACACTCACAAGCTCTTATTATTTTTTGTTTTCGCTTTTGATGGGCATTTTATCAATACCTACTATCAAAGCAGTTTGTGTGTTAGTTTTTAAGCATGGCTTAGACAGATTTCAGTTTGTATTTAGTTACAGACATTAAACCGAAAAGTAAACATATTACGTTGCAAAATTTATTTTAGAAACTCAATAGAAATTCGGTATATTTTTATCGTTCTTTTTTGTGGTGGGGGAGGGGGTTGGGAATATACCACTACATTCACTGTGCGTATTATAGTATCCGCGCCTGTGTTCTATGAACGCACGAAAGATTCAGAGATTCGTATAACTTTCTAATTTGGAGTATCTACTCTCGGGTGCTTGTGAACTACTATATTGCGAACATAAAAAAGATTCAGAGGTTCCTATGCTCAGCTAAATAGCATCACCAAATACATAAAAGGTCCGGAAGTTCGTTCAGTTGAAAATTACAACATTTGATTAATTGAGTGTATTGACTGTTAGTAAACTTATATTAACTTTAGCATCGATTAAATGAGAATTCTGATCATCACGAATATTCTCTTTATTTAAACATCTTAAAACTTACTGTAAATTCATAAAAACTCGAAAATATATACTTACTGATACTAATGAAAATTAAGTAAAGTGCGACTTTGGCTCACACACAAAGGGTTCCGTACGAATACACATACATCTGTATATCCCTTTTCGTTTTTGCCCCTTTTTTTCATTTTGGCAGTTTTGTCGTTGTGCTTTTTTGTTTGATTTATTTTAGCTTTGGCGCTTTTTTCAGTTTTGGCGCTTTTTCGGTTTTTGGGATTTTTTCTGTTTTTTGTGATTACTTTAGTTTTAGCGATTTTTTTACATTTTGTTTGGTTTTTGGCGATTTTTTTTTTTAGTTTTTGCTTTTTTTTTGTTTTGGCGCTTTTTTTTCGTTTTGGTGATTATTGGCGATTTTTTTCGTTTTGACGACTTTTTAGGTTTTTGTTGTTTTTTTAGTTTTTTTGCGATCTTTTTAGTTTTGGTGATATTTTGCGTTTTAGCGTTTTTTTAATTTTGGTGCTTTTGTAACTTAAGCGCTTTTTTCATTTTAGCGATTTTTCGTTTTTACATTTTTTTAATTTTGGAATTTTTTAGTTTTAGCGTTTGCGAAAATTTCAATAGTTTTTCTCTTACGGTTTCCAATGTCCAAATTAAATAGTAAAATTACATTAACTGATAGAACACCCTTTAACTTTTATTGTTTTAAATATCAGTGTAAATAACTTTGAAAATTTAAAATGTCTATATATAAGTGTCTGTTTATTACATTAGTATTTTAACATGTTTCGTTGCTCGCTTTAGAACACCGTTTAACTTTTTAACTGTCATATATTTGTTGTTGTAGCGGCAAAAGTTTTACATATTCTGTGAAAATTTCAGGTCCGTAGCTCTTATGTTTCCCGAGAAAACAGCCTGTGACAGACAGACGGACAGATAGACAGACAGATAGACAGACAGACAGACGGACAGCGTAGATGAAAACAATAGGGTTCCTTTACACTTTTGATGTACGGAACCCTAAAAAAAGTACTTCTTTAAAAAGAACTTTTATAGAAATTTTATATTTATTAACAATTAGTCACCACAACTTTCACTGTGCGTATCATTGTACTGTCATTTTTTTTTTAATTTGTCAGATTTTTTGCCAACGCATAAGATTTATTTTTTTTATATGACATTCTTTTGTTTTTAATATTTTTTGTAATAATAATTTTGTTGTTGTTATAAAACCGCGTTTTAGTTGATTTCAGAAAGGCAAAGTATGAGTAGTCTTTTGTATTGTTGCTACTGTTTGTTGTTGAGGTTTTTATTTTCCGTAAAGATCTCTTTTATTTTATATAGATTTTTTATATTTCCACAGATTTGTTATAATTAAAGCTTTTGTTGAGCGTGTAAAATATTAGTAATAAGCGTTTCAATTTTGTTTTTTTACTTCATGTAACATAGTACATTGTATGCGTAATCTGTTGTGTACATTTTGACAGTGTGGGCTATATGTGTACGGCAAGCAATTTTTTTTTCTTCGAAATAAAAAATTTTTTCCAGCAATTGAGTAGGCCGCATGTCCTAGGCTAACATCGTATTCTCACTGCTCCTGCTCGGGATAGGAAGCTTGTAATCCTTACATTTAAGGTACAACATGTGTTCAGCACAATTGTTTACAAGAAGATTTATATAGACCACTGTAATCCTCTAACTATTAGCTTTATGGATCTTTTCTTAATATATCGTAAGCCAACAACTGCCCTTAAACGCCAATATAGCAGGCTGTCCTGCAAAGATATTTGCCATAATTTAATTTTACAATAAGTCTTCAAAAACTCCAAGGCTCCAAACTCAACTCGAACGCCACAAATCATTTAAAGCTTATAATGAATTTAATGGTTAATTTCCCACTTATTCACAATTTCATTTCTCATCTTTTCTTGCTTGATTTATCTAAATTGGTTAAACCGTTCTAGAGTTATGATGAAATATATTAATGTAAACGCCCTATTTCTAAGTAAGAAGCAAAAACGTGCAGAAGCAACAGATACCATAACTCATTTATTTTTTAGCCGATTGTAATTTAATTATGCATTTTGTAAAGTTTTTTTTAGTGTCCCTTTTCACAAAAGTAAATATATATAGTGGTTTCGTATCTTATAAGCAACTTAGAGCCGTTGGAAAATAAAAATTTGCTGAAAAATTTTACCATGAGAGCCATTTACTAACCGATTTTCAAACATTATCTGCCAGTTTTTGTAAATAAAATAAAAATTTTCGTTAGGGAATTTATATTAAAACAACAATAAAAAAACGCAAATTTGTTTTTGTTTTCAATTCAAAGTCCCTAACGAAAATTTTAATTTTATTTACAAAAATTGGCAGTATGTCTTGTTTTAAAGATAGGAATAAATCTTTCAAATATGAAAAAGTTTGTGGAAATTTTTCTTGAAACAAAGAAAATCATTTTTTCACTACATTTTCCGTTATAAAATCACTTTACGAAGTGACCTAGAAAAACTAAAGGTATTTTCGTTTTCTATTTGCCCCCAATAAAACAGAATTGGTAAATGAGAACTCCTGAATATTTTTAGTGTATCACAGTGTAATAATTTCTAATTTATACCAGTACCCTTAAACATATTTTGCCTACTATAAATATATACAATATGGTTTTAGGCTTGAACATTGTTTGCTAAGCTTTTGTGAAAATAATTCTTTTTATATTGCATTTTTAGAATAATTTTTTTAAACGAGAAATTAAAATATTGCGTGAAATTATGATAATTCCGATTCTATTTTTAGAAATAAGTCAAATAAATTCTTGTTTATATGCAGAGATTTGGTAGATTTTTTTTTATTAAAAAATTGTTGTTAAACTGATTTTAAGCAAAATGGTTTTGTGGTTCAGTTTTTTAATACGACTTTTTTATTTTGTAATATTATAGTATTTTTCCATTTTACAATAATGATTAATACACGAGATCGTAATTATACATTTTTGAATCATACGAAACGAGATTATTTTTTGACATCCAACCACAGTGGCATTTTTTATATTTCAGATAAAATTAAATAGTGATTAAATGCTTAATTATTTTTCATTTTGGTTTAATCATAGGAGTCGTTTTGTTGGTTGGGATTTAACAATTTGTGAAACAAAATCTTTGTATTTATTTATTAATATATTTTGTACATTTAAGTTGCAAAAAATTGCAATGCATGACAAATGAATTTGCTTACAATAAAACAAATTTATTCCATAATTTTGCAAATTAATGTAGTCGAATTGTATTTATTTTCTAAATTTAGTGTATTAACTTACAAAGATTTCGAATTAGATTTAGAGTTAGATACACTCTAAATTTGTGTTGAAAATTTCTCCTTGTGTAAAATTACATCGATTTTGTAGTTAGTTTTTTAAAGAAAAAAATAACTTCATAATAAACATATTTAGTCCAAGTGGAAAAAATTCAACATAAAGTATAATACGGCTATGGCTGAATGGTAGATACGTCAGACTATCAGTCAGGAAGTCGCGGTTCAAAACTGCACGCAGCCAATCGCTTTTTTTAGTAAAAACATTTTGTTCAAAAATAATGCGTGTGTAATTTTATGTCGAAAGTAGTCTGTAAATTGTTGCCTACTATTATCGACCTAATTTTCAACAAAAGTGTTTTAGGGTGTAGTTTATCGTAAAAACTCTTTCGTCATGCATCATTAAGATAGAGACAAAGAATTTAATAATATCACACCGATCTTAAGACCACCTAGATCTTAAGACTTTGAAACATAGTGCGCCTTGGGAGTAGAGAAAAGAATCACAAGGGATATAGTTTTGCACAGTCTTATGAGCGCTGAACGCTGAGCTGTTCATAACGATTTGTGGTACCCAAACAAATCTATAATTCTCGTTCAACCTTAAAATAATGGAAATTTTTTTATAAGTATTTAGTTTTAAAATTGATTTTACAATATTTAAAAAGAAAATACTCAAATCTGTACAATTTCATCTTTAAAAATAATAAGATTCATTTGAATAATCGTTTTGTCTTTACATCTTCTTATCATCAACTTATTCGATTGTTGCCCGGAATAAATGACAGCAGACATAAACAGTTTAATAAACTTTTACCGCAAAATTAATAAAAAAGAATTGAAATTTAAATATTCTATAAAGATATTTATTTTTGGTCTCTTTGAACTTTCTGCTCGCATCCAATGCCCAGCAAACTTTTGCAAAATATGATAAGAGAAATGAAACTTTGAAAGCTTGAAGTTCGTGGTAAGAAGTTACTAGAAAAATTTTGGCCGCTACACTGATGGGAAAATTTTCTTGCCAGCTATCAATTTCTTCATTGGATCAATTAATTTTGTCATTAACAACGAGCTAACGTAAGATATCATTGAATGAATGAAGCATGTTGCATAAAGTTTAATATATGAAAGTTTAATATATGAAACATTTTTATTTAAAAACACTTCATTGATTTCGTGAAACTCTTTCATTTCAAAAATGAAATAACATCATAATGCACATGAAATTAAGTCATTTATTGCACGTTTGTTACTCTGGGTATTATTTAGGTGTATTTTCAAACAAAAGCCTGCTTGTATAGAAGGCGGTGCGGTGCATACAATGTAATTATTAATTTTCTTATATCTTCAAATCTACAATTGTTGATTACTAATTTTCCTACATCTGCAATAAAATGGTGTAGCGAAGCACACCGGCTGTGGCTGGTTTCTTATTATTATAATCTAGATTGGAAAATAAAACACTTTATTTAACTAAATATTGCAGAAGAAAACTTTTGTTAAATATATGTTAATATATTTCTTTAAATATAAACTTGTGAGTTTGAATCCTACCAAAGATTTTGATTTTGTTTCAAGCTATCTGGCCTGTTACGACTTAAGAGCCGAATTTCTACAATTTCTATATAATATGCAGGTGTCTTCTGCGCATAACAATCGATATATTCTGACTGTCGTTTAATGCACATATGTTATTAGTTAAACAGATTATCTCCGTTAGTAACACTGTTACCCATAAAACAGAGATCTCTTTAAAATTTTGCTGGGCTGCCTTCAGAATGACAACTGTTAATGGTTGATTGTTGAAGTCAAGGTTTTTTGAAAATATTTACTAATAAAAATTAAGAAAAAAACAACTCAAATTCAATGATTATTTTGTATGTACAACAATTTTTGTGTGCATTGCTGTTGTTTACACGAATAAATGCTAAATAAATACAAATTAAGCTGCTGAAAGATGCGAAACAGAAAAGAATATACACAAATTTAAAATTCACAATTTAATAAATATTGGTGTAGTCCCAGCGAGCTGAGGTACTCGTTAGCACTTGGGTTGGTTGACTGATAACAAATGGAAGCATAAACAATATGATCACAGTGTGATTTAAAAAATTATATAAATATATATAAGCATGCATACATATAAGAACATATATACAACAGTAAGAAGTACAGTGGCTCATTTCGGTGCTTTAAAAAAGAAAGAAAGAAAATTTATGACTTTATTTTATTGACTGAACAAACTTTTGCTGTTAATTTTTCGCCATTGTTTTATAAAATATTCTGTTAGTTTTAATGGTTATTCTTGGAGTTGGTAAAGATATTATATTATCTACACTGAAAGAATTTCGCTTTATAAATCCAATGAAACAATTTCGTTAGATCTTTTTTTACAATTCTAATGGAATGACTCACAATTCTAATGAAATTTCGCGAATATTATGAAAGAGTTTCATTGGAAATGCTTCATTAGCTTTAGCTAGAAGATTTAATTGGATTTATGACAACAACATTTTGTCATTTTATGAAAACCTCTCTAAGTCTGAAAAAAATGTTTTAATCGTTACTTAAAATTTCTACAGTAAATCGTGTTTTTTTGGACATTCCGTAAAAAATAAAGAAAATTAAAATATTAAAGGATAAATGATACTTTGGCTTTTTTGACGAACTTGTAGCAGAAGCCTGTCTTATAATCAGTATTTGGTAAAAGGAGACTGAAACCTTTCGAACGACATCAAACTTATTTATATCCGATGACACGTTCTAAAGTTATTAATCTTCAAAGAAATTTTATTATTTTTGGCTTGAGTTCGGTTTTAATTTAATTTTTCAATTAAATTTTCTTTTTATTTAGAGATAAATGTGAAGCATGTAGACAAAGAAAACCTAGAGTTGTAATAATTGAGTTATGAATTTTGAGTCGAAATGTATGGTTCTTATTCAAAGTTATTTAATTAGTTTGGCTTAAGTTCATTTTTAATTTAATCTTTCGATCAAATTATTTTTTATTTAAGAAAGAAATTCTAAAGCATGTGAATATTGAACATTCAAAGAAAAATTTGGATGTACGGAGGGTTGTACTGACAGCTGTTTCGTGACCACCAAGTCTACTCGTCAGAGTCCTTTACCTACACTACCACTGACAGTGGCAACAACACTGTGGCGAAAATCCTACTAATTTTAGTAACCTCAATTAATTGTTCAGTTTATTCAGAGCTTAATTGTTAAACTCTAAAGGCACCTAGCAAAAAGGATGTACATGTTCAAATACGTATTTATATCATGGTATCATGGTACGTATTTGTATCATAGTTAATAAAAAAGATAAGCTAATGAGGGTACTAAGTAATGCAATAACTTCATTAGAACGATGAAATAATTTCGTTACAGTAATGATAGAATATCATTAAAATAATTACAGAATTTCATTAATGTAATGAAATAATTTCATTAAAGCAATGAAGCAATTTCAATAAAATGAGGAAATAAGTTTACAAAAACAGTAGCGAAATTATGACATTGGATCAATGAAATTATTTCAAATATTTGATCAAATTTACATTGAAATAAATTTAACGAAACTTGTTTCATTAATCCAACGAAGTGTGACGTTGGTTGAGTTTGAATGAAGTTTTCATCGGATTAACGTCGAAATTCGCGGAATTTATGAACAAAATTCTTTAAGTGGATGATAAGAGGCGGGATTTTTCTTAAACTTGCCCATTTTTCTTACATTGAAAACTCATCTTTTAGTTTTATCCATCTTCCACAAATCAATTAATTTGCAATTTTTTACTGCTTACTTTCCAAAATTTAAGTTTTAACTTCATTATATATATTTTTTTAAATATATTTAATTATACTCACACTTGTCATTAACTTTTACGCACCGTCCCACTGCAAGAGGCCCCCATGCTTAACGTTTTTTTTCCTGATTTGCTCTGAGTTCCATGCTTATTACTTTCCTTGTTTTTCTGTCCGATAACAAAAATTGCGTTGCTTGAAACCACAAATACCATAACATTGCTATAAATTATTTTATTTTTGTTTCTTTTTATCATTTAGTTTTAGTAAGTGAATGAACGAACAAATTTGCTTTTAATTTTTTAGATAAACACCCAGCCAACAATCACTTCATTTTGTGTTTTTTATTTGTTTAAGCTTTTCTTCATATTTTTCTCTCTCACTTTCAGATCATTAAGTTTTTACTTTTTATTTTAGTAAATATTGTTATCAAAAATATGAACTGAAACTAAATGCCCCTAATGTGTAAATATTTTGTGTACATTACACTTAATAAATAAAATTAAACTTAAATAAATAAAGACTGAGACGTTAGTTTGTACGCTATGGAAAATAATAATAATAACTCTTTTGGAAACTTCTTAGGCTTCAAATTGTTCGAATTTAGTTTAGAACCTGAATCAGGTATGTATACAGACTATGATGGGTGAAAAAACCTTGCAACTCTCACCTTGTATGACAAATAAGCCCAGGACGCTCTAAAATGTCAACAAGTTAAAAGCCCTCCTTTCCAAATAAAAAAGCTTTTATATTTTTAAAAGTATTACGTCGTCATATGAAATAATATCACATCACATAGTGCATATTTTTCCTTTTGTCTGTGGAGGTCTTTTGATATGGCAAAAACTACTGCTTCAGCCAAAGCAGGTTTGTGAAGGAGAGATACTCGTTGTTGTTGTCTCCTGTTTGTGACATACAACACAGCTTATTTCGAAGCATCAAAAATGCACTAAAATCATGTATGCTCGTCTTATTGCGTAATGCAATTGTATAATCGTTGAACTACAGGCAAATCAAATTGCAATAAGTGAGAAATGTAGGAATAGCGCATGCTTTAAATGTACATAGAGTTTTTAAATGTGTTATTGTTTTTTTCATTGCTGTAATAAGTGAATGAAATGAAATATGAAATTTTTTTTATTTTTGTTTTAATTGTTATTTTAAATTATAAATAATAATCTAAAAAAATTTTTCGTTATATGAAAATTTAACTTAATATTAAAACGATTGAAATTTTTACAAATGTATACGTTGCTCATCGAATTTTTTAAAAATTACACAAAAAATAAAATATGTATTGGTAAATCTTACTAATTTCATTGGTTAGGATTGCACCAACATATAAAAATGGTAAAATCAACAAATGTAATTGTAGTTTAGTCGATAGTGTGCTATACTCTTTACCAAAAGGTCGCAGGCTCCATTTCCGCCAAGGTTTAACCAGTAAGTGTGTATGTTAAAAAACATTTTTTTTTGTTTGCAATTTTTTGGTATTGAAGTTAGATTCTAATTATAAACTGACACCTTTACCAACTCAGCCAAGTCACCTTGTTAAATAACGACAGCACAAAGTAAACATATACATGTGGTCACTTGCTTGATTTACATGCAGAAATTTTTGTAAATAACTATTTTAGGTTACTGTTTTCAATTGATAACTTTTACCTAAAAATTTGTAATTTAAACTCAAAAGTTTGTTTATTTAAATTAAATTAGTATTTCTAACCATCAAAAACAGTTTTAATTTTGTAACGTTGTTTTTCCCAAATTTATATTTTACAATTCAGTAAAACATAATTGTTTGGTCTTGAACTTTGGTTCTCGGAATTAATCGCATGTTTATAAGCTGACACCTTTACCACAAAAAAATTAATTCAATCAAACTGTTATTTCTTGAATAGAAATTATTTCTCTAAAATAAAAAGAACTATTTTCTAAGTGAAGTATATTTGCTGATAGTTAAGCATGTCTATAAACATTTCATTGGCGCTTTACCAAATCGTCAGTAAACTCCAACCACAACTTTGAAAAGTTACAAAACTCCTATCTTGTACACAGACTTTCAAAAACCATTTGAGAATTTACAAATGAGATTTACAAAATTTACAATGGTGTAGAAAAATAGAATAGATTCGTATCGAATATAAATTATTTGCTGGGCTTTGTATTAGTTTCTGAGCCTACTACGCTTATCATATTCTTTTGTGATTTTCAGATATAATATCATTTGTAAATTCTCAAATAGTTTTTGAAAGTCTGTGCATAAGCTAGGAGCTTTGCAACTTTTTAAAGTTGTGGTTTGAGTCTACTGACGAATTGGTAAATCGCTAATGAAATGCATGCAGACAATGCTTAACTATCAGCAAATATACTTCATTTGGAATAGAATTATGACAATATATCAAATAATAGATTTCTTGAACATAAAAAGAAATATTTATTCAATTTAAATATTTATTTAATTATAGTCACTGAGTTCTATAAAGGAAGTTTTTGTGCAAACACTTTTTTCTTTTAGTTTTTCTTACTACTAAGCCTCTGATATTCATTATATTTTTCACTAAGAAGGAAATTCCTTTAGGTGTTCAAGGAAATTTTAATTTGATCTGGATTTAATTTGATATGGCTCCGAGCAAGTTTGGCAAAAACTCAATACTTTGCTAGTTTCATTGAGCTAAATATCTTGTTGGATGGAAATTACGTTCAAAATATGGCGCTTAATGCTTAGTTTTAGAGATTTAATACTCACATCATTTATATTGAAGTGTTTTTCAATTATTTTTGAGCATCGTTCGGTAGTGACTTCGTTTCGTAGGTGTTTTATGATAATCCAACATGAATTTAATATAACCTTCAAAGAAAATTTGTCCTTTTCAAATAACTATATTTTATGTTTATCTAATATTCCAGTACGGTTAAATGAAAATAAACTTTATACTGAAATAATACAAAGAATCATGTTGAATCAAAATTATTTCAAGTTGAAACAACGTAAATTTTGTTGCTACTGAAATAACCTGAAGAATCCTACTCAATCGAAGTTATTTCAAGTTGAATCAACTGAAATATTATATTGCAACTACACGAAGAACTATGCTGAATAAACGTTATTTCCAGTTGAAACAAAGTGAATTTTTATATTGTAACAACACGAAGAATCGTATTGAATCAAAGTTATTTAAGGTGAAACAACATGATTTTAATGTAGCTATTTTATTAATTATTCTACTTGCGTGATGTGTATTCGCATAGGAATAAGAAAAGGTAGTATTTAAGTTGGCTGCCTCAGCCAAGCTTTGAACTTGGGCCACATGCTTGGTAATCAACGCTCTAACCACCGCATTCACAACAGTTTCAAGCTTTACTTTAAATACACAATATATAAATATCATCACAAATAACACGAATTTTAATTTAGTTTGACATGATTTCACTGATGATTTACTGTATAACTTATTTTTTAAATTAAAGTTGTAGTGATATTGGTTGAAAATGAAATGTAATATTGAGAACAATGTTATTTTAACAGTAAAAAATATTAAATCAAAGAGACTTATGGTTAGATTAATAATTTCTCGCTTAAAATTAATATGAAATAATGGTAATTTTAAATCAGCAGCAGGAAATTTTCTCTGGTAATGCGCAGTTTGTCTGCTATTTGTCGTCTATTTACATTTACACAACACGAACATTAAAATAAACAACAGCAACTCACACAAGTGAGCACAACAGAGCATTGTAGCTATGAGCAAAGCAAAAAAAAACTCCAACACACTTAAACAACCAATTATTTTTGATAAATTTGATATGATTTCCAATCAAAATTGCGACATGTTGATTGGTATTTTGTCTGTGTATAGATATATAGTACGCTAATGTTGTAGGGTATTTTATAATTTCATAATAGTCGAATACAATTTTAATTTCCTTAAATTTTTCGCGTAAAGTACTCATAATCACAGTTAATTGTTCTAGAAGTCATGGAAATTCTTAGGCTTAAGTGCGTTTTATTATCAAGAGTTTGTTATCAGTTAAACTTTTAAATCATTTTTTAGCCGTTGCATTGCAAGCATTAAAAAATCCCCGCATACAAAATAAGTTGATATTTAAAAATGTAATATTGATGAAAGGCAAAAGATCACACAGAAAATTTTCAATGTAAAATTTTCGAAAACCAGGTTAATTAAACATTTTTCGGTAGTGATTTTGTTTCATATGTGTTTCATGTTAATTCAACATGATTTAAAATAGTCTTGAAAGAACATATATCCTTTTGAATTAACTATATTTCATGTTGATGTAATGCTCCAGAACAGTTAAATCAAAATAAAGCTGATACTGTAATAATACAAAAAAAGTGTTGAATCAAAGTTATTTCTAGTTGAAACAACGTAAATTTGATATTAGAAAAGCACGAAGAATCATGTTAAATTAAAGTTATTTCAAGTTGAAACAACACGAATTTGATATTGAAACAAGACGAAGAATCATGTCGAATTAAAGTTATACCAAGCTGTATTAGCATATGCATCAGAAAACTTTGTGTTGTAGTTGGCTGCCCCAGACAAGATTTGAACTCGTGCCACTTGCATGGAAGTCCACCCGCTAACGACTGCATCCACAACAGCTTCAAACTCTACTTTAGCTAAACACTAAATAAACACCCGTCGTATGTAAAATGAATTTCCCTTTAGTTCTACATAATTTAAATTATTATTTAATATAAAACTTATTTCAAATTCATGTTAATTTAAAAGGAAATATAACGTTTATAACAAAGTTGTTTTAACAGTAAAAAATTTTAAATCAAAGAGATTTAAGGTTAGATTAATAATTTTCCCTTTAAATTAAATATAAAACAATTATAATTTTAAGCCAGCAGCAGTAAATTTTCGCTGGTAATTCGTTTTTTGTCGTCTACATAGCCGACATATGTAAGAACAAACAACACCAAGTCACCCAACTAAGCACACCAGTGAACTGCAGCAATGACCAAAGGAAATAAGCACTAGCACACTTAAACGAAAAATTATTTCTTATAAATTTAATATGATTTCCAATCATGTTGATTTTACATTCCTTTTTTTCTGTGTGCTTGTATTGCATGAATTTTTTTGTTTTCATTTCTGTAAAATTTGATTCCAAGGTTGTTGAAAATATATATAAAATTTGATCATTTTTACGGAAGTCATTATTAAAGTTAAGAATCATCTGATATAGTTTTGATTTAAAGCTGGACTCACCAAATGTAGTAAAACTATTCACTATGATCTACATTTACAGAACTATGTAAAGTTTAAATATACTAACCTGAATAAAGTTACCAGAAAATCTGGAGTTATATTCACACATTGACGTATTGCTGTAGTATTCCTATACACAGGAAAAACTAAATTTAATTTTTAGTAGAGAAATTCAATAAATTAGTAAATATTTTGTCTAGAAATGGACTAACAAACAAATTTGTAAATACAGAGAAAAACATCTCAACCAGCTCATTGAAAAACTATTTTTGCCTTAAACAAATTGTCGAAATCTATAAAACAATTTATCTAGAAAAATTTTTTAATTCTAAGCAAAGTAATTTACTGAATCTAACAATAATTGTTCAATTCACAAACTCAGTCGTATGTCTTATCGTTTAAAAAAAGACGACACTTGCTTATGTGCTTGTGAACAGACAAATTTGTTGTATCGTTATTTTTTCGTATTTTATATGTTAATTCAATGTAGTCAGTTCATTTTCCGTAAATAATTTATGCCGAAAAACGAATTTTGTTATTATTTACAGGTTTAAAGATTTCTTTAATACAATTAGCAAGTTTTCGCTAATTTGCGATTTTTTTTCGCGATTTTTGCGAATTTTGTCGTTTTTGACTGTGTAGGCGATTTATAATCAGTTTTAGGGCTTGTTTCCGATTTTGCAACTTCTCGCGAATTTTTGCAAAGTTCGCGATAAAATCGACTTTTTCCAAGTTTTCAGCTTTGGCCGATTTTTAAGCAATATTAGACTTTGTTATCATGCCGCTATTAGCAAGTTTTTGTGAATTTTCGCTATTTACGCGATTTTTACAAATTTTTTTGCATTCCTCACAGTTTTAGCGATTTTTAATCAAAATTATTGCTTGTTTAAAATTTTGCAATTTATCGCGAATTTTCACTTTTTTCGCGAGAGGCGTCATTTTCCCAATTTTTTGCCTTTCTTACATTTTTAAAGCAACTTTTCATAATTTTAGCGTTTTTCCCCGAGTGTTTGACTTTTCTTACAATTTTCGGGCTAGTTTAAAATATTGAAGTTTTTCGCGAATTTTCGGCATTTTCGCGATATGCTTGATTTACTCCAAGTTTTTGAGAGCTCGAGTCATTTTTAATCTATATCAAACCTTGATATCAATGTTTGCATTTATTTACTTTTGATTTTGCAAATAATCATAATTTTGCGAAGTTTTCTGAACAACTCTTCTGCAAGCTGTTATATATAGCTGGTTCCCATTCTATACTTTATATTTGCATACAAATTAATCTAGCAAATAAAATATTTCCAGACAATACAACCATTTGGAAAACATATAAAAATCAATCGTATAATTATAACGCAGTTTTGTATGGAAATTGCTAACAACAAAAATACAATATTGTATAATTAGACGATTACACAACACATACGACGTTAATACGAGCTTGTGAATTGAACAAATATTTTCTAGATCTTCTGTAATATATCAAACAATATTGTTGTCAGAATTTATAAAACAATTTGTCGCAAAAAAACAAATTCTAAACAAAATAGTTTACTGAATCAAACAAAAATATTTACCTGATTTTTGCAATACATCAAACAAACTTCTTGTCTGAGTCAGTAAAAACTTTTTTAATATTTTTATTTTTAAATCATAACATCATAATAAATTTAGTATTTATGAAATGTCACGTTGTTAAATATGTTAAAAATTACTGAGAACGCAACAACAAAATTGATGCACTCAGAACTCTTCAGTAAACAAACTTTTTACAATCGCATTTTTTTTTGCTATCATTGTTTTTGTTGTTATTTATAAGACACTTGGTTTTATTATTGTTTTTGGTTTTTGCGTTCTAAATTAAAGTCAAACAAAAAAATCCCTTATTCAGTAAAGAATATTTACTGAAAATGAAATTTTATTTTAGACAAATTTTTTTTGAAAATTTTGTGCTGATAACTTTTTCTGTGTACCGCAACAGCCCATATGGGCTGTGGACTGCTGGTGCTTTCCGTTCATAGCCCATATATGAGCTGTGGACAGTGAACGTGGTAATGAAATTTCACGAATATTGTGAAAGAATTTCATTGGAGTTGCTTCATTAGATAGTTTCGTTAGAAAAGTTCATTACATTTAATATTACAACATTTTGTCCTTTTATGAAAACCCCTTTAAGTTTTGACAAAATGTTTCAATCGATACTTAAAATTCTTGAAATAGTTACTATAAAAAATTGCAAAAAATAAAAATTGTATGTGCTTTAATGTCATAATTTTAATGAAATATATTTAATTGTTTTTATCAAAAATTTCATTGCGTATATGAAAGATCGAACAAATAAGCCACATATTGCTCAAATTCGTTGATATTTGGCATAACTATAGTTCTAGTAGGTATAAAGGATTATGCAAAAAAATTTTTTTGTGTTATATTTTTTCCGAGTTAAATTAATAAATTAATTATTGATTCGAACTAGAACAAAATAAAACAAAAAAATTAAAATAAGTGATTCTTATAGGATATATTCTGATATTTTCAAAAAGAAAAAATATTTAATTTAAAAAAAATTTTCATGATCAAAACCGGAAATTTCATACTTAAAATAAAATTTTTCTAACTTCGACATATTTTACTTTTTTGCGAAAATTGGCCTAGGGTGTGCCCATTATATTGTAAAAGTTTTACAATTGGATCTTCATACGTGTAAAAGATAAGCAAATTTCTTTACATGCCCCTCGTATTTTGCGCATTACGTTTAAGGTGTTGGGTGTGGTCAGCACTTTTATGTAAAACTCCACGAGAAATAATTTCATGGAGCAGGTTAAATCTCTAGCGCTTCTCTATATCGATTTTTACCCTTTCTTAAAAAGGGGCAAAAAACTACCCTTTGACGGCTTGATAGCGGGCTGAAATATCTACAAAACATTTCTCATCAAATATTATTATAAGTCTTTAGAGATAATAAATTTCTAAACTCAACTAGAGCGCCTTCTTCAGCAAAGAACTTTTTGGATATTGTAATAATTTTTTCCATATTCTCTAACGAAATGAGGTAATGTCATGGGCAGCCAAGACAAAACCATAACAAGGGAATGGGAGAAGTGCATCTAGTGAATAAAAAGCTATATGATAATTTTATTCGTTTTAAAGAGAAAAAATCCATTTTCCCTCTCTTTGTCCTCTATGCCATTGGACAATATAAAGTGTGGACTGATGTTTGGCTGGAGATACAATTCTAGAAGTGAACAGCACTGATTTACGATTCGTTACAAATATTTGACTGGACTATCTTTTTAACAGTCCTTTTCACAATGTACGATTATAAGTTAACGTGTACTTTAACGACAAGTTTTGTGTGCCGAGCTTGCCGTTAAAGTCCACGTTAATTTTTAATCAGATATTGTGAAAAGGGACATAAGAAAAGTACTACGTGTCTCTACTATTTACGTTGAAAGCTCACTATTGGTTCTGAACGTATGTGTTTGGACGGTAATAGGTGGGCTTTGCCGAAATCTTACTATTATCCTTACTAGTTCAAGAGATTTATGTAGCACTTATTAAATTTGTTGCGATTTTCGTCGGGTCACTGCAATGAAGCCATTGGTAATAAAGCAAAATAGCCCTATTTCTCAATTAATTGCGAAATAAGGCCGTATGGCTTTATTACCACTGCAGTGTAGTGCAATCGCTCCCTTGTTTCTCAATTAGTTAAGAAATCAAGCTATTTGGCTTTATTATCTATGGCTCTATTGCAGTGAGCCGACGAAAATCGGTACATTGAGCCGATAGTGGGATCTGGGCTTAAGTCGTTCAAGTCTTAAAACTTTTAAATTGCAATTTATATGCATATGATTTTGTAGTTATTTTATTAAAGAAAAATCTTTTCAAATTAAACATATTTAGTCCAAGTGGAAAAAATTCAACATAAAGTATAATACGGCTATGGCTGAATGGTAGGTACGTCAGACTATCAGTCAGGAGGTAGTGGTTCAAACCTGCACGCAGCCAATCGTCTTTTTTAGTAAAAACATTTTGTTGAAAAATAATGCGTGTATAATTTTAGGTCGATAATAATCTGCAAAGTGTTGCCGACTATTATCGAACTAATTTTCAACAAAAGTATTTTAGAGTGTGCATGAACCATGATGAGTCATTCTTGTTTAACCTTCATAAGGTCTTCGGGTCAATTTTGACCCGTTTTAAGAAAAAAATTGGGTTTTTTCCGAAAATTTTTGGTTTTTGCTTTTTATATTTTATGACTTTTATTTAACTTAAAATATCAACAGCCACATTAGGCTTTCGGAATAATATATATGCAATAAAATCATTTATGAAATTTTTTACAGTAAAGGTCTTCGGGTCAAATTTGACCTGGAGTGAAAAGCTCGAGTTTTGTTATGCTGAACAGCACAATTTGGGACATATTTGGCGATCTGGTAACACTATATATATCTTAAGCTTTGGTACCACTGAATACGTACATACATATTTCTATCTCTTTTCCTCTCATCATATTTAGCGAACATTATCGGCCATGTCACAGAGTTCAATCCCGTTCGGAAACGGAATTCATCCACCCCATTTTTGTAGCAGCTGGTGTCTAAAAAAGAAAACTAAAATACGCAAATTTGTCAGGTGTGTCCAGACTGTTGGCGGCGCGGGTATTCTGGGGTATGCTTCGGCTAGGGTTTGACAGCTTGGGCTGGATTGAATTCCGTTTCCGAGCGGAATTAAACTCTGTGACATGGCCGTATTTCTATCAAAACGAACAATATTTCACTTGTTTGCTTGCAGTAAGCAATAAATAAAATAAACGCGGATCGAATGAAACGTGGAAAAGCTGGGAAGTTTTTTGATTGCTATTTCTTGTAGAAAAATTGACGAGTCAAAAAAAATTGTGCTGAATGCGCTATCAGACCAGGAAGAAACTTGTTCATAAAATGAAGATCATCCAGAATATTCTGAGTTGTCTGACAGTTCTAGTGATAGTGAAAGTGAGGTTGGCCCTACTCAGACAGTGCCGTCAAAAATGGTGAAATAAGATATTTCTAGGAACCTCTTACATATAATAGATATGAAAGAGCCCGAACGGAGAATGTAACCAGTATGGTGCTACACTTGACTGGTTATTCTTGTTCAAGAATTACAAAGGAAGAGATTTCCAGTTTTCAATTATTTTTCCTACCTCCTGGTATGAACATTATTTTGAAATATACCAATAATGAAGGCCAGCGTATTTCTTGCTGTTTTGTCAAACGTAGACACTTCTTAGAAAATTTTCGTATGCAGCTTACCACGCCTTATATAAAGCAGAGAAAAACTTTGCCAAGAGTACCATTTTCACTAAAAATTGCACAAAAACTACTTGATGTAGCTGAGCAGGATTAGCAGAAGTCGTCAACTTCAAGCAAATCAAAACTGCAACAAAAAGAAGTCGTTGCCAATTTTGCCCCAAAACCGATAATAAAACGCCATTAGTATGTGTAATAAATTTATATGCAAACAGCACTCTAAAACAATTATTTTATGTACCCAATGTAATAATTAAGAACAATATCGATGTAACATTAAATATTTATATATTCACATATGTACAATGTATGGGGAGTCCCTCAAGGAGTAGAGATAGAGGGTAAGTTTGTTCGGAAAAGATGTTGGGGATGAAAAGTTAATGGGGGTCGGTCATATATTTTGCCCCCCTAGGGGTGACCCCTGATGACCTATGGTGTTTTTCGAAAATACTGAGCAACCTCCATTTTTGTATGGTGACCCCCCTAAGGGGAGGAGCTAGGGGGTGGGTGTCTTGGGGGAAAATGTTGGCGGTAAAAAGTTAATGGGGGTCGGCCATACATTCTTCCCCCCTACGGGTGACCCCTGATGACCTATGGCAATTTTCCCCCTAATTTTGGCAAAGTGGACCTTTTTCTCGGCTCGTGCGCAACCCCTAATGTTTTTTTTTTTAATTTTTTTTTTTCGGCATTGTCATTTTTTTTCAAAAAGGCACGGAATAGAGCCCTCATCTACCAAAATATCGACACAAGGTCCACCCTAATGTACATATAAAATCAATAAATGTTTACAAAAACTGCAGCTTACGTACTCTAATTATAGCTAGAAATAATATATAAATACTAACAATACACTTAAGTAAAGTAAATTATTGCCTTCATATACAATTTTCTATATGGGTCAAATTTGACCCGAAGAACATTAACGTCAGTAACTTTGAGGACCTTATGAAGGTTAAATATAATTATGACTCATTTGATAATAATCCATAAAATGTTTCAGGGAATCAAAATATAAATTACAAAATTATCAAACTACATCGTCCGTCAAAGAATTCATACCAAAAATAGCGATCCAACAGATACACAACATTATATATGCGAACAAAAGATTTTATTGTTAGATACATTCCAAAAAGAAATAAAAATTTAAAAAAAAATCTACTAAATTCTAAATGACACAATCGTCAAAAGCATCATAATTTTCACCAACACATATAAGTTAACAACAGCATGTTTGAATTGTCATGAAAAAGTATAAAAAGTCATAATAACGATGTTGTTTTACTGTTGTATAGCCAGCCAACATGATTTTGACGTGTTGCTTGAGTACAATTTAACTGCCATTAGCATGAAAAATTTAAGAATGTGACGCGTCAATATAATAAACTTTGGTCTAGGTCAGGTACAACGCAACAACAACAACAGCATAATACTTGCTTTCTTACTCTCTTCCAAGCTTGTTTATGGTGAGAGTATATGGTTTGAATAAAAAATAATCATAAAAGACTAAAATTTTAAGTAAATGTACTACATGTGTTTTTAACACTAACACTTTTTAAATGTATCTGTGTGTGTGTGTGTGTGTTTATGTAAACGGTACGCGTACTCTACAGATAGTGTGACATGCTCATATAAGCCACGTACGAATCATACTTACCATTTGGAGATGCCAATAGGGGCTGGTTGCTGAAAGTCCCAAGAATCGGGACTTTAAAATTCCGATATACATGAAGGGCGTGCCAATTTTCTTTTCTAAAATCATTTCATATAACATTTTATTCAGAAGGATATGGAACTTAAGCAATATTCCAAGTATGAAGGGAAAATACACCCGTTAATTAATTCCAGCCAACATAGCAGAACATAGAAACAATGTCTTCTTGGGCCGCTACACCTCCGTTCATGTACATATATTTCGTAATTTTAAGGAGGTTCAGAACGTACATTGAAAACATTTTGTATATAAAATTAACTGAAATTGTAACTTAAAATAAATAAAAATTCATCGGTCTACTCATTATTCATCAAAATTTATCGAAAAGTTGATTAAAGTCTTAGTGTTAAAAAATTAACTGACATAAGCCCGTAAAAATAAAAAAATTTTAGTTTGTTTCAGCTATTGTGTAAAAGCGAATGATTTTTGGTTGTATTTTCAAATGTGCTAACGTCATGTTGAAGGCTTATTATTTCGTATCTTTAATTACAAATTTTATAATTTTACACACATTGTTTTTTTATTTTAATATCAACTTGGAATCGAACCAAGCCCCTTCAAGTTTAATGTTCAACGCACCACCTACTCAGCCAAAGCATAGTATGCAATCCAGCGGCACGAAGTTAGCATAACCTTACTCTTATTAAACTCTTTCGGTCTCAAAAAAATTAGAAATTTTTTTCTGTGTATGTATGTACATTAGGAATAGAACCAAATTTTTAGCATAGTACCACGGAGCAGGCAAGATTGTTTTAGTAATGAAAACACCTGTCTCCCGTCGTTTTCTAAAAAAAAACCTCACGCAGGGAAGCAAATTTCCAAAACCTTCCAACAAATTTTGAACCGCGATGAATTGTAAGCCGTAGGAAAATTTTCAAATCTAAAGCAGTGGATAAATTCCAAAATAGCATTTAAGTGAAACGTATAGGAATATATACAAATATCAGGTGAATATTTTTTAAAATTTCCGTGAGATAAAAATGGTTGTTTTCAAACTTCAACCCGATTCCTGCGTGAACTTTTTTAACGATCCAAAAAAATTATCATATTTTTTATTAATAACTTTTAATGTTCTACACGACTATACTATGCCGTTTTTGATACTCGCAAAAACTGTGAAAAAGTTATGGCCCTAATGTACATATGGCTGTGTATTATTTTTGTGCATGTACTTTTTTGAGAGAAATCAGAAATGTTTGTTTAAAGTACAATAATTTAGCTAGTGTTAAAGAAGCCAAGACAGGACAAGTGACTTAATTTTGGGTCTAGAACTTATCACTTAACAACGCCATGGAAAAGATACCGCTCCCTTTCATACAAAGTTCCAGCATTCCAGCCGTTTGCTATTCCTAGGAAACCAATTACGTGACCTATCTTGTAACATGTTCTCCTACCTCTATGGTTATAACATAAACAGCGGAAAATATTAAATGCAACCGAAAATCCGTATTAAAAAATTTTAGAATCAGTTAAAAATAAAATCGCTTGAAATTTTAAATGTTTATTCATTTAAAAATGACTGTACGGAATACTTCTTGTATAAAGTACAATCCGTTGCTGTAATAATATATACCATATTTACACTATGCAACTTTGTTGCATGCAATTTTCATTTTAAGTGAGAGTGCTGAATTAGAAATGTATACATTTTGTATTTCTTCTCTGTCTTTCTCACTGAAAAAAGATAGTTGCATGCAACAAAGTTGCGTGGTGTAAATATGGTATTAGTGAGTGCATGTAAATTCAAATCTTACTTATACAAATTATTAATGAAAAAGAATACGAGAATTATCTGTATTCAAACGCATACAAATCCCCAACTGATCAACAAACACAGAGTAACCATCAATGACACTGTAGAATAAAATAAATATTTTAAGAATAACAAGGTTTGAATAAGAGTTGTGTTTTTCTTCCACCAGGGGTCAGTCCAAAAAAAAGGTTTTAATTTTTTTTTCGTACACTTTTAAGTATCTTACTCTCCACCTATATTGATGAACCATATATAGTTTAAAAGGTATTTTTCTCTAGATATGCACAATATATTTGCCTAAAAAAATGGTTACAAATAAACCCGGCTATGGATAAAGTGGTTGAATTTCGACCACCGGGCGGGATCCTAGTTTTACATAAAAGAGCTGAGCATATTTTATACCTTGAACGTAAGGCTTACACGATTTCGTATGCCGAGTCACTATATTTATATTAAAAAGGGGAACTTTAAGTACCCTAAACTAAGTCCCAGATAGAAACTTTCAAAACGTCGATACATATATTGTATATATGTGGTGTCCTCTGCCAGAATCAGTCGTTAGAAGTACGTCTTTGCTTCTTTTTTTTTGTGTTGTACATTGTAACTGATGTTCAATTAAAATTAAAGTGAAATTAAAAAACAATGTCGATATATAAAATTCTTTTGATTTGGGCTTAGTTAAGCCCGAAAAACTCATGGACTTCATTTTCCGTTTGGCATCTCTAATTCTATTCAGTCATCCATCTTTTATTCAGACGTTCAACACAAACATTTTTTTTTAACAAGGAACCAAAAGGGAAATACTTTTATATTGAAAACACACGAAAAAGAAACTCAAATTTTTTTAACTTATATATTTTTGGTAGCAAAAAAAAAGGAGAATTATGCTTAACATGAAAAACAGTGGGACTGGAAAAGAGAAATATGTATATTAAAGGTGGTTCTAATTTTTTGTGAACATATTTTGCTTTTCTGAAAATTTTTATTATTTCGGCTTTCTAGTTCAATATTTTGAATTAATGTAAATTAAAATTCTTTTATTAAGAGTGGAGTGTTGGAATATTCAAGTCAGATCAGCAGAACGGTTCAGTACTACTGATTTCGAAAGGTCGCTACACCGTCTCATCAGCGTTCTTATTCACTTTTACCACTTATGAAGGTGAATGCTTTTACAAAGAAACATCAGCTATTTAACTAATTTTTGCCAGCAAATAGAATACAAGACTTCTTTTAAATTCTTGCCCTGCATTTTTATTGTGACTTAACTTAGTTTTTTCGAGATTTGCCTATCTGATGTTTTATTGCTTTTTATAAAATTTTTTATTTTATTTTCTAACTTATTGATCTTAAAGTATTAACAAGCTTAAATTCAGCTTTTTGAAATGTCCTAATAGTTCAGCACTATTTCAAGTTTGCAATGTATTTTTGATATTATCGCACACAGAAAATATTATCGCCTAAAAATGTTGAAACAAAAGTTTGTATAAAACAAAATTTCATTTTCAGTGAATGCTTTTTATTGAATCAGTGAATTTTTTTTGTTTAACCTCTATTTAGAACGCCAACAAAGACAGCAACAATAACCAGTATTCTGTGTCGTAAATGACGACATACACATAAATAACAACAACAACAATGATAGCAAAAGGAATGCGGTTGTAATAAGTTTGTACACTGAAGATTTCTGAGTGAATCAATTCACTAATGCTGTTGCGATATATCTGTGGTTTTCTTGAATAAGCGTGGATGTCAATTTTTATCGATTTTGAGTTTTTTTATGCCACATTGCATTATTTTATATGCTTTTTATATCGACAAAAAATTTCGCAATAACATCAACCAATTCTGAATTTTTTATGTTTTCTAAAAACAATATAACTTCTTTATTTATTCGGATATTTTTCAGCTCTAATGAACTAAATTGATTTACAGTTGCGTGCTGGCAATTTACTATCGTTTGAAAAAAACACATAGCCGTTCTTACTATTGAACACGTTTCCGAAATATTCAGCCATGTCACAGAATAGCATTCCTATCGGAAGTGGTTTCAATTCCGTATGCTGCTTCTTCAGAAAACGAAAAACGAAAATTCTTCGTCACCAAACCACTTTTAAATTTCAAATTGGAATTGAAAAACACTTTTCTACAGACTTCATTTGCAGTATATACTAAAAAACGTGCATATTTTTAGGAGCGTCAAATAAATATTTGGTCACGAGCTCTCCATGTTAATAAAAAGCTCAATGTGAGCTTTGCATATAAAAACAAGAGTAAACAAACGCCTCAAGGTATAAAAACTTTATCATTGTAAAAACGAAATAGAAAATAAACAGAATCTAAAGCACCAAAAATGTACTTGTTCGGAATGACAACTACGGAATCAAAACCAATCCGAACGGAATCTGTGACACGGCTGATTATCTGAAAGTTATAATTGGTTGTGCGCAAACATTTTTCCATTTAAAAATGCTTAAGTGTGCTTGTGTGATTGAACTAAGTCAATGTAAATAACTGTTATCAACATAAGCTTTCTTTCTGCACACACTTTTAGTGTCCTTGGGAATTTTTGTCTAAAATTTTTATGTTTGATTCAGTAAAATAAATTTTTTATGATTTGTAAGTACTTTTAGACAAAAAATCCAGTAAACGTTTTTATTTGATTCAGTAAATTATTTTGTTTAGAATTTTTAAATACTTTTAGAAAAATTGTTTTATAGATTTGGACAAGTTTTTTACTGAAAAAAACTATATTTTTTCAGTGAAATTGTTGAAAGAATTTTGTCTGTATTTACAAATTTGTTTGTAGGTCCGTTTCTAGACAAAATAGTTACTAATTCATTGAATTTCTTTACTGAAAATAAAATTAAATTCTTTTTGTGCAGTTATTTCTACTCGATCAAAAGTAATATCATCGATTCATCTACTGGCGCAAACAGCTAATAAGTTTTAAACGACCAATTTTCTTCAAACATAGTTGTTATGTATACTGAGTCACCTCGCGAACAAAGCAAACTAAATTAATATCGAATCAGGGTGCAAAGAAATTTTTCTTTTTCTGAAAAAAGAAGCATAGTAAACTTAAACCACTTTCAGTCAGAATGCTATTCTCAGCATAAACTACTGATTCCGGCGAAGCAGGTTGTAAGCGAGAGAATCTTGTTGGTATTGCTTCTCCTACTTTAAAGATAGCAAAAATTAAACATAGACATGAAATGAGTTACAACTTAAAAATGTTTTTTTTAACCAAAAAAAATTTTTTATTCATAAAAATTGCAAAGACAAGTAACAGTAAGTTAACAATTTAAATTGGTTAGACTTACATATATTTGGCCAATTCACAACCTGTTGTATGTGTTGTAGATCATATAAATGTTGTTGCTAATTTCCAAATAAACATTTGCTTATAAACATTTTTAATTTGGAAATTATCAACAACATTTATACGATCTACAACAGGTTGTGAATTGAGCAATTATTATTATATTCAGTGCATGTCTGATTTTATGAGTAAATATATTTCGACCACTGTACGTAAGTGCATTTTTGACTTTTTCTACTTGTAGTACATTTGCTGTGGGGAAAAGGTGTCAAATTTATGATGTGATGTCGTCAACTTGAGTAGCAGTATTAGGTAAGAAGAAAAAAAAAACAGCGGAAAACAAAAAACAAGTTGTTATTGCAATAGTACTTAGCACAGGAAACATTTGCTAAATACACAAGTATATACTTAAAATATCTAAAACGGCTGGCTGGCTTGCAGCTCCGACTATGTTGTGTATTTTTTGTTGATTTACCCAACTCTTACGTTATTGTTGAGTTTATTTCCCTACACGTACGTATCGTACTCATCATTTTTTCGACTTTAGGGATTTTAATGATTTTCTGTTTTGTGTGTGTGTTTGTTGTTTTTTTTTTTGTTAATTTTTGGTATGAGTTTGACAGACTGTCTGCCTTGCAACAAACAAAAAACGAAATTAAAATGCTGCATCAATAAATGTAATGAGCTAAACTCTTTCGAAATGCAACTTAAAAATCGTTACAAAAGGGTAAATTTTAAGAATACAGAAATTAAATATGCAACTCATACCATAAATAAATATGTTTGCAATTCATATACACACTCAAACGGAGAAGTATCAAAAGCAGTCCCGAATGTATACAAATGAGAATTCACTCCGAAAATATATGTACATAAATATGTACTTTTGTATGCATTTTAGAAGAGGGAGATGCATATAAGCATGTTTGAAACGAAAATTTGTCATAGCAAAAATGCATAAATTTTGTCTATAAAACGTAATTAAGCGTAATTTTTTTGCTTTGACTGTTGTCATCAGTGAGCCTGCGAAGGCCAATCTTTAAAAAAAATATTATAATTACATTGTCACTACCGTAAAGTTTTGGTAGTTCAGCTTTCACGCGTTTTCAAAAAATATTCTTCGACAAAAACTTCGCATGTCTAAAGAAGGCTACTATACAGAAAAAATTATCACCAAAAAATTTGCAAACAAAAGTTTGTCTAAAAATAAATTTCATTTTCAGTAAAGTTCTTTACATCATCAATGAAATATTTGTTTGATTCTTATTTAGAACGCAAATAGCAAAAAAGGACCCAAAAAACTGTGTCTTAAAAAATCAACCCCGATGACGACATACACACAAATAACAACAATAACAATGATAGCTAAAAGAATGCGATTGTACCAAGTTTGTTTACTGAATCAATTCGAGTGAATCAATTCGTAAATGTCGTTGCGTTAATTCTCATTAATTTTTTTAAAGTTTTTAGATAAACAATCAGACTTCACCACACTTCATAAATTGAAATTTCATATATGCTTAATGGATGAAGATACCCCCAACAAAAATTTTGTTTGATATATTACAAAAAATCCAGTAAATATTTTGTTTAATATTTGTTAGTATTTTTAGACTAATTCTTTTATAAATTCATACAAAAATATTCTTTGATATTTTTCAGAAAATCCAGTAAATGTTTTTGTTTGATTTAGTAAATTGTTTTGTTTACAATTTGTAAATATTTTTAGACAAATTGTTTTATAGATTTAAACAATTTGTTCTCTGAAAAAACAGGATTTTTTCAATGAAATTGTTGAGATATTTTTGTCTATATTTACAAATTTGTTTGTAGGTCCGTTCCTAGACAAAATATTTACTATTTCATTGAATTCCTTTACAGAAAATGAAATTTAGTTTTTTCTGTGTAAGAGGCCCTATGCTCCAACGGGAGAGAAGGATGACAGAAGAAGAATGTCTTAAGGCGCCACTTTCGTTTCTTTTAAGCAAACCTAATAGGGATAATATATATATATATATATATATATATATATATATATATATATATATATATATATATATATATATATATATATATATATATATATATATATATATATATATATATATATATATATATATATATATATATATATATATATATATATATATATATATATATATATATATATATATATATATATATATATATATATATATATATATATATATATATATATATATATATATATATATATATATATATATATATATATATATATATATATATATATATATATATATATATATATATATATATATATATATATATATATATATATATATATATATATATATATATATATATATATATATATATATATATATATATATATATATATATATATATATATATATATATATATATATATATATATATATATATATATATATATATATATATATATATATATATATATATATATATTGCTCCTACGAACAAAATTTTTATATTTTTTTTCTGTTAAATATATGAGAGCCTTAGTGCAATAACTCCATAAGCCACAAAAACAAAATATGAAATAAATCGACTTTTAAGTTTAAACAAAATCTAAAATTGTATGGTTTTTGGAATTTTCTACTTTAAATGCGCAGCATAATTACCTGCAAAACACTAGAATGTATCCAAAAATTTCTGTAGGATGCAAAGCAATAATATCTAGTACGAAAATTATCACATAAAACTAATTTTTGATTTCATGTGGCTTACCAAGTTATTGCACTAAGCCCCTCATATTAAGAATGTACGTTTCACTGCTTAATGTAATACATATGTATACTAAAACTTTTTCTAATAAAAGCTAGATACGTTTTCATGCTCACTTTCGTATGAGTTTAATTTCTGTTATCTGTCTTAAACTTTTAGCGTCCGATTTTCAGAGAGAGATGAAACGTGTGTTATCTTTGAATTTCAGATAATCAACATTGCTTGTTAAATTTAAGGCTGTCATACTGATTTATTGACGGAATTCAATTCAAAGTGACTGAACAAAAATATTAAATAGAAATTCAGAAGAGCACAGGTGAAAATGCTATATTAATTTTACAATTCGTGGTTTGCTTTTGTAGTGACAATTCAGTTTCAAATGCATTTAATATTTAATTAAATTCAATGATATAAGGCTGGGACATTTATTAAACAAATGTTCCATATTCCAAAGTGATTAGACATCAATGAAAAGGAAGTTGTGTCTTCATTTAAAAACAAGAAATTTAAAAATTTTAACATTTATAAAAGGCTTTTGATAAAGTAAAGAAAAAATTTTTAAAAAACGAACACACATACTCCTTAAGCCTTTTTCGGATTTTCTGCAGAAACACAGGAATCGAACCTTTGACCGCCGGCTAATAGTCTAGCACACTATCCACTACACTACGGGGGTACCCACAGCTGAAATAGAAATATACATACATATTGGCATTTCCATCGAAAGGTGCACCGAGACCAAAATATTAAAAGTTCTTGTAAAAAATTTCAGAGGGAAATAATCAAATGTAACTAATGTAAAAAAATACATTTGTACATAACTCATTTTGAGATATGCAGAGAATGCAGAGTCATAAAATCGCAACTTGTCTCATTTGGATATTTCTATTGCACGTTTTATTTTCATAAAAGTTCTATAGAGATGACATGGACTTTTACTCTCTAAAATTTTTCTAAATGTGCAAAGAGTTAAAAAAGAATGCATAAGAAACTACTCGATGTTAAATAACTGAAAGTTTTTGCTTTGCAAAATCGCATATTTCGATGTCACGTGCGACATTAAAAAACAACATTTGTTATCACAGCGTCGAAAGTTAAATAATTTTTGGATAAAAGAAAAACAATCTTTAAGACACAATGCACAACATTTTAAAATGAGTCAAAAACCACTTCTGTTTTTGTCACGTGCGAATGCCTTGGTTTTTTGCAATTATCTTGAAAACGAAAAATTACTCAAAAGCAAACTTAGCACCAATTATATGGCTAATTTAGATCTATAAGCTACGGTTATTGTCAAAAAAATCAGTACAAAGTATTTATGAAATAATATAGCAGAAGTTGCACTCTGTTTGTATACAATTTTTCAAGTGTGAAATAACATGAACGGCACTTATTTCGCAAGAAGCTTTGAAGCGACTTGTTGGAGACCATGTGTCGTTTAAAAGTTTCGTCAAAAATACTAAATATAAGTTATTGTGCCAACGTACAAGAGCTCCCTATTAATGTTTGCCCATTTTATGCAAAATAGACAGTTCCCTATTAATTTTTGTTCATTTTATACAAAATAGACGGCACAAACGTTCATAGAAAACACTTTGTACAAGCAACTTGGCGTTTAATGAACTAACTAGTTCTATTTGTGAGAACCAATTAGAAGAAAGGAAAGTAATTGAAGTGTAAGAAAAAAGAATTGGAGACTTTTCGTAAGTCAAGTATTAAAAGAAAGGACCAATAAGGGTAAACTTTTTGAGGTACTAAGATCTATGTATGTCGCTAACGATGCAATAAATGAGAAAGAAGTTAATTGCTGCATCATTGCTTAGAGGAGGTGATTTCACGGCTACTCAACTAAAACTGCGATCTACACACCCAACATTTTCATACAAATATCATTGCTTTTGAGGGCTGATGAGATAACAGCGGAGTTTATAGCATTCCGAGCAATGAAAAACGGATGGATTGGTTATGCAACCATTCACCTTTTCCAATAAAGGACATCATGTCAATAAGCACTGAGGTTATCAGAGACGAAATTGTAAACATTCATATGTCTCCAGAAATTGGTTGTACTCGCAGCGATTTCTAGGATAAGAGGTGAAAGTATCCTGATTTATTCTTTAATAATTTTCCAAGGAATGTGCATTGCAAAAGAATCGGAAAAGGAACTTGAAAAGTTCCTCGCCTACGAACTTGAAGGTATGAGTAAATGCGTTAAGTGGTCTATGTATAAGGAGAAACTTTTAGGTTTAAATTCACCGATTAAGTTTAAAATCTTCACAGCTATTGAGAAATTTGTTATAGGGAGGGAGATTATGGCTATGGAGCATATGAAAAGGAAGTAGTGTCTTAATAAAAATTTCTCTACAGAAAAAACTTATTCGTTAGGGAGACAACTTCGTTATAGGGAAGTCCAAGTGTAAGACATAAAAATATTACGCATACGTACACAGAAAATAGTTTTTAAATACAATTAATTTTTTTTGTTACATCAATTAAACAATTAATTAATTGATTTTGAACCTACAACGACTTTTGTAAATACAATTATAAAATTGTAAGTTAAAGGAAAATTAGAAAAATATATTCAATTAAATATATTTCAAAGTTATTTCAATTAAAGTTATTGTTATATTAACAATGTGAATTGTTGAATTTCCGACAAAATTTTTATTATCATTATTGTTATATGAACAATAGTTTTTTATACGCAATCACAATCCTCGAAACGACTTTTTGCTTGTCTGCGAACTAAATATCTGTGGGCGGAATCGAACTGGCGACCTCTGGACTAATAGACTAACGTGCTTACCTTTCAACTACAGAGAACTTCGTTAGTACACACAAAACTTAATTTGTTTCATTTACGTGTGTTCATTCCGTTATGATATAATTTAACAAATAATTTTGTTAATTAGCTTAATTAAAATTTTGTTATATCAACAATGATGATTAATAATGTTTTCAAATTTTTCAAAAATTTTATGTTGCATTTTTAATCAAAAAAAATATTGAAAAATTGTTGAATTTTTGCGCCATACATTACAAAACATTTGGCTAGTTCAGTTTGCTCAAAAAAATGTCTGTGTTTGTCGTATCAACAACTTAATTTGTTACATTAACTAAATATATTTTTGAATTTAAATTACATATTAACAATTCAAATTGCTAGTTGCAGTTAGATGATATAATTTTTGTTTTGTGTACCATGACATGTCATTTCCAGATTTGGTGATGTGAATTAACACAACCCGGCTTCTGTCATTGGATTTATTTAATGTGAACAAGTTTCATCGAAGATGTAGAAATAAGTTCGATTACATTTAAGCTCACTCAAGTTTAACTTTTTTTCGTATGTACTTTTATTTCACTATACAAACTCAGAGCTACGAAAATTTGGATTTGTATAAAATTCTAAACTTTAAAAACGACTTTTCTTCCTTAAACCGGAAAGTTGAGAAATAACACTTAACCAACGTTTAAAATCATTGGGAAAAGGCTTTGTTGATTTGGACCATCCTAATGAACATGTATGTGCACACGACAACAGCTTTTTACATGCTACGGAAGCGTCAAGTGGCTATGCCGAGTCGTTGCTATTGTTGCAACTTGTCGTCAACGTCATCAACTTGTATGTTTTATGGCTTCATTGCCTAATACTCTCTAACTCTCGTAGACATTTGTGACGTTTTAAGAAAATGAATGACTCAACCAAAAATATTATATTAAAAACAAAAGCAAAAAAACATCAAGCTTTTCTTAGTCCATGGCATGCATTTATCTAAACATTTTACTGTACAGTTAGACAAATTTTTGTTTCGTCATAGTGTTAGACAATGTCACAATATGATATTTAGTTAGTACCTATACAACGTTTATAGATGCAACAAAGATTATTTGAAGAAATTCCTGACATGATATGACATTACGACACATGTCATAAAATTCTCGAACACTTTATAAAATGACGAAATATTTACAAATATTTAGACACTTGTAATTGGTTATATTGGCAAAGAGGTAATTTTGCGAGTTTGGTTGTAATTTTTTTTTATAAAGTTTAAAAAGTTTTGATAAACCTTCCCAGCAAACATTTTTTGCCGATTTCGGTCCGACTTGATCAGAGATGGTGCACAATATGCCGAAATCGGAACGAAAACGTACCGATATCCATTTAAGTGATTGACAAAGAAGCGGACCTATTTGTTCAAGAGAATTATGTACGAGTTCTGGAGGAATTTCCAGGGAAATTCTAAACTCAGTTTCGAAATGTATTCACAAAAATTCGGAAAACTCTTCAGAGACAAATGAAAATTATTACGAAAACTAAAATTTGACATTATGCAGAATAGAAAACTGCCGACTATTCTGTCAGATGTCGGTGGGAATTTTGGACAACTCGGTTGATTGTCTAAAAGGGTAATAAATCCGTAACTTTGAAATTTCCGATCCGCTAACAAAATGATGTATGTAAAAATATAGAGGTGAACCTAAGCTTTGAGAATGTTTGAAAACTCTTTGAGTTACAATGTGTGAAAAATTACTACCTTGTATTGTCTGCAGCAAAAATATTACGAATATTATCCGATTTTAATGAATTTAAACTTGTTGTAAAGCTTATAAGTAGAACAAGAAAACACATTTCTTTCAATACGATATCTTTAATATTTTCAGAGATATTTTGAATTTTATAATTTAGGTTTTTGGCCTCCACTTTGTTCCCAATTTCGTAAATGTTTTTTTTTTTGCTTTTATTTTTATTTATTTTATCTTCAACAAAATTGAACTACGTCACAATAAGTAATCAAATCTTAGCTCTAAAATTTAAATTTTTGAGTCCAACCTATGCCAGACAAAAGTATTTGTTTCTGCGGTTGATTGTTAGGTTATCTTACGTCTCTCGTCTTTGGCTGAGAGCAAGAGTGTCCCTTCTCTGCTGAGTGTGGCCTCTAAAGTTAATGATGTTTAATATTTTAATTTTGGCCAAGGTTCGTAACGTTATATTCAGAAAGAATTGGGCTTGATTGATATTCCAAAGAACGAGGGAAAAATTAACATTAACTTAATTTTTCAATGGACAATATTTGAAAAATCTTTGAGACCAAGAAAGTTTTTCATGCCCGAGGTGTTCAACTTTGACACCCTGTAACTCACTGTATGTATCAACCGAGTGATCCAAATTTCAAAACTCTTAAAGCTTAGGTCCTCCTCTGTGATTCTTATATACATCGTTTTGTAATCGGGTCGCAAGTTTCAAAGATACAGATATATCACCTTTTTTAAGGCTATTAATACTTTCTATGCCGAGTTACTATAACTATGTGCAATAGGGTTTAGGGGAATTTTAGCTCCCCTAAACTGAGTCCTAGATATAAATTTACTAAACGCCCCTAAACGTACAGAAAAAATAGATAAGAATTATGTTTAATAAAACCATGTTATTGAAAAAAATATGAATTTCAATAACACTTGTCAATAACTTAATATGTACAATATTTCGTTGTATTGTTTCTTTCCCATGCCGGTTATTTCTTTTCTTTTCATACATACGTCCTTAAAACAAGTTTTATCTCAAAACAAAATAATTGGGATATGGCTCAGCTGTAGAGAGCATGCTTTACATCCCGGAAGGCCGGGTTCGTATCTCAGCCATGTCAAATTTTTTTTTAATATATATATATATTTTCTTTTGAAATAACTTTGTTATCAATATTGCGGAATTCTTTATCTCAGGAAATTTAAAAAAAAATTTTAATACCGGGATTTTTCTTATCATAAACGAAACTTATTTTTTTTCTGTGCGTACATTTATATTTTTCAGATGGCCTCTGCCAGAATCAGTCGTTGGAACCACGTAATATTTTGTGTTGTAAAACTGTACTGATTCACTAATGTCCCCAGTACTACTGACTAATTGTACCCCAGGCAATGTTCTGTGCTATAGACATTAGGCATGTGCTTGTCATTGAGATTCCAATACTCGTAGTTCCTCAGAACTATTGACTAGGTAGTTCTTATGGAACCATATTGAGATATTGGCACTAGAGATTCACTAGTGCATTTTAATGAATATACACTCTAAAACATTACTTCAAATTTACGATCATATCTTGTTGAAATTTGTGTTGAAAATTTCTCCTTTTCTAAAATTACATCGATTTTGTAGTTATTTTATTAAAGAAAAACCCTTCAAATTAAACATATTTAGCTCAAGTGGAAAAAAATTAGCATAAAGTATAATACAGCTATGGCTGAATGGTAGATACGTAAGACTATCAGTGAGGAGGTCGCGGTTCAAACTTGCACGCAGTCAATTACTTTTCTTAGTAAAAACATTTTGTTGAAAAATAATGCGTGTGCAATTTTAGGTCGATAATAATCTGTAAAGTGTTGCCGACTATTATCGACCTAAAATTTCAACAAAAGTGTTTTAGAGTGTAGTCAACACATATGAAACTTTTTACTAGGTAAGCCAATTAAATTAGATTTTTTTATCAACATATTATTTGTGTAACAACAAACACAACAACACACAAACAGAAAACACTCAGGGTATATGACTGGAATCGAAACTACGACCTCTGAACTGACAGGCTGACAGGCATCGCTACCAATCAATCACAGAGGCACCCATTTACGTATTTTCAACACAACAAAATGAGACAATAAAAAATTGTTTTGCAGCCGTCAAGAACTTCTCTTCCCATTAAAGGCAAAATAAAAACTGTAGCCGATTTGTTGACAATGTCATTAAAAAATACCAAACTTGCCGACAAAAGTGGTAACTTGGAGACACTTGGCCCTAGCTTCCTTTAGGGTCATTAAAGGTTTTGTATGTTGTATAAATATTGTTGATACTTTCCTCAAAAATATGTATGTATTTATGTGTTTGGGCAAATGTTTTTTGTAGAACTTATTCTACAAAATGTTGTGAATCTGAAAATGATGATTGCTATAAAATTAAATCAAAAAAGTTTGTCAAATGAGTATAAAAAGCATTTTCTATTAAACACTAAAGGCTATAAACATATATGATATCCGGCCTAACTAGCTGTAGTCCATTTAACTTTTTGTCATATTATTGCTGAAATAAAATTAAACCATTTACTTTTCTTATTATTAGCCAGCCTCCAGAACTGCAGGGTAACAAACATAACTTTCATACTTTTCCAATTTTCTAGCTGTGACATTTCTCCTCTCAAAGCCCCAGCCAACAAACTTGAGACTCTTGAAACTTTTCACCTCCACACTGTGACCAAAATATTTAACCAAACTCTCTTTGTCACTTTGGGTAAAGCATGCGTTTTTCATTATTTTTATAATTTTTTATACAATTTCCCTTTTTTGCTTGCATTCACGTTACAAAATGTTTTGAAGGACATTAACCTCGATTGAAGACTTACTCACACATGAAGTTTGTTGTAAACTTTGTTAAAAAGCAAAAATGTTGTAACGAAAGTGTGCATAAACGTTGTTGTTGTTGTTGATGTTGTTTTTGCTATTGCTGCTATTGTTGTTGTTTTGCAGTTTGTGGAAATTTGTATATAATTTTGCATTCCTTTTCTATTAATTTTATTTTTTTGGTTGCTGTCTGTTAGTCTGCATGTCCGTCTGCCGTTTGTCCGTTTGTATCTGTTTCGAATGCTACAACTTGACTCGTCGACTACCGTTGTTGCTATTTCTGTTGTTGCCATTGTATGTTCGTATGTGATACTTAAGGGTATTCATACTTACATACAATGATGGCAAAATTTGGTGTGGGTGTGCCTGCTTAAGTTTGTCTTGGTTCTTTACTTCTTATTTTATTCATTTACTTTTTATATAAAAATTTTTTTAATATTCCATACCGGGTTTGGTTTATTTTATTTTGTGTGTATTTTGTTAATAATTTTTTTATGTACTTTTTTTCAACATTTTCAGTTCATTTTTTGGTTTATTTTACACAAATTTTGTTTGTTGTTTCTTTTTCTTTCACTTCACTTGAGTGGCTTATGGTGCATGAACAGATATTCAAACACTTTTGGTGCATATACTTACATAATTACATATTCATGTATGACTATTTATAAAGTAATGTTTGTCTGAGTATGTGCTAAGTTCTAGTAAATTCGTTTTCTATTTCTTTTGCATAAAAATATGTTTAAGAGTTACTTTTTGGTGTCAGTTTTATGATACATATTTTTTTTCTTCTTTGCATTTCGATTACTTTTTGAGTGCGGTTCTTAAATACTGTACTAGTATACACGAATTTCATCTTTTGAACATGTTCACATAATTCATGTTATGCACATTAAAAATAAAAGCTATAAAACCCGGACAAGTAAAAAAAATACATAAACGAGATGTTGGGTTAAAGAACTCATTCAATTAAATCATCTTACTTCATGGCTACCAGATAAATAGATTGTGAGTGTGGCTGTAATTACCCAACAATTAAACGAATGAAATTTAAATATTTTCTAAAGCAAGTAAATGGATTGAAATGTTCCAGCTTTGAATTTTCCATTTGTGCATTAGATTCCCGGTTCATCTACATACAATTCTTCAAAGGACCTGTTTTGAAAAACAATGACACATCGAAGACCACATTTTAAAGTAGACTGTTCTGTTATCACATTTGAGATTGCAGTCGGGTATAAAAAATACGTTTTGATGTACCATTTTTATAAGTAGGATCATCATATAATTTTCCTCTCAATATACGGGTAAATTTCGATTGGTGACTAAGAGCTTTGGAGTCAAATATCCTCATCGGAGGAGCCGTCCGCGAGTTATGATGAAATATATTAGCATGACCGCCCAACGTTATTAGTACTAAGTACTCTTACATGAAAAACAGATGGTATAATTACGATGAACAATTTTTTATTAAGGAAAGTGAACATAAACGTTTTGTATAACATTAGAAATTTAGTTTTGTTGTTTTTATGTGGCTTAGGTACACTCTAAAACACTTCTGTTGCAAATTACGTCGATAATAGTCGGCAACACTTTACAGATTATTATCGACCTAAAATTACACACGCATTATTTGTCAACAAAATGTTTTTACTAAAAAGAGCAATTGGCTGCGTGCAGGTTTGAATTGCGACCTCCTGACTGATAGTCTGACGTATCTACCATTCAGCCATAGCCGTATTATACTTTATGTTACCTTTTTTCCACTTGGACTAAATATTTTTAATTTGAAAGGTTTTTTCTTTAATAAAATAACTTCAAATCGATGTATTATTTAAAAATATTAACGAAATTGGATATGCGAAATTGTCATAGGATGAATGAAATTGTTTTATTGGTCTTATGAATCAAGATTATTTTAGTGTGTGGTGCATTTTGAAAAAGAAAATTTTTTTTTGTTCATGGTACGTATTAGTGGCATCTTTTTACATAATTTTTCTTAATGTGAAAACTTTGTATATTAAAAAACTTCCAAGTTTCTACATCAAATTTAACAAAATTTGATGTCAATATATATGATATTAATGTCAAAATAGCGCTGAAATCATTTCAAAATTTAGTAAATTTTAGCAGCTATAAGAGACTTATTTCTTGCTGCCAACAATTACTGCTTGAACAGCTTTATTTTCAAAAGGATGTGGTTCAAGACTGTTATCTGCTCAAAGCCTTCACCAAAGACTGTCAAAGCCTTCATCAAAGAGTGTCAGTAACTAATTAGGCCATTTTGAAGCCGCCAAGACAACAAATTTTATTACCAGGGCTCTGACTTTCATACAACTAAAAATTTATTTTAAACTCTTAACAAATGCACCTAAAATATGCGCCAAAATATGCATTTAGCTACGAACAAAGTACCAAAACCAAAATAATATGAGAATTTTTTTTCAATATTTTATTATTATTAGAGAAAAAAAAACATAAAACAAACATAATTGGGTCCATTATTTAATGCAACCAATCTTTAGTTGCGTTGCCAGTCGGCAACTGAAAATTAATGGTTGCCAGAAAGGCACTAAATAGCAACTGAACTTGACAGCTCTGAGTTGCTACTTGCCATCTGTAGTATCATTTTCAGCACCTTACAACCCAACTGTCGCATATCACTAACACGATGGCGAGCAATTTAGGCAACCTCATTGCCACGGTCACGGGTCTCTCCTACAATGATTACTGCTCAAGCTGTAATGACGTAGAAGAAGAAGAGAATATACTGCGCCTTTTATGCCTTCGCCCAGTTCTGGAGGACCACCGCCTTCGCCTTCTGGGCAAAAGATTTTTCGGTATCCTCTCCGAGTTCTCAGAAATGGAGCTCAAGAACATAAGATCCTTCATCAGGAGCAGCGGGTGGTTCACTCGCTGATTACACAACAAATTATAACTACTTTCCAATGATGAGATAAATACGTAATTCTTTCGATAATTACTCAGTGGTATCTTTAATTTGCAGCACAGTAATAAGATTAATAAGTACCACTCATTACCTTGACACCTATTAGAAAAGTACTACCGATTACAAAAATGACAAAAGTTTTCGCTGCGATGATTAGTATACATTTCTTACGTCTTAAACCTAAACACAGAGATACGTGTCTTTAATAAGATTACCTTGTTCTGTACATTTTTAACATCTCCGAATTGTACAATTGCTCTCAATTTTCTACAGTCGACGAATTTAATTCAATATTCTGACTATTTTTGCAGCAAACCTGTTAAATCTAGCAGCAAAACTCCATTTTGACTGACTTAAGGATATCTGTGCTGTTGATAAATGACTTTTTTGAGCTGGTTATCGGTAAGACCTTTTCGGTTATCAAGATGTGGCTGTGATTTACACTTAACTCGCTGCAAGGATTTTAATATGTTGGTCAAATTATTGATGCTGCGACATAATCCATACTTCGACTAATCCATACTTCGACGGCAGGTTGGACTTTATTCTACCCATAGAAGCTTCTGCTTGCTGGTGATATCCGATGATCATAAATAAAACGCAAAGCTTCAACTACAGTTCAAATTTATTACAATAAGATCTCAGATATTCAATAACTGCAGGCTAGCCGTTTTTATTAGGGATGTAACGAATACCGATACCGATACCGATATATCGGCGATACTTCAGATTTTCCGATACATCGGTATCGGCGATATTTTACTGTCGATACGACGATACTTTTAAAATTTTTTTCAGAGTTTTTTTTAACAAATAATTTATTTTTGTTCAATTTTACCATGAATTAAATTCACTTCGTTATATTTTAAATCTTATTAATATCAATTTTAAAAACTAATATTATTTTATGCTGTTATTTTGTAAAAAAAATATTTATTTTTTGTTAATTTTACCATGAATTCAAATTCAAGTCGTTGTTTTTTAAATCTTAATTTAGCAAAAAAAAGACACTCCAAAGAAGTCATGAAAATGTAGAATTCGCGATCCGGAAGTATTGCAAATTTGGATAATTCCTAATCAGTTTTACATATCCTTGCCATTGAAAGAAGTTCTGTTTTTCGATTACCAATCACCGAATTGGAAGCGATGCTAGGACAAATTTCTTTTTCGGTCTTCTATAATGATTTTTTCCTCAAGGAAAAAGGATAAAAATTACCCGTTTTCACAATTTTTTTTATGCGAATTTAAACTCAAAACTTTATTTTCATGTAAATTTAGGTGAATAAATATAAACTTAGAAGAGTTTTAATAATTAAGCTATTAAGTTATTTAGAAGAATATTAGTTGATAAATGTCCTTTAAAAAATCGATTTTTTAAAAAGCATGGCGAGTATTTGCTTTTCTACTAATTATCTGCATATTTTTAATATAGATTTTTTGGAAGCAAAGAAAATGTAGCTCCTTCAAAATTACTTCCAATTTTTTATACTGGGTTAAAATCAATTTTAAATATTCTCTCTTACAATGTAATTTTGTATAATAAAAAAATTGCACTTGAGTTTTGTTGATCTAAATATGTTGATCGAATATTGAACTCAATTTCAATATTCGTATCGGTATCGGAATCGGTATCGGCGATATTTATTTTTAAATATCGGTATCGGATCGGCAAAACGGCGTATCGTTACATCCCTACTTTTTATACAAAGTAAGCAAAGAATAATATTCTTGGAAAATTTTTTAGTCGCTTAAAAATTTTGATTAAGTGGTGGAGGATGTAACGAATTCATTGCGACTGAATCGATTTACCTAATTGACGTGCCTTAATCGAATCACCTAAGAAAATTCGCTTTAATCGATTGGCCTTAAAAGTTTCACTTAAAATTTTCACCTTAGTTTGCCTTCCGCTCTCAAGAAAATGTTCTCAACAGAATTTGTTTTAATGGCACGTGCATCCAATTCACTTCATTCCAAGACATAAGAGCTGCTTCGTGCTCTGCTCTGACACAGCGTAACCACCTGTTTCGGGGGCGACCTTGTCGGCGTTGACCCTGTGGGCTCCATTCAAGTGCTGCTCTGGCGATATTTGACAATGGTCGTCTAAGCACATGCCCGATCCATGTCCACTTTCTTTTGCGTATATCACTCATTATTGGCTTACAATTTGCTTTTTGCCAAAGGTTTTCGTTTGAAATCCTATCTGGCCAATATATTCTTAGTATCTGTCTAAGACATCGATTTACAAACGTTTGTATTTTATTGATAGTATATTTTGTGAGGCTCCATGTCGTACAACCATAAAGTAATATCGACTTTACGCTGCAACTGAATATTCTTAATTTTGTCCTGGACGAGATGCTATTTGATCGCCAGATTTTACTCAGGTTGAGGAAAGCTATACGTGCTTTATTTATGCGTTCATTTACATCTGTCGCGGATCCGCCATCTTTAGATATTTTACAGCCCAGATAGTTGAATGATTCCACATCCTCAATTGTCAATCCGTCTATTTTTAGCGGTGTTGTATTTTCGGATCCTATACGCATGAGTTTCGTCTTTTTGAAATTTATACTCAGTCCAACTTTCTTAGCATTTTCAGACAGCTTGATTAGTTTTTCTTCGATAGCAGAAAATCGATGTGCCATGAGACAAATATCATCGGCGTAGTCAGTGTCATTTAAATATCCTGCCATGTTCCACCGGATTCCAGAAGGGGCTTGTCTGTTCGTATTTTCCATAACACCATCAAGGAGTAAAAGAAATAGTGTTGGAGAAAGTACACATCCTTGTCTTACACCCGCCGAGGTACTATAAGGATTGTTTTCCTTACCGTTAAAACGAACTTTATATTGTGCGTTGTTATATAGTTCACGAATTAATACCACATTCTTTTCAGGTATACCCTTGTCTAGTAGAGCTGACCATATAGATTCGCGAATAACTGTATCAAATGCCCGTTCAAAATCAACAAATAGTAAATACAAATGAGTGTTGTATTCCACCGATTGTTTCACAATTATTCGCAATGTATTTACATGGTCGGCGCATGATCTGCCGGGTCTAAGACCAGCCTGTTCCTTCCGAAGAAGCGTTTCTACTGTAGGTTGTATACGGTGCAGTATAATAGTTGCCATTATCTTGCCAATGGAGTTTAGCAGGGTGATACCTCTCCAGTTTTTACACATCGCAAGATTTCCTTTTTTGGGAATTGTAACTACAACCCCTTCTTTCCAACTGGCAGGTATATGGTCGTTAATCCATGCGTCGCGAATAAGTGGCGTGATAAATTCTGCGATAGTGGCGGAACCGTACTTAAGAAGTTCAGCGGTGATATTGTCAGGACCTGGTGATTTGCCATTTTTCATTTAGTTAAGTGTGGCCAAGACTTCTACATATGTAGGAGATTTCTCCTGTTGAGATTTCTCTTCTGGGATTGCGTCGTACTCTGATCATGTCAACGCTGGTTTGATTTTCATTGGCATCCGCAGAAGACTGGTGATCACTTGTAGTCAAATCTGTGCCATTACTAGCTTTTAACACATTGGTTCCCCTAATATTGTTACCACTCAGTAGTTTGATGGAAGAGTAAACACCGCGAAGGTTTCCTGTGTTTGCAGCCTGTTCGGCTTCCAGTGCTATACCATTTAAGAATTTTTCGCGGTCCGAACGAACCATGTACACGACTTTACGTGCTACTTGGCGATATTCGAGTCTTGCCTGTGATTTTATGGCTGGTGTCCTGGCCCGCAGAAGCATTGTACGAAGCTTTTTGCGGTTCTGAATTTCACTCCACGTTTCGTTGCTAATCCATGGCTTAATTTTATCACGTTTTATTCCCAGCACTGACTTAGCTGATCTTTTGCAAGCTAATATTATGTCTGACCAAGTGCTATGGCTATTTCTGTGCAGAATTGATCTCAATGTCTGATTATAGGATGATTCTACTACCGGATCTTTAAAGCGATTGACATTGTACTTAATTCCCTTTCTTTGATTCGAATTTATCGCTGCTGGATGTAGTTTGAATGTAGCTACAAGTAGATTGTGATCACTGTCTATATCAGCGCCACGCCTGGCTTTTACATCCATTAATGATCCCAAGAAAAGTTTACTTATTAAAACGTGATCAATTTGATTGCAAGTGTGGCCATCTGGCGATTCAAACGTATATTTGTGGATGTTTTTATGAGGAAATTTTGTAGCTCCGACAATAAGCTGTTTACGTGCGCAGAAATCCACCATCCTATCACCGTTATTATTTTTTATGGCACCTAGCCCATGCTTTTCCATTACTGCTTGTATGTTAGTATTGTCACTACCCACTTTGGCATTAAAGTCACCCAGGTACACTTTTATATCACCCACAGGAAGAGAGCTGGAAACATAGTCGAGTTGACTGTAAAAATCATCCTTATTTTTGTCATCATCGAGCTCGGTTGGAGCGTAGCACTGGATTGCAGATATTTTTCGGAATTTAGAGTTGAATCTCGCAGTAATGATTCGATCAAAGATAGCTTTGTTTTCGATTGGGGCCTTTTTTGTTTTAGCAGACAATAACATTCCAACGCCATTTTTTCGATAAGTGGAGTTGCTAGAATATATGAAAACGTAACCAGACGGCAAATTCGCGGTGCCACTTTGAAGCCATCGAACTTCACTTACGCCAAGTATATCGAGCTTATATGAGATCATCTCTTTATGAAGTTGCTCTAGTCTTGATATTTCGGAGAGAGTTCTTACATTCCAGGTGCCAATCATAAACCGTTGTTTAAAGCCAAAAGTCGTCATCAGGGAGGGATTGTTGTTTGATCTAAAATTTGCTAACGTTTCTGTAATCGTTGAATATTTAAGACGTATGGCTGATTGGGCCATAGCATCCGATCCTAATATTGGCTTTGCCAATAGGCCCTCTAGGCATGGCCGCCTTCTCACTTTTGCTACCAACTGACGGATGTCTGTATGGTACTACCAGGAAATACTTGATCTAAGATCGGAAGTAGTGAGCTGCTTGGGAATTTCAACAAATGACTCACTTCTGGCCATTTCCAAGTGAATGGCAATCAGATAGTTTTCCGTACCGAAGTACGCATCTGTGAAATACCCCATTTCCCAATAGGCGTGTAAAATTTTCCTATTGAATTGAATATTTGAAACAGTCGGCTCTTTTGTAGCCAAAATCTGATAAATGTGCAACGGTTTAGTTCTAAGTGCAGGCCTATATCGATCAATAGCGAATACCATAATATTCTTCTTGATTTAAATAAAGTTTTATGAGACAAGTGGGTTATAACACGTAACATATGGTTTAAAAACTGGACCTAGCTTAAAAGCAAGTCTTTTACTGATCACTGAATAACTTCCTTCTTATTTTCCTGCTCTCTAAAACTACCATTTATTTTCAATAAATATCTAAATTAATATGCTTTCACATGCTAGCACCCATCCACCCATGCGAATGCATATGCAATTTCAATTGTCAACCTTGGTAAAATCCATTTGATGCCTAAAGCAAAGTACAGAACAAAGATTTTAAGCAACTCTACAAAAATAAACTACCCGCAGCATTTTCCAAACAAATGCCTAAAGAAACTAGAACCTCTTCATCACACGTATAAAATTTCTAATGAAATTTTAGGAATAAAACTTTCACAAATGAACGGGTTGCAAAGGAATGTTTAGTACATAATATTAGCAGACTTGGTTAACACGAAATCACACATGCCACAATACTTTTAATTTCAATGGCAGCAACAACAACATCAGCAGCAGCATTTGAGTATAGCAATTTAATACAATTACAACAATAATGACAACAGCAGCAAGACTACAATGGTACAAACTCCATGAATTAAATTGCATTATATGACGTGGCATGACTCTGTGGGTAAATAAACGAATAAATGGATACACTGATTCCTCAACAATATCTAGGGGCATGAGTGTTAGAGCGGCAATGAAATTTTGGTTGCAGAAAGATATTTTTTTTTTTTTGGTGTTTGCTATGGAGAAGTCTTGCAGCAGCACAACACACATTTAATACGTACATTTTCATTTCTATTTCATTACTAGTTTGGCCTTTCACAACCACACGAATTTTCTAAATAGTAAAACACTTTCGCTTTCATTTAGGCCACATTCTAGATTTTCAACTCCTCTTCCTTCAGCACTGATTAAATTAGTTAAAATGAATCTATATAATCATGAGAATTTATGTGAATTTGTGATGACAGAAAATTACCCTAATTGAAGGAAGATTATTAAGTTGAGTTTTTTATTATTACAGCGACATTGCAGACATTTGACTTCATTGGGACGGTGCCAAATAGAGTACAGTGCAATTTATTTAAATAAACAAGCAATTGACGAACGAAAATATATCATACCTATATTATTTTTCCTGAGCACTATTATTATTTTACCTAAGAGATTCCGTCAAAACTATATTGGGTACCTGCCATGGAGTCGAAAACCCACGATGAAGCTACAACCAGGTGAATGATTCTTATGCCAATCGATTTGTCTTTATCCTGCGAGTGTCGCTAAAGATATGACAGTAGTCAAAATTCAATATGGCGACCAACAGACGCCATTTTTTAGAAAAGAAAATTAATAAAAAGTCGGCAAATTATATTTATATGGGTATCATTGGACAGGTATTTGAAAATAATCTTTAGGTTTCTCTTATAATTTTTCATTTCGAATGACCATTTAGGATCTTTAACAGTTTTAAGCTTTCTAATTAGCAACCAAAAACCATAAAAAATATTAACTATAAACAAAAAATCTCAAAATCCAACTAAAAAAAGAGCTAAGAAGAAAAAAACAAGTCCAGTATGCGGAACATAGCGACTTTTACAATCGAGAAGCATTAAAAATCGAATCATCAACTGGTTAACGAATGTAAAAGTCGCTTTTATTCCGTATACTTGACTTGTTTTTTTTCTCTCTTTTTAGGTTTTTTACGAAGTCGGGTGCTTTGATTTTTTAAACTAATTTTTTATTACCTTAAACAACGGCGGCACAAAAAAACTTCCGATTGAACAATATCACCGCATGGCGGCTGAGAAATTGAATTCGTTGGCAAAAGCCTACATTTTTTGTAGTCACCGATTTTACAAATTTTAACGCCATTTAATAGTAAACATATCTAAACTAAGGTAGCGAAAAAATTATGGCATGCTGTCAAACACACATATTTTGTAGAATTTCAGAAAAATTGTGATTTATTTGTGTTTTTGAAATTTATTTATAATTGATCAGAAAGAAATTATTATTTCTCGCAAACTATAATCGATAATTGGATGCAGCTTTCTTGACCAAATATGAGAAAGTTACAACATATTTAGTGAACACATCAAAATTTTAATTTGCATTCGTTGCTCCTCCGGTCAGTATGAGTTTTTGCTTCCATTCCATTACTTTTACTTGTTTGAAAAAGAAAGGTCGACATATCGCATATCAAAGTTACCAAAATTATGTGTAGTTTTCAACACTGTATTCAGATTTTTATAATTAAAATTTGTATGAAAGACTTACGGCAAAACAAGTGGAAAAATGGTGCCATGTGGTGCTTTGTGCATATTAAATTTTTTCTTAATTCTATAAAATCGTTCATTATTGATATTTTCCAATGAAATTTTGCAGTTATATAGGAATTTATGTGAAAACTATGATTTGTTTCTCATAATCATTAGAATTCCTAAGAAAGTTCCAATAAATCTAAAAAATAGGTAGATTTCAAAAGGTTGCATGCCCACCAAAAATTGTAAATTCGATTAAAATGTTTTTCTAAAATCATGTCTGTAAAGACAGACTTTAGACATGTATATAATAATTATTTGATCCTTGAGAAAAAAATTTTATAGAGAAAACAATTATAGTGCTTTTTTTGGGCAAACATTGTCCTACATGCAAAATATTTCAATTTTCAAATTAAAGATTGTATATTTTCCTACTCTGAAAGAATACTTCCATCAACTATTTTCTTAACTATTCGAAATTTTGTCATGTAAGTAACAAAGAAATAATTGTGACAATCGGTTGTTATTTGGATGCGATATCTTAAAAATACTGGACTAAGGATTTGAAAAATTTAGAAATTTTAATATTGAAATGAGTGTACCTCACTAACTATATAAGATATTTATTTAACCAAAGACTTTTTTAGAACTTTACTAGGTATATAAGGGCACAAAAAATTTTTGGAATCGAGTGAGAAACAGACAAGTGTTGAAAAATTTTACATGACCGAAGTGCATGACTTGACTCAACCTGAGAAATATGGGAAGCTCATCTTCCTAAATTAAATAAGAACACTCCTTTGATATATCAATGTAAAATTTTATTCTGATCGGACTAAAGAGTTAGAAATGGTTGATATATTTCCAAAATATATAATTCTGATCCACTAGTATTTTTCTTATACTCATATTCCATACAAATTTTTTTTATTAAAATTCAAAATCGGATGTTTTAACAAAATCTATTGTAACTTTCTAAATTTTTGTCCGATGTTAACAATTTAACTTTTTATACGTTGGAAAAAAAATTTTATTGAAGGTACGGGTCAAAACAAGAATTTATATATGATGGGGGTAATTGGTGGTATAGCACCGTGGGATGGGGTACTTCCCATACAGAGTAATCAATAATTACCTGCTAACACTAAACATATAGCAGTAGGCGTCTTCAAATTTGGTACGAACTAATTTGAACACGCGATACAAAGTTATGTAAAAAATTGGCGAGGTAGTTGCGAGCAAAGGGGTACTCCCCATATAAAGCAATTAATAATTACCTGCTATCTGCAAATCTATAACAGTAACTGCCAGTTTTTGTTAATAAAATAAAAATTTTCGTTAGGGAATTTATATTAAAAGAACAATAAAAAAAAGCAAATTTGTTTTTGTTTTCAATTCAAAGTCCCTAACGAACATTTTAATTTTATTTACAAAAACTGGCAGTATGAGTCCTATAATGTCGTATGAACATTTTTGTAGAGCATTTTGATTCTCTAACCCTTTTTTGTATGGGTCTTTTTGTCTCTTCCGTAGAAATGTGAAATATTTTTCAAAAATATTTCCCGTAAAACTCTACCAAAAGTCTCCAAAGACACCTAAGATCCTGAATCAATTTGAACGCCAGAAATCATTCAAAATTTAAAATGCGTTTAAGGGTTAATTTCGTATTTATGCACAATTAGTATTCGGTAGGCTTTTCAATCGAATAATGTTTGCTCGATTAATCGAATAATTGAAATCAAATCATGTTCGACTAAACAAAAAATTTCAATTTAGAGTAAAAATTTATTCGATTAATATTGGTCGATTAATCAAATAATGCGACTAAAACATTTCATGTACATTTTTTTTTTTGAATGAGTTTTTGCATATTTCTCAATAAAAACTTGCAAGATTTATGAAATTATATGAAATTTGCTATTCAATTCGAATTTTATTTCATACTAATAGACCACATGATCAAAGAATTAATTAAATTATGCAGTAAAAATAATAGCGAGAGGAAAGAAAGAAGCAACTTCAATTAACTTGTACATATATTCGGAAATATAACCATCAAACAAAAACTATTTCAACTAAAGAAGATATTTCGAGAGCAACTGGTTAACTAGATTTTTTGTGTTAAAATATCGAATTTAATCTAACGGCGGAATTCAATACTACTCTGATATCTTCATGTGAAATTTTATATTGATCGGACTATATGATTAGAAATGGTTCATATATTTCCAAAATATTTTGATTCTGTTGCGATGGCATTTTTCTGATACTGATTCATACTCCATACAAAATTTTTCCTATTTGCAAAAATTGTAAAAAAGTTGCATATATGCCTACTCCACACCCTGTAGGGTGTTGCGCTTGCTATAGGAAAGTAAACACAACATTTAAAATTTATAAAATAAAACTAAAATATTTATTCATGTATCTTCTGCCTGTTGATCATCAATAAAATTTTTGGCATCATGCCAACACATCTCAACAAAAATATTTCGCTGTATGACGGCATGCTGCTACTGCCCGCTGATGACCTTCAAATCGGTTATTTGCACTTTTCATAATGAAATCTCACAGCCCAGCACTCGAAATGTACAGAAAACGTACACTAAATGCGGCAGCGACAGCAGCAGCACTGCTATAGTAACACAATTTGCGGTTGAGTACAAGTAGGCGGTCTTGGGCAATGCACTGTGGGACAAGCCTGAACGAAATCATATTAGAAATATTAAAATGTTGTTTGAAGAAAATTTATATTATAATAATATAAAAGGTTTTTTATTTCTGTTTGTACACCCAGAGAAAAATCAATAAAAACCATATTTTTATAATAAGAAACATTAACGAAAGTCATGTTGAAAATTTCTATTTCAATATTGAACCATATTAATTCAAAGTTGAAAATTATTAATTTAGTGTATTTCAATGAAGTTTTTCTTTCGAATTGAAAATTATTGAATGAATATTTATGACGAGTTTTTATTTTTGAATTGCCGTTTTCCCTTAGTGTAGGGTGGAAACTTTGGAAGCTACTTGGTAGAGATCTAATCTATGAGTTTCGAGCAAAGGGAGTATTTCCTTCAACTAGTAAGAAGTAAGACAAAGAGTTGTTTTTTTATATACAGCTCTGACTTAGTAACAATGAATTACCTTCATTATAAAAGACCATTAGATCGAAAATTGTCTGACTGAGTTTCTTTAGTCTTCTCAATAACAAATTGCAATCATACAAAGGGTCTATTACACTAGTTTACGAAATAAATGAACTTGAAAAATATTTTTCTAAAATCCCAAAGCGTGTATTCAAAAACAAATACCACTTGCAGAAAATCTTATGTATGTCGATTTATTTGCCAAAACATTTTATGGGCCTTCCACCAAATGTGGAGTTTATGGGCAAAACTATTAAAAAAATTAAATTTTTTGCAGTTTGTTGGAACTTTCTTAGAAGTTCTGAGATTCTCAGAAGCAAATCTTAGTTTTCTTTGCTTGCTTGGTAGTTGGTATGTAAGTTCATATAGAATCAACGATTTCTTTTAAGAGATGTAACACAATCAGCCGATTAATGCCTATTAGTTAATTAATTAATGTGTTACCTTCTTTGGAAAAGGGATGACGTAGAGAGAACAGGTTGTGAAGTGGGAGAGAGATAGAAAGCTTAATTCATTTACAACTCTGCTATTGCACGTTTTTTGTAGAGCAGTGTTGCTCCAGTGTTGATGTCCAGTAGGGGCATTAATTTGCTTAAGCTGTGCAGCCATTTATTAGTTCTTTTACTTCGCCGGCGCTTCAGCTACAATACCGATGAAGGAGGGTGCTGTGAAGTGCATTAGGATATTCTAGTAGTATTCGCTGCCGGTACTGCCAAAGTGATCAGTGCTGTGCCTTCATTACTTTAACAGTCCAACAACAACCAACACAATAACACACCAATGTACATCTGAAAAAATTAATGATGCTGTTGGCTTGCCTGAAACTAGTCTTGAACTCAAGACCTCAGGGTTTGTAGACAAACGCACTAATCACTCAGCCAACAGCTGAGTTAAGAAGAAATTTGATACGCACAAAAACCACATAGCACTGTTTAAATTATTCTCTTGTTTTGCAAAAATTATTTTTAAAAACTTCAAATTGTTTAAATCTGATTACACAATTGAAATCTATGTACACTTTTGTAAATATTGATATATAATATGTCTACCTTTCTCTTTTAAACGTATTACATTTATGGACTTATAAATGAACCCTCTGAGACTGATGTGACTTGATTATCTCAATTCCACTGACGTGGTAGTACACTAGACACTATTTCGACTGCTTATATTTTCCAAGTTCCGTTTGTAAACCCACTGAAACTATTTTTGATTTTAGTTTAATGTAGTAGTTTCTTATTTATTGTAATTTTTTGTTGAAAATAAAACTTTTTGGTAAAAAGTTTAACATTAATTTTAGCTAATACCTAAGCTAATCAATCTAGAAAGAAAAGAGATAATACTAATGGTTTAATAAAAAGTTACAACGTATTTTGTCAGGTCTACCTCAATACTGACGTGGTAGACTTTTAGACACTTGTATGCTCACATCAACACGTGCGCTCGTTTCAATTGCCTTCTTCGCACTAATGTACGCATGAGTACGTAATAAGAAGGTACTGAAAATGTCAGAATCAATACGACGTCAGTCGCAGAGAGTTAAAACTCGTACTGATCTATCTTAGGACTAACGAATGAAAATCCTAATTCAGATCTTTTCACTAAATAATTTTTAGCTTTCTCGTTTTTTTCTCGATGCTAACAATTTTATGCTTAATGTGTTTGAAACAAATTTTTCTTTAAGACAAAAGTCCAAAAAAAATTTATAGTTTTTTTCTTTCTTAATGGAGCGCCTTAACATTTTAAATTAAACAAAAACAAATAACAAAAAAAACTCCAATTTTTGTTCAAATCTTAAGGGCTTTAGCTCGATGAATTTTGATGCGATCAAACCAGTATAATATTGGCTGAAAGAGGGAAGATATATCTCTGCATAAAATGTAAGTTTCTTATATTTTGTTCTTGTTGTGTTGCATATTGTAGCAGAAGACTAGATAAAAATAATCGTAAGAAAGTAACTTATTTATTTGCTCTTGTTGTTAATTTATAAGCAGTTTGTCACGAATAATCATTAAATTGCTAAAAAAAAGGTATGTAAAAATTTATTGGAACTTTTAAATATTATAAAAAATGTCATAGAATTAATGAAAATTAAACGATATACATATTCCTTACATACAAATTGGTAAATAGGAAATCCCGAAAATTCCCGGGATTTATTTTCAAAAATCCTGGGATTTCGGAATCGGGATTTCCCGTTTGGCATCTCTAGTAAACTATACACACAAAAAAATTTCAATGTAAAATCGTCGAAAACCATGTTAATGAAAGATGTTTCGGTAGTAATTTTGCTTCATATGCGTTTCATGTTAATTCAACATGATTTACAATAATCTTGAAGCAACATTTATCCTTTTGAATTTACTATATTTCATGTTGATTTAATATTCCAGTACAGTTAAATCAAAATGAAGTTGATACTGAAATATTACGAAAAATCATATTGAATCAAAGTAATTTCGAGTCGAAACAACGCGAGTTTGATATTGGAACAACACGAAGAATCAAGTTATTTCAAGTTGAAACAACGTGAATTTGACATTGAAACAATACGAAGAATCATGTTGAATCAAGCTAAAACAACATGACTTTAATGTAGCTATTTTATTAATTATTTTACTCACGTTATACACACAGAAAAAAAAAGGAATGTAAAATCCACATGCCGCAATTTTGATTGGAAATCATATTAAATTTACAAGAAATAATTCGTCGTTTAAGTGTGTTAGTGTTTATTTGCTTTGTTCGTTGCTACAATTCACTGTTCTACAACAATTTTATTATGAACGTTAAGTTTCATTTTCAATCGACATGACTATAACTTTAATTTCAAATAAGTTTTATGTTAAATAATCATTTACATCATGTTGAATTAAAATGAAATGCATTTTACATACGATGGTATTTATTTAGTGTATAAGTAAAGAAATGTTTGAGGCTGTTGTGGCTGCAGTGGTTAGCGCGTGGACTATCATGCAGGTGGCGCGAGTTCAAATCTTGGCTGGGGCAGTCAGCTACAATGCAAAGTTTTCTGATGACTATCACGTTAAGTAAAATAATTAATAAAATACCTACATTAAAGTCATGTTATTTCAGCTTGAAATAACTTTGATTCAACATGATAATTCGTGTTGTTCCAATATCAAATTCACGTTGTTTCAACTCGAAATTACTTTGATTCAATATGATTTTTCGTATTATTTCAGTATCAACTTCATTTTAATTTAACTATACTGGAATATTAAATCAACATGAAATGTAGTTAATTCAAAAGGAAAAATTTTCTTTGAAGATTATTGTATATCATGGTGATATAACATGAAACACCTATAAAGCAAAATCACTACCGAAAATGTTAAATTAACCTGGTTTTCGACCATTTTACATGGAAATTTTTCTGTGTGTAGTCATCAGAAAACTTTGCGTTGCAGCTGACTGCCCCAGCCAAGATTTGAACTCGTGCCCCCTGCATGATAGTCCACGCGCTCTAAAATTTTTCTTTACTTATACACTAAATAAATACCATCGTATGTAAAATGCATTTCATTTTAATTCAACATGATTTAAATGATTATATAACATAAAACTTATTTGAAATTAAAGTAATAGTCATGTCGATTGAAAATGAAACTTAACGTTTGTAACAAAATTGTTTTCACGGTGATTTAAGGTTAGAATAATAATTTTCCGTTTAAAATTAATATGAAACATTGGTAGGTAAGTAGTAGTAAGTTTCGCTGGTAATTCGTTTTTTGTCGTTTACATAGACGACACATGCAAGAATAAACAACAACAAGTCACACAACTAAGCAGAACAGTGAATTGTAGCAATGAACATAGCAAATAAACACTAACACACTCAAATGACAAATTATTTCTTGTAAATTTAATATGATTTCCAATCAAAATTGCGGCATGTGGATTTTACATTCCTTTTTTTCCTGTGTGAATTAACGAAAATATATACATATTTTTTACATACAAATTGGTATATAAAAAATCCCGGGATTTATTTTCACAAATCCTGGGATTTCGGAATCGGAATCTCGCGTTTGGCATCCCTAGTATATACTATATGTATGTATATGTACATATTACCAAATTTAAACAAAATTTTATCCCATAGTGATTTTTGTGGTTTACAGTTTTTCTAAATAAATGAAGTTATTTTGGGCATGATTTAGAGTTGTAGTTGTTATGCCTTAATGTGTGTGTTTGTGTTTATAATTTTTACTTCAATTGAACTAGAAACCACCCATGGTCTATGCTGCCGATTACATCGTATTCATACCACAACAACAAAATCATGCATTAACAAATGTGTGCTTTTCAAATTCATACAACCGATTTGATGCTGTAGCTAGCTGCAACAAACGCATTTTTGCAATACAATATTACACGCACTCGTACTAAAAAAAAAGCATAGAATGTGTGTTAGATTTTCTTTTTGCACATTGACATTGGCATTGAATGTTGTTACCGCAAGCATGCATTACGAAATTTGTGGCAATAACTTGTAGTAGTTGTTGTTGCTGATGTTTTTAGACTATTTTTAGAGGATTTGTTTTGTTGTTGGTTGTTAGATTTCCGTACACAAAAATTTTGTTCAAATCATTTACACACGTACACACATACGAAAGGCAGCATACGAACATTTTCGTACAAATGCGTGGCATTAGGATGTATATGGATGGCTAACATTCGGAAAGTGCAAGTGAGTATATGTTTGTCTAAATGTTTAGAGTTTGTTTTTTTTTTTTGTTCAATTTTAGCATGTGTTGTGTTTTACACCATTAAATTAATCTACACGATGCCAATCTAAAGTGTGCCTTTGTGCCAAGTTTATGGACAGTGTGTGTGTGTGAGTTTCTGGGCTCTGTATGGCATTAATTTAAATGTGGCATATGGTTATGGTTTTGGGTCTTTATGTTTGTACTTCATCCTACTATTTACAAAATAGATTTTTCTTTGATTGGTTAATGGGTTAATAGATACATATAGATGTTTGTATCTATGTGTATATTGCATGTATTTAGTATTGTAAGCTTGAAATACTTGCATCAGTTGCTATTATTGTTAAAGTAGATTTTCTTGTTTATTTGTATCTAACAATAATTTAGCTTCCAAGGTGTATATTGTACACATTCTCATCTACATACTTGCATCTATCCAACTAAACAACCAACCAACCAGCCAGTCAACCAGCCAGCCAGCCAGCCAAACAATCAGTCATACATACCTTTAGTTTCTATGGATATTCTTGTTGAATGGTCTTATTTTTTTATTTGTTGTTGTTGCTGTTTGAATTGTAGAGTTGCATGTATTACAATAATGTGGCAAAGTCAGTGGGTCAACTGGATGTGTGTCACCAATGACAATTACAGCAACATAAATACAATATCGCGAAGGAAATTACAAGGAGAATAAGAACGTGGAAATAGATGTCGGAAGTAATTTATATGTTTTTATATTAAAGAGGTTTATTAAAATTTCTTTAGTAAAATCAAGCGTGAGAATTTTTTTTAGCCGGGTGTATCTTCAAAGGATATTTTTTTATTATAATTTTTTTTTTTGGAAAAAAGATGCAAAAAGCAGAAAGTTCCTTTCCTGCGATAAATTTTTTAGCCAATTGTCTTCAATGTGCTTGTCATGTGGCTTGTTGTACAAGCAGATTTTTTCCTAATCAAAACTGGCCTGCTATTTCTTAAAAAGGTATAAATACAGTTAAAGCTGCTATAAGCGGCGTTAGTTAACTATAGACCGTGAATTTGGCCATTATAGAAATGTGTTGGCTGCGAGCTATACCAAACCATTCCAAACACTTTTGGTCTACTATGGAGCCATTGGATTTTAAGAAACTTTTCTTTTGGCTTACATTTATCGTACCAGATTGCCCTAGAGCTCCTAATACGTCTTTTTTGTTGGACATTTCTTCGGCTCAAGTTTTTTAAACATTGCTATTTATTTTTTTTAGTCAAAGAAAATTACATTTTCGCTAAAATGTCCGCTCACGGGAGCAGTTTTGTCAAAATCAATGGTAATTTCGTGTCCGCGACCGATCATGGGAGCGTCCGTTTGTTTAATTGTAATTTGTTTGTTTTTCACTATAATGGTTCCAAGTGTAGTAAAATTGTCTGCACAAGGGAGATGCCCGCTTATAGGAGCTGTCCGCGAGTGGAGCTTTCAATGTATGTCTACTTCCAAATAAATTTTTTGTTTTGTTTTTACGTTTAATTTATTTATTGAATCTTTAATTGCATGTTGAACTAACAATAAGTATTAAAATCTTAAAATTAAAATTGTTAATAATAAGTGCAGCCAATACCAGACAAAATATTAGGATCAACGGTTATTTCTTTGGTTGTCTTACGTCTCTCGTTTTTGGCTGAGTGCAAGAGTGTCTCTCATGCTCAGCCGAGTGTGGCCTCTAAAGTTAAATATGTTGAAGGCTAGGGGATTTGGGCGCAACTCATTTTTCTTATATCTTGTCACATATTTTGAAAACACAGTCTTTAAGAACGAAACCTCCAGATCTTTATGAATGCCCTGGTTTCTGACAGATCAGGGAACGAAGGCTTTTATTTTGTTGCCTTTGAATTTTCTTTGTATTTGATACCGAGGCAATGCCCCATAACTGAATTCCATAGCAACAAATTTGTTTTAATATCGAGTTGTATAGATTAAGTTTACAATCTAGGCTAGCTTTATATCTATGTGGGTCTTCAATGTAACCTGAATGTGTCGGTATTATAAGGTTGGTTACTAATATGAATAGGCGGACATGTTTCCCTGCGCAATGTAAACGTAATATGTACATATTTTTGTTCGTTTATTTTTTTTTCTCTGGTGCCTTAACCATTTTGCCAGCTGCAGTATATATTCCCGGAATTTTCCAGATGCATCTTGAGGATTTACTTGTACGCATAGAAAAGCTGTATCGTCAGCGAATATTGATGTTTGAATAGCATTGCTTGTTGGCATGTCAATGGCATGATGACCTAAAATGCTACCTTGAGGAACTGCGGCTTGAATCGTTTGAGATGTGCTTAGAAAATCACCTAATCAGATGATGAATTTTCGTATAGGTAAATAGCTTTCTAATAGCTTTTTATTGTTGGAGGGTAAAGTTTGCTTTAGTTTCTGAATTAACCTTCATGCCACACTTTATCAAAAGCCTGAGAAACCTAAATGAAGAGAGCAGAGAGCAATATCTCTTTTCTTCCAAAGTTTTTCTAATAACATTCACAAGTCTATGCGTTTGTTTGATAGTGCCATGTTGTCTCCTGAAACTGAACTGATGATCTGGTATGTATCAATTCACATTTAGTATGGAGGTCAACTTAATCGTAAGCAGTTTCTCAAATAGTTTTCGCATATTAATTCGCTTATATGCCTATAAGATTCCAATTTCGTATGGTCTTTTCCGGGTTAGGTATCATGGCGATCAATGATATCTTCTATTCCGCAGGATAGTATTCTAGGCGTAAAACAGAATAAATAGAATTATCCTTTTTGATATATGGGGCAGCTCTAGAAGGAAGCTTGTTACTGATTTTATTAGCAACTTGGGCTTTCTTCGAATTTAAGCCCGCTATAGCATTCTCAATCTCCCGAATGTTATATCCCAAAGGAACGATAGCTTCAGCGAACATATTTCTTTTTCAGCATCGAGTTCTTGCCCAGTCGTATCGTATAGAGTATCGTATAGAGAATATCCGTTGATTAAAAAAAATCTTCTAGACGTCACATGCGTCTCAGAGATTTGTAATTTATATTTCAATTTCTGCAAAGCATGTATTTTGCCTACCTCTGCTACTACACCACCTCATTACAACAGCTGGCTAATAAAATATGTAGACATATATTGCTTAAAAGTTATCACATGTTGAAAAAAAAGTATTTTCCTAATTAAAAACATAGATAACGAACTGCATAGAGCCTGATTTAACAACAAAAAAAAACACGGTGTTGGAACTTAGTTCCTTATGTTATACTTACCTTAGCAATTGTCTCTTACCCCTCCTAGTGGGCATATTTTTGAAAAAACATATAGCGCTTGTGTCCTTCCAGATTCAGATCTATCCATGTTTTAAATTTCATTAAATGGGTTAGATAGTTTCGGAAGGGCAGAAATTGCCGCTTACTCGTGGTCCTATTATTGAAAAAATATATCGCCGATGTGTTCTTCGAGACTCAGGCAGAAACTGCCACCTACCCCTCCTCGTGCTTCTATTTTGGAAAAAATGTATAGCCTATATGCTTTTCTAGACTCAGGTATATCTATGTTTTGAATTGCATCAAAATCGGATAGATATATAAGTTTGAAAGTGGAATAAACTTCCCACTACGCCCCTTCGCTTACCTATTTTTGAAAAACTGTATAGCCTATGTCTTCTTTTAGGCTCAGATCTGTCTATTTATTGAATTTCATCAAAATCGGATAGCTAGTTTCTGAAAGCAGAAATTTCCCCCTATTCCCCTCGTGGTTCTGGTTTTTAAAAAACATATAACCTATGTGTCCTTTTAGACTTAGATCTATCAATGTTCTAAATATCATTAGACTTAGACCTATCTATGTTCTAAATATCATCAAAATCGGTTCTGTGGCTTAGCTGTTAAAGCTCAACAAAGAAACAAAGAAACAAACAAATAAACAAACTTACTTTCGCGTTTATAATATTAGTAAGGATGGTTAGCAGAGACAAATTCAGCTTTCACTGCCACGAACCACTTAGCCAAGTCACAGACCATTTAGTAAAGACAAAATTTAAATTGGAGATTCCAAAACCTTGGCCGAAAACCCCAAAAATCCCAGGAGTTCTCCGGTACTCAGCTAGCACCGCTACGAACCAATTCACCAAGCCACAAACCATTTAGCAAAGACACAAACCATATTGGAATTTCCAAAAACTGCCAAAATTCCTCAAAATCCTAGGAGGCTACACGAAAATTTAAAAAAACCGCAGAGGCATCACCATCATGCTATGTAGCTGCGACTAGTATTCGCGGCCAGTATTTGTGACAAGTACTTTTTAATTTTCAAAAAAATTTTTTGTTTTAAAGTTACCTATACAAGTTGCCTATAAAATTCAAATAACACTATGCAACAAAATAAAACGTTTGCAGTGACCTTTGATCACCACTAATATTTTTTCATTAGTTGTGCTCTCCTAACTACAAAAACAATGAAAATTTTAAATTCTGTGGATACGTAAAATTTTTTAAAATGTTATCTAAAATTTGGAATTTTTTAAGAGGCTCCTACACAGATTTCATCATAACTTGGGAACGGGCTGTCCAATCACAAAAAACACTATAAAACTTTAATTAAAATTACCCGCCAGGCCCACTATGTCGACACGATTCTTCATTTCATAAAATTACATTTAAAACAAAACTGTCGAATTTGTTTTTGTTTTAATTGTAATTGTGCCTGACAGTATCCTTAAGCCGTTCAAACATAATTTTTTTTATATACTCAATGGTTTCAGAATTATTCAGATCTCAATGATGAAAAACAAATTTTTTATGCAAAATTGGAAAATGCTTATTATTTTTAAATTTATAAAGAATCAAAACTTGCTAAAACTTACCATTTTTATTAACTAATTATAAAGCCACAAATAAAATAAGCTTTATCTCATGAAAATCGATGGATAAATATTGATTTTATTCATAATAATAAAGCGAAGTCACTTATGTTTTGCCAAAATTGCAGATATTTAAGGCCTGATTTTGTAAAGACAAGCGAAGCGCTTTTTGCGCTTTGAAATTTTTATGGAAAAAAAATTTTTTTTAACTTATTTGCGTTATTTTTCATACAAATTTGCAACGTTTACGAACGAATTTTTTACAAAATCTGCCTATTATACTGTACAACAAAGTCAATATTTTTTTTAAATAACAAAGTTCTAAAAACGGATTTTGATAGCGGCCATCAAAAAAAAAATACATAAGTGTATCTGTGTTTTGAAAGTTAACATTTGGGATTCATTTTAGGGGGAGTTAAATTCCTCCCTCCCCCTCTTTTGGCACATAGCACAGACTCGGAATAGAATGTCTTGTAGAGTTAACGTTGAAGGTACAAAATGAGTTCAACACTTTAATGTAAAATACCATGAGCAACATTTTTATTGATCAAATTAGCCTGCTAATAATGCCGCTGAAAAGGGTTAAAATGTTCCAAAAAAAATTTTAAATATGCTGTTTTACATAAAAGTGCTAAGCACATATAACACGTTAAACGTAATGCCTACAAGATATCCTATACCGAGTCAGTATAACTAGACACAAAAGGGGAGTAGATTTAACTCCACCTAAAATGAATCCCAGATGTTAACTTTCAAAACGCAGACACATGTATATATATTTTGTTGGCTTATTTTATTTCTATTATATGTGGCTTTATGATCAAAGAATAAAAATAGTAACATTTTGCAAATTTCAATTTTTTATAAATTTTTAAATAAATAAAAAATTTTCAATTTTGCATTAAAAAAATATTTGTCATCATTGCGGTCTGAATAATTCCGAAACCATTGAGTATATGAATTATGTTAAAGCACCTTAAAGGTAATTTCAAGTTTGTTAATACTTTTTGGAATAAAATAGGACAATCCCCTCTAAGTTATGTTAAAATCAAAAAAGGCAGGGCAGCCTTTCAAAAATCCCAAATTTTAGATAAAAATTATAAAAAAAGAATTAATTAATAGAATTTCAAATTTCGACTGTTTTCGTAGTTAGGGGATCATTACACATCAATAAAATATAGTGGTACTCCTTGGCATTTTTCTTGTTGCATAGTGTAATTAATAATCACATTAATAACGCAGTCAGCTTCCTATCAAGACAAGAAACTGACCCCTTTGCCTTTGACTTTTTAATGGCTTTGGTAGTCTAGAGTATTTTTCTTGTTTTTTCAATATGCATATTGCAGAAATTTCGATTAACAACTTATTCAGTGTCTATATTTTATGTAAGTGTGTATTATTGTACATATTTCTATATGTGTACGAAAATTTTTCTTATAAAAAAAAGCCATAAACGCCTAAATGCTTGAAAATGCACTTTAAAAATCCACTAAGTGAATCCATTATGCAAAAGAAACGATTATAATAAAAATTTCAATACAATTGATTAAATTAAAGAACAAACAAAAAATAAAAATACACAAAACATTTACAAAAAGAAGACACAAATTAAAAAATTTAAATCAAGCAACTGCCAGTGACTGCCTATTCTGATTATATGCAGTATAAAAGAAACTTTTGTTGTTTGTGAGTTAAAAAAAAACACTCAGAACAAATAATTGGCGAATATTAAATACTTTTATGAACAATTCCACAAAATTTATTCAACATAAAACGAAAGCAAATTTTTTTGTTTTTTTTTGTTTATTTATTTATACAAGAATAAACGAGTATTTGTTGTTTTTCTGATATTTTACAGAAGCTCCGCTTTACCCCGTTGCGTATGAGCGACGCAAAGTCCAACCAGGCCGTTAGTCAACCAAGCAACCAAAAATAAAAATAAAAAAATACAAAAATATTTTCAGAAAATTAATAAAAACGAGACCTAAAAAAGCAGCAAAAGTCTGTATGTTTGTATATAAAGTCAACACACAATTTAATCAGCATGTTTCTTTTATTTATATTGTTGTTTTTATTATTTTGCTGCTGTTGTTGTCGAAAGTTGACTGTTGTATTTGTTATTTTCCCAGTGAACATTTTTTGCCGACATGTCTGACGTCAGAAAAAATCTGAAACTTTACCAGACAATCAAGCGAGTTGTCAGCAATTCTCTTAGACATTTAGTAGAATAGTTGACACTTTTTTGTACGACAATTCTGCACATTTTCAGAAATATTATCCGATTAATATCAGACTAGTCTGCACATAATCAAAAGATAATTTAATTTTGTTTAAGACGTTTAACATAATAGTCTTCACATTTTCGGATGTATGACCTACAACTTTTATCCGTCACTTCCCCACATTGCCTGATTTTAGTTTTCCCATCCATTTTCATTTATTTCTTGAGATTTTGTCCGTAAAAAATGTGTGCTATTAAATTTATAAAATACGTACGTATGTATTAATGTTTTCTGGTGTGCTAACATAAGAAAAATGTATAGCACAAGAAGAGTTACAGAAGTTTTGCATATTTTTGATTCTATGTGCGAATATTAAACGACATTTCTGATAAATTTCTCTCATTAGCTCCGATTTTTTTTTCGACACTTATACGACAGAACGCAAAAGTATCAGAAAAGTCGGAAATTTTTCTTGGTTTTTGTTAGACATATTTTCGGCATTGTTTAGACATGTCGAAAATTACTTTATAATTTCTCTAGAAATTTCTTGGAATTCGTACAGAAATCTCTTAGATATTTTGAATTTCTTCAGAAAAAGAGATCCGCTTTCTTGTCAACTACTCATATGATTTTCGGTACGTTTTCTGACCGACTTCGGATACGAATTCTACACTTTCTTAAATAGCTCGAAGCGAATTAGGCAAAAAATGTTTGCTGGGTTCCTATTTCTTTTAGTTTTTGTAAAGAAATAATAAACGTACACAAATGCTCATACGTACACTCTGCCAAACTTAAGCACCTGGTTGGCCAGCTCGTCGTAGGGGACATTTTCATCAACAACCACTTAAGAAATTTTTGACATATGTCATGCACGATATTTGTCGATTACAATTTCGTTTAAGACGATCTAACAGATACCGTACTCCAAGAATGGGTAAAAGAAAAATTGCTAAATTGGTCGTGCCAACTAGTTGGCAGTTTTTTGTTTTAATCATTTTGATACATTCCTGCTTGCTGAATGTCTACTAAAACTTCATGTATTAAATACTCTCTGAGCGACAAATTCTCTAATTTGTTATTGTAGAACACGTGTAAATAAGAAACAAACGAAAAAATCTAATGGAGACACTTCTGAGGATGTTGTGTTTAATGGAAAGATTGCTGACAGTGTCGCTCTTGTTGTCATGTATGAATTTAGCGGGCATTTGATCGAAAAGGTCCTCACTGATCTGTTTGAAGTGTCACCAACAGATCTTCGACGCTTTAACATTGTCATGCATCGGTCTTGCAAGATGTCTGAAAGACATGGCCAACACGGCATATAAAAATAACACACACTTTATCAATGGCATATGCAAACACACATACACTAATACTCTATAACAAGGTCAATGAACCTGGCCCAATGTAATTTCGGTTATCGTAGGTTAAGAAGTATAATGAAAAAAACGACAACAATACAAACATGTATAAATAAAAAAGGGAATAATATTTTAGAGTATGAGCAATTTAGTGAGTGAAGCGAATAAACGGAACGCATTTAATGTACAGTAAATGATAAAACAGCACACACACACATACAAACACACGCTGCAAATAAAACTCATACTACCCAATGAATTGTCCCCTGTTTTTTTTAATATTATAAAAATATCACTGATATTTGTAATCGTACTTCGGCCACAGTGGGCAAATATGTATATAATAACACTAGATACATACTTCGGAAGTTAGAACTTTTTCAGAACCTTACTCTGGAATATTTATGTATGTACATTAAGCCGGATTCAAAAAAAAGTTGTACTAGTCACCCCCTAGAATGAAAGCTATGCCAATGACATTTCCAAAACAGTGAAACAAATTTTTTGCCACGCCCCATAATACAACTCTTTTAGTTTTTTATATGTAGCGCCGCCATTTGAAGTTCGATCTCATCATATAGTATATCGTTCTTTATGGCTTGACTGTGGCTCAATTTTTTCCTCGGCTCACTTCTTAATCCCACATCAAATCCTGGGCACCGCTTATGCCATTCCGGATGCTTCCCTCCAAATGCTAAATTTTTTGAATACGACAAGAAAGCCCTACTAAAGCTTTATATGTCTGGCTTTTAATATACTCACTTTTATGTCACGCCTTAAAATTGTGCCTTGTTTGCTTTTTTACATTCAAACTATTTTAGACTGGGTAGATCCCAATACAATACAGAAAACATTGCACCAGTCACTCCCTAGAATAAAAGGTATTTCAATGACTTTTCTAAAACTGTAAAAATTATTTCTTTGCCACGCCCCAAAATACAGCACTTTTAATATTTTATATATTGCGCCGCCATTTAAAATCCGCCCTCATCATATCGCATATCGTTGTTTATAGCTTGAGAGTGGCCTAATTTTTGCTTTAGGTGAATTTTGAATGCGACATTTCGGATCCTTCCCTGCTAATGTTCATTTTTGCACGTGTCCATTTTTGCCCTTCTAAAACTTTGTATGGCGTGCAAAAACTTTGACATTAGGAGGAAAGAATCCACAATGGCATAAGTGGCACCCAAACATTTTATGTCGGATTCAAAAGTCACCAAAGGAAAAAATTAAGCTATATTCAAGCCATGAACAACGATATGCGGCATGATGATATTGGACTTCAAATGGCGATGCAATATATAAAAAATTAAAAGTGCTGCACTTTGGGGCGTGGCAAAAAAAAATAATTTATAGTTCTAGAAACTTCATTGTTTTTTTTGTTTTTTATTGGGATTTACCCAGTCTAAAGTATTTTGTATGTGAAAAAGAAAAAAAGGCATAATATTTGGGCGTGGCATAAAAGTGAGTATATAAAAAGGTAGACATAGTATGATTTAAATCAACTTTTCTTCCACGTGCATAAAATTGGACACTAGGGGGGAAGCATCCGAGATTGCATAAGTGGCGCCCAGAATTAGATGTCGGATTAAAAAATCACCAGAAGCAAAAATGAAGATATATTCAAGCCATGAACAGCGATATGCGTTATAATGAGAACGGACTTTAAATGGCTGTGCTATATATAAAAAACAAAAAGTGCTGTATTTTGGGATGTGGCAAAAAAAATTTTCTGGTTTTATAAACTTCATTGGTGTATCCTTTATGCTAGGGGGTAACCGGCATTGTTGTTTGGTTATCGGTTGTCTTTTAAGACAAAAACTTGATAAGACGTATTTTTTGGCATGGGCAGGTGTGAGTTCGGCATAAGTGCTTTATTTATCTAAATCGGAGAAACCATCCTCATGCTATGATGACCAGTGTAATTTTTATTTTTCGCTTTTGCTTTAATTTTTTCAAAATTATCTGTTACCAGTCAGCCCACCGTCTGCTAGAAATTATTATATGACAGACAATGACCTAAACAAAAGCAAATTGCACTACAAAAAAGCATTAAACCTCACAATCGACAATAAAATTGAATACAAAAAAATATATAAGTAAAATAATATCAAAAATAACGCAATGAAAGTAATATTCATGCATGCCAAAATGTCATGGACATGGACAGGAACTCAGAATAAAATAAAAAATAATAATAAAAAAATCAAAATTTGCTCTGCCAGTAAACATTAATAACAAACGAAATACATATGCACGTACATATAGAAAATAAAAATAATCAAAAACAAAAACAAAACCAACTACTTCTCAGATTGACATTTATGGTCAAAGAAATAGCTTCAAGAGAACTATTAACTTGTTTTTTCTAGTTTGCTCATACATATGCAGATCTATGATGATTTGAAGCCGTTCAAAAATAAAATCATCTGCAACAAAAATCTACTTATAATAGCTGTCAACTTTAGAGCAATAAGTAGAGTTTTATATTACATTGTTGTATATCAGAAGGTTTTCAACCAAAGTAGCATGCAACCTAACAACCAGCCATCCAACCAATCAACCGACAACATTCACATGTAGCAAACAAATAATATTTTCAAAAACAAAATCACACACAAAAATTATGTTGCTTTATTTCTCATTTGTTTGGTTTTTTTTCTATCAAATCATGATGTATGGTAGAACAGGGATGGCAAAGCTTAGGCTAGCATTAGTTCTAGCAACATACGATAACAAGCCTACCTCAATACTTAAAAAGTTAAACTAAAAAATTTTACAGTGTCTTTTATCAAAACTAATGGCGTTTTATTGTCCAGAAAAAATTTAAGATATTTTATTTTTTATCAACTAAATCTCAGTTTAGCATTTCTTTAAAGCAAAAATTTACCTTCTAATAAATTCACTTCCTCGAAAAATGATTATATTGCAAATTTTCAGTAAAAAGTGTAAGCAATATACAATTTTTTGTAGAAAAGAAAACGCTATAAGAAATTTTAACATTATTTGGCACTACAAAATTTCTACTTCGTTAAAAACCTGCTTGAGTTCCTTTATAATAGACTATTTTTAAATAGTATCTTCATTGGCGTAACTAAGTCCTTTCTAAGGGTGGTAATACCCCTCCCGGAGCATTATTAAAAGTTTTTTATCTCTCAAATCTTTTAAATAACGTAAATGTATTCATTCCATTTACTTACAGAAGTCACCAGAATTTTTATAAAAATTTCATTTTCAACGATTGCTAAATATTTGTTTATTAAAGGTGGTTTTATACTATCTGTGTTTTACATCTGACTTGTCCAATTTCCCACTGCAAAAGCTATGCATGTCGTGTGAACCTTGTTAAACATTGCCATCTGAAATTTACAGAACTAAAGTCAGGCGACAAAAGTTTCAATTAAATCGTGTTCTATTTTATCTGACATCAGCTGTTTTGAGTTAACAAGTATGTGTTGGCGTCACTTAGAGGTTATGTCAGATGCGATTATACATGACGTGTGAAAGCAAAAATTAAAAATCGTCTGTAAATCGACAATTTTGACAGATATGCAAAGTTACATGTGGGTCTCAAAACTAACAAGTCAGATGTAAAACGCAGATAGTCTAAATCCACCTTAAGTAAAAACCTTTGGTAAACGTAAATAAATACGAGTGTTTTTTTATTTTTATGATATATTTTTGTGTTCTCGCTAACAAAAGATAAAAAGTAATACAGCATTTTGAGAATCTTTGGGTTCAATTGTGCATAAAATTAGTCTAATCAGCCCATCAGTAACATGATATTTAGAAGTTTTAGTAATTTAAAAAGCTTTAATATGATATCCAAGACTTTATATCGACGCTTAACCGCAACAATACCGTAGTCCGATCTTTAATAATAATCTTTATATTATTTTGATTTTAAAACGATTTTAAAACAAAGTATTCCTAAATAGGATTTGCTTTGACTGATATGAATTAGAGGGCTGCAAAGTGTGCTCAAATTTATTCGTAGAATGTACTCGTATGAATTTCGTGTGTGCATAGATGAATGTTCTTATGTATATATCCAGCGGTAAATAGAAGGAGTAAAGAGGCCTCCAATAAGGCCTTATTTAGCAGTCTATAGTACTTCAACTTCCATTGCATATTCATATCTTTTTCATACGCGATGTCATTGCGAACAAGGCCTTCCTCGACCCATTACTTAGCAGGCCTAATTGAAGGCATTCCTTAGCAGGCCTCTTTGAAGGTCATACGTGGCATGCCTGATATAAGGCCTGGTCTTGGAAGGTCCAATAAAAATCAAATGGATGTACATTGTTTTAATCTCGGTATTTTTAAAGCGGCTTCTATATTTTGGATTATCACGAGTTCTTATTTCGAACTCCTTCTTTTCATCCAAAGTAATTTTTGAACATAATGTAGTAGCTGGAATATAAACGACAAAATTAATAGCGACATGTATGATGCCTCTTGTATGTAAATTTCACTCTTATATATAAGTTATTTGCGAAAAAAGAATACGTGAATGTTTGTTATTTCTAAAGAACATTTTTATTAAACAAAACGAAATATCTAAAAATAGAATACTCCTTCCAAAAAGAAACTAGTGTAGAGGCCTTCTAGAAGGCAGAAAATAACTAGTTTTGGATCTTAAATTCTGGTTTTGGAAGGCCTATAAAAAGGCCTGTTTAGTGAATGCCTCGTAAGTTTTACCGCTGGGTTCTTATTTATACATTCATGTATATTTGTGTACTTACATAGCCACGACCAAATATACATATATAAATACATATATACACATATATATAAAACAACATACACACACAAATATACAAACGAGTACATTTTTGCAGCCCTCTAATATGTATGCTTTAGGTTTTAAGATAACGTATGCTTGTGTGGATAAGATTTTTTGCTGCCATGACACATATTTTTCAACAATCGTAATGCAGCATGGAAAATATCGAGGTAAGATTCCCCAACGAAAATTCGCCAACGCTAATTTCGCGATAAGGCAAAATGTTCGCGGCGAGTCTTGACCAATTTTAATTATGCAACCTCCTACTTGAAACAGGACTTTTATATTTTAATGTAATTGTGTATTTCGAACTTACTTGCTTTCGAGTCCAAATGATTTTATTACCAAAAAGTCGGTAGCGCGAAATTCAAAAACAATAACGCAAGATCAATATTCCAAGGAACATGGAAAAATTAACATCAATTAATTTTCAACCTACATGAAGATGAAGTGCGATCACACTCAACTGAACCACGTAATAAGTAGTGATAAACAGAGATCACATGACTATTAATGATGGGAGAGTGAAGATTTATAAAAAACAAGCTAAACGGCCGTGTAGGTTGAAAATTTTCTTTTAATCAATACATAGAAAAAATTATTCACAAATTTTATTGAATGCGGAAAATCGCCCCTGTACTATGTTTCACTCGACAGAAAATATGCAATGTAAAATATAAATTAATCATAATTCTATGTAAATTACACAGAATCACTCGAACAGGTTGTCAATTTTTCAATAAAAATATATTCTAAGAATGGTAGTGTGCGCCACTTTGACTACGTCAACTGTAAAATAATAGTTCCTTTCTAATCATAAAATTGCATTTATGCTGGAGGTTAATGTGTTTGCCAAATTTTATTGGATTCGGTTAAGTGGAAACAGCTTTAAAATAATGTACTTTGAATGGGTGTGGCACTGCCTACTTTTCTAATTACAATATTGCATTTATAGCGGAGCTTAATGTGTGTGCCAAGTTGCATAAGATGCGGGTAAGTAGAAGTAGTTTAAAAAGGATATTTACTTTGAATGGACATGGCACTGCCCACTTTTTCATCACTATATTGCGCTGCCACAGGAAGAGAATGCTTTTACAAAGTTCCATAAGAATCGATACAGAACTTCGCCTTAAAATAGTTTTGGCAAAGAAAGTGGTTGCCTGAACCATAGTGCGTGCAATGGCAAAAATGAAATTTTTTATTCTTTGCACATCCTAATTATACTAAAAAATGTATTAGAAAATTCAAATTCACCAAAAATAAAAATTTGTAAAGCAGTGTTATTACAAGCAATCGATTTTTAGTGGTATTGTAGAATAAGGTAAATCCATAACCGGACTAAAAATGTAAAAAAAAAATTGTTTGCCACCCCTAAAAAAATGTCTAGCTACACCAATGAGTATCTTTTAAAGAAAATGCACAGCAAGAGCTTACGCGAACCAAAAACTATTTATGTTTGTGAATCCAACGAATTTTTAACTGACTTTAAAACAAGACGAAGAATATCAATTCGTTTTTATTATTTGTTTAGTATTTATTCCCTTCAATCTTCAAGAATTATGAGTCAATTTGAAAATGTTTTATTTTATACCCGAATGGTCCCGTTGTTAAAATTTTTTTATTTGGGAGTTGTAGAGCGACTCTGTGCAGCTGTAAAAAAAACTATTCAAAATATTTTTAATATTTTCCTTTATTAAAATTTTCTCTTCCTACTTGGCGCGCAGCATTGGTGTTTGCTGTAAAAACGCTCTTTCAACATGTGTTAAATCTACCACATGTTTGAAAGAATTATTAAAAAACCACAAAATGCAGCAGATTTTTTTTTTCATTAAGCAAAAAAAAAACAGAAACTAAAAACAAAAATGAATTAAAAGTTGATAAAATATTAATAAAAAAAAACAATACATTCAATTGCGGTTTTTTTTAATACGATATTTTTAATGTGAATGTCCTTTGTCTTGCAATTACACCAAACAACTCTTGAAAGTTTGATTCCTCTAGGAAAGAAACCATTATAGTGTTGAAACATCGTAATCGATGTACAATGTATGTACATTGAAAATTCAAACGTGTCTACTAAATAAATCCATTTACACAATAAAGCTGTCAAATATCAATTGTACTTCACATGAAAATCTAAAGAATACCGATTGTCAAAGGAAATTTTTCAATGGCATTTGATATATTGGAAAATATTAATAAGGCGGCATAGTAAGCGAATAAATTAAATAAGTTTATGCCGGAAAATCCTAAAACTTCTAAGTGATTTTGAGAAGACTGAGCGATAGGTTTAAGGCGGTATTTTGTGAGCATGTGCGAAAATATTAAAGGCCGCAAAAAATAAAGGTATTGAACTTTCGTAACCAAGTTCATTATTTTATAAAATTATTAAAATTACATTTGTTAATATGTTGTATATTTAGGGTATTAACTTTGCATCTTCTTCAACCAAGAAATATATATTTGTTATTTGAACGTTACATTGCGCATATAACTTCTAGCTTATACAATAGCCAGCCGTTCCTACTTTTTAGATTACTAGAAGATTTTCAGATTGAATTAAAGTCCTGTACACAGAAAAAACTATTGTCCGAGTTTTTAAATTAACTGTTTAGTCAGTAAAAAAATATTTAAATTAAAATTTAAATTATGTCAATGTATATTTTTATTGGATTGACTATTCTTTTAAAAATATCAGAAAATAGCCAGAAATCGTTACCAAACAACTGTGTGTAAAAAATATCAATTTTGTCTGCATATGTGAAGATCGTCTAGTTGCTCACAGTATGTCAGGTGATCTTAAAAAACATTTCCAGTTAATCATGTCTGTTCGGTATTTCACGCGGAATAAAAATGTTTGGAATTGTCATAGCAGTGTTATTATCTATAATGATACAACTCTTTGATAATTCGAAACATTTTCACTCCTCATCGAATACAGAGCAGGCCTGAATATATTTAAAAATTGTTTTAATCAATTTAACCAATTTTTTATTTACTTCAATTACTATTGTAATGGATAATTAAGTTATGAATTTTTAGTCAAACTTCCAAATAAATTTAATGATTTTAGTTTAAGTTCATCAACATCAACTTAACTTTTCAACGTACACAGCAGAACAGAGTAGCGCCACTTCCGGAAGCCGCTACTTCTCATCGTCAGTGCTCACGTAGCTCTTGTCACGTGGCTCTGTTGAATACCTCAACAATTTCATTGGAAAAAAACGTGTTTTTTTCAGTGAACAAATTGTTTAAATCTATAAAACAATTTGTCTAAAAATATTTCCAAATTTTAGACCAAACAATTTACTAAATCAAACTGTATTAATTGATGTTTGGGTTTGGATCTCAATTAATAATAAATCTCTTTTATAGTGAGCAGAAGGAATGGAGAATTTTAGTAATCCGTCTCGATCTATAATTGCGATTTTATTATAATTACTCCAAAAGGTAATTATAATAACGTGTTGAGAGGGGAAAAGAAAATACAGGGGGTTAGATTCTTTTCTATATTATTGGGTCTATTTGGGTTTCTCACCTTTTCTCATAGAATAAGTAGGTATGTAGGTATGTATTTCGATGATTAATAATTATGTAGATTTATTTGTAAGTATAGATTTAAGTAGTTTAATTTACATACAAATATTTTTGTCTTTAAATTTATATATAAAAATTGTAAGTATATAGGTTTCAAAGCGTAGCTAAGTCTTCCTTATAGTTTGGCGGTGAAAATGCAAGTAAGTAGAAATGGTTAAGTTTTTACAAAAAGATGCATCGCCCTCCCTTTTAGGGAAACCCGAATACAGACGTTATTGGAACTTAACGAACATTAAGTACTAAATTAGTGTTAACAATTCATTTTATAAAACAATATTATAAAGTAGCGATTATTTCAAGTTTAGTGTAATTTAGAAATTCATTGATTTTTATTAAATTTTAGGTAATTGATACAATTGAAAATAATTTACAATATGTATATAAAATATGTATATATTTTTTAGTGAGTGTTCAAACTTGTTTGGACACAAACAAAAATATTTACTGGATTTTCTGAAAAATATCAAACAATATCTCTGCCTGAATTTAATAAACAATTAGTCTAAAAATGCTAACAATTATTAAGCAAAATAATTTACTTAATCAAACAAAAATACAGACAAAATTTTTTTCTGTGTCATCATCATCATCATCCATTAAGGCCGTGTCAGATAAAACTTTGTCGCTTTGCGTGACGTTTCTAACTTTGATAGAAAAGTGTAAAGCAAAAGGTGTATGACACAATGAAAACTTTGACAACACTCGCGCACAGAGCACGAAGCCGGTTGGTTAATAGCCGGCTATTAGCCGCCGCCGGTGATTTTCACAATCACTTAGCCGCCGCCGATTATTGCGGCCAATATCGGCTAGCGGCTAAGCCGATTTTTTATAATAAAAAGTGGATATTTACTAACATGCGCATTTAAAAATATTTAATTCGGTTTTGGAACATATGAAAAAAATTTCTTATGAAAATTATTTTTATAAATAAGGCAGTAAATCGTCTAGAAAGGCAAGTTTATTTATAATTGGGCCGAGTATACCTGTTGTAAATATACCTTGTATGTAAGTAAGCAAGAAATACTCTGTTAGCCGACCGTTAGCCGATAAATTTGGGTAGCCGCCGCCGGCGAAAAATTTTCGGCTAATAGCCGCCGCCGACTATATTTGTTCTTAGCCTTCGCCGATCACCATTTTACATCGGCTTCGCCCTCTGCTCGCGCATTGATCGTTTACCAAAAAAGTTGTTGATAATTTTGCTATTTATACATATATATTTTTTATAAAAATAAAAGTCAATTATGTTATTTTACGATTTATTATAAATAAATAAATGCCACATACATATTTACCTCTTATTAAAACAGATTCAAACGCGCAATATGTTTCGTTTGGCAATATAATAAAAGAAAATTATTCCAGCTGATTGTCAAAGCAAGCAAAAAGATGAGAGTTGCCGAACTTTTCGCTTCACGCTGCGTTAAAAGTGCTTTATGTGGCATGTTTCGTATAAGTATGTACATTTCATCTTAGATGTCAAAGCGAATCTGTAACGCAACGCGAAGCAAAAGTTTTATCTGACATGGCCTTTAATCATATATGAGATTTCACTTTGTTAAATGTGTTCAAGTCTGAATGTTTATCCAAATACTCTAAAAAAATGAATTAGAATTAACGCAACGACATTAACTAATCGATTCACTGAAAAATCTTTTGTAAACAAACTTGGTACAATTAAATTCCTCTTGCTATGATTGTTGTTGTTATTTGTGTGTATGTAGTCATCGGGGTGGTTTTTTACGACACAGTTTTTATTGTTGTTTTTGGTGTTTGTTGTCTAAATAAAAGTCAAACAAACAATTCATAGATTATGGACAGAACATTTACTGAAAATTAAAGTTATTTTAAACAAACTTTTGTTTGAAAATTTTTTGGTGATAATTTTTTCTGTGTAAGTATTAGTATACGACATATCATCTTTGTTCGATAACTACTCTGGTTTTGCCGATTCGCTATATGGGGACAAAGCACTTTGCTACTCAATTTGATATTTATGTGTTGTTTCCACAATGCAAACAAGCATTGCTTGTCTAAAATTTATATGAAAAACACTAATTTTTTTGGGCGGTTTTCATACAAATTTTTACTCAAGTCGTTTGTTTGCATTGTGGAAGCAGCACATAAGTGTTTTTCTCAAATTGCTGTCAGTCCTTAAAGAAATATTATAGTTTATTTAAAATTCTCAAATAAAAAAATTCAGGAATAAATTTACAACATAAACGAAAGGAAGTTATACAACAATAAAAAAGACCGGAAAGTTTTTATAAATTCAATATTTTAAAGAAAGTTTTCTTAAGGCTGTTTTAGACTATAATACACCCTGTACAATTATGTACATTCAAAATATTCTGTACTTCAAATTTACTGAAATTTCAATATAAAATGAATTGAAACTCAATTAAAACCCGGTCTAATTATTTTTCATTTGAGTTTAACAAAAAGTTTATTCAACTTTAAATGTTAAAAAGTTAACAGACTTCCGTAAATAATACAAGACATAAATTTAAAAAATCAAAAAACCCGACTGCGCAAAAATACTAAAAGAAAACAATTTTTATTTAGTTTTATTTGTTGTATTTTTGGTTTTCGTATACGGTTTTTGTTTAATGTTCTCTTTTTTTTATTTACCTACGAAATCGGGTTTCTTTTTTGGTTGCGACCAACTTAAACCGTTAAAGATCCTAACGGGTCATTCGAAATTAAAAATCATAAGAGAAACCTAAAGATAATTTTTTATTTTCGAACTAAATAGGTATAAGTCTGAAAAACTTTTATTATTTCGGCTTTCTGGTTCAATATTTTGAATTAATATAAATTAAAATTATTTTTATTAAGAGTGGAGTGTTGGAATATTCAAATCAGATTAGCAGAACGGCTCAGTACTACTGATTGCGACAGGCCGCTACACCGTCTCATCAGCGTTCTTGTTCACTTTTACCACTTATGAAGGTGGATGCTTTTTACAAGGAAACATCAGCTATTTAACTAATTTTTGCCAGCAAATAGAATACAAGATTTCTTTTAAATTCGTGCCATGCATTTTTTTATTGTGACTCAACTTAGTTTTTTGCCGAAATTTCCCTATCTGATTAATAATCCAACAATCCAATCCACTCTAATCCAATAATCCAAGAACGCTGATGAGACGGTGTAGCGGCCTGTCGAAATCAGTAGCACTGATCCGTTCTGCTAATCTGGTTTGAATATTCCAACACTCCACTCTTAATAAAAATAATTTGATTTGGCATTAATTCAAAACATTGAACTAGAAAGCCGAAATAATAAAAGGTTTTCAGACTTATACCTATTTAGTTCAAAAATAAAAAATTACGTAAAAATAATATACTCAATTTTATGCATTCAACATTGAAAATTAAAAAAAAACACACGCATTGTCTTGGCTGAATTTGAAAATGTGACCTCTCGTTGAATAGTCTAAGGTACAACCCACAACACCACTGATTTTAAATGTGTATTTATATATTTTCCCTGTCGGAAATCTCTAGTCGACTACAAAAATAATCAACTTATAGTTAACTTTTCCTAGACTAACTAAAAGCTAACTACAATGCAATCCAGAACTGACCCCAAAATCAATTCTTAAGTTGAGTACATAATCGTATTTAGTGAGAGCCAACAACTTTACTCTCAGCTAATTTGAAGCTCATTTCATTTTTATATTAACTTTTTGCTGTTATTACTTTAAATGGTACCTTAGCTGGTTGGTCAGCGCGTTGACTTTAAAACGTGTGATACATAGTTCGAACCCCAGCAACATCTTTTTGCAAATTTACTAACTACCAGGTGACTTAAATAAAGTTAACTTTAAGTTAGTTGAAAAGTAGTGCATAGTGGGACAATTGACTACCGCCTAGGACATCGCAATGTTAAAATAATGACCTCTTTCCATTGGAAAGTAGTCCAAGTGTCAGTCAGCACTAATTGCGAAATAGTTAGCTTAAAGTTAATTTAAAGTTAACTTAGTTTCCGATAGAATACTTTTGTGGTACTTATACCATAAACAACGGACAATATTAAAAGCAACCGAAAATCATTATTAATGTGTACTTAGTTTTTTTTTATTGAGTATTTTTAGAACCAGTTAAAAATATGATTGCGTAGAATTTTAAATGTTTGCTCGTTTAAAAACGATTGCACGGAACAAAATACATTCCTTTACTGTCATAATATTGTGAGTGTAGTAATGGCACAAAAGATTCGCTAGGTGTCGCAGTGCCTGTCTTTGGACCAGAGCTTTCCTCTATTTATTCTATGTATTAATACTTTTGACAAAAATGCCTCCCTGATATAATTTCTGTTTGAAATTAAGAAAAAATAACAACTCATGTCAGAGCTTCATTTTCCTCACTAGTATTAATACTTGTATTATGGTCTAAAACGTCCTTTTATAGGTCAATACACATCACACTCATGCCCACTATTTTCAAGATTTAAAAATAAATATTTCTGTATATAAAATGCCTCACATTTTTTCTCAAATGTTTAATTAAGTGATAAAAACCTAAATATATAAAAAAAAGCAAATATTACAAAAATTTCAAGTTTGTATTCGAATTAACCTACGAAAACATAAAACTTCTATGGCATAGTATGTGCAAAAATAGTAAAAATTTTTTTTTTTACCTGACATTGTCAAAAGCATAAAATACTCGTACAAGTAATTTGATAACTTAAGTAAAAGTTAAAAAAAGACAAAGGAAAAATCCCATTCAAAGACCTAAGCCAACGAGCCGACATTTGGGGGCTTCTTTTGTATTTAAGTTTGATGCAAAGTACTCGTATGTAGTAAAAAAAAAAGACACCAACTCCGCTTAAGTGGCTTAAAATATGATGGGAGCCGATGATGACGATGATGATGTAGAAGAGGAGCACAAAAATTGTTAGTATGGCGCAAATACGAAAGCATGTGGTATGTTTAAGCTGCTATTTGTTTTATATATTTATTTTAAGCCATTTTTAGTTCTTTTTGTATTTTTTGAGCAGCTTTTTTGTTTCCTTTTTTTATGCGATAGTCTTTCAAGTATTTTTTGTTCTTTTTTTCCTCATGCCTTAGACAACAGGCCAAACTTGATGAATTGGGAATTAATTCCTTTGACATCGTTTTCATGCTAAAATAAACACATGTTGTTTTTGGAATGCCTACAAATCGTAAAATTTAATGGGTGTTTCTTTTTCTACCTGATTTTTCAAGAATAGAGCCTTTTTCATCAGTTCCTTTGTCACTTACGCTAGTTTCTTTGTGAATGGAAATCTTTGTGAACCAATCTTATTTTGGTGTTGAAAATTATTGTCCACGAAGTTAGCCCTGATGTATGAAGGAATACTCTTCGGGTAAGAGGTCAGAACTATACGGAGCTTGACTGATTAAAGAGGAATTTTGATTCTTAAAAAGTTTTTTTTTTAGTTCAAAATATTTTGGTTTGTCTTTAGAAACATTCAGAGTCTTTGGCGATTCCCGCCAAGGAGGAATACCCATTTCTAGTGGCTTTTTTATTTTAATGGACTGAACATAAGTCAGGCATTTCTAAACGGATAGTCATATCGGAATAAAATTTTACATTAAGATTGCAGAGGAGTGCTTCCAGTTTAAATATTAGCTTCCTTAATTGCGCAGGAGTGGAGCTATGAAATCAGATATTATTTGGAACCAATATCTAGACCAAAGTTTTGAAAAATTGAGAAATTTAAATTTTAAAATTAGTATAACTCACTAACTTTAAGCGATAACTGTACAACCGAAAATGTATCTATTGGATTTTATCATGGGGTATAATAAAGCAAAAAAGTTTTGAAATCGGATAAGAAACAAAAAATTGCAAGCAGTAAAAAAATTTACATGACCAAAGTACCCTAATTTCAGACTTAATAGCTCCGCTTCTGAGCAATTGAGGGAGCTGATATTTTATGTTTATGTGAAATTTTATTCCGATATGACTATACCTTTAGATATGTCTGATTTATGCTCCAAATATTTTGATTCGGTCCCACTGTGACCTGCCTTAGCTGGTGAAAGTTGCACAGAAGTTTAAAAATGGGCTTCATTAAACAAGTCTCGTCTCGCAAGTTTCCCCAATTGCGCATATGAAAATTTTATGCATTTTCGTTAAATTTATTTTATATATCTAATTTAATTTAAATAACCAGCTTTAAGAAATTCATCCTATTGTAAGAAGAGTTAAATATAAGAAGAAACGAAGGCAGTTTCGAAATTTATAATGTCCGGATCATAGGGAAAACTTGTCCAAATAAATTTTGTTTAGTTTTAGGATAGTACACAGAGATAAAAGCGTGGTTATGGCATAATTATGACACCTATACAATGGTTGTGGTAAGCAATATTTAGTTGTATCAAACAAAATGTTGCTGTTTTGTTTAGCAGTGTAAACAAAGCTTTAGTTACGACAAACAAGATAGTTTTGTAATATATGTATTTATTAAGTTATTAAACTATTCTACCTGTAGGAACATGGTTGGACTAAATGCAAAGTTTTGTTTTAGTAGAGAAAAATATTTCTGATCATTTGGAATCAAAGTATTATTATTGCTATTTTTGTCTACTTAGAGTAGAGCTAAGATTGACACAAAAAGGAACTAAAAAATAAGATTCAATTAAGAAAAGCGTTGATTTAACTAAAAAATCAATTAGTTTTTAACAGTCACGAAATTTGTAATATTAATGTGTTGTGTCTACAATGCAAACAAGTATTGCTTGTCTAAAATTTATATGTATGAAAAGCACTTAGTTTTTTGAGCAATTTTCATACAAATTTCTTACTCAAATCGCTTGTTTGCATTGTGGAAACAGCACACATATCGCAACGGTTTTAGTTGAGAGTATATTTAGACTTTTTCCAATTAACAAAATATTATATTAAATAAAAAATTAATATCCAAAGACATTTAATTATTTTGGCTTGAGTTCGGTCAAAATTTTCTTTGTGTCGTAGAGGTATTGGCCGCAAACAAAAGTCTTGGCTCCGCAATATACGAGAATGGACCGGTATAAGAACAATCGCCGAACTTGTCAGACTGGCATCGGATAGAGAACAATTTTCCAATGTCGTCAACAACATTTTATAGCTGTGATTCAGTTACATACACAGGATATGCCGTCAGAGAGAGAGAGAGAGAGAGAGAGAATATATTTTACGTGTTAAGTAACTTTTCACTCACGACCAGCGTTGCCATATATATATTTTTAAAAACTTTTTATTTCTGAAAAAAAAACTTTTTTTTATCAAAAAAAAAAAACTTTTTTCTGCAAAACCGCCAAAATTTGAAAGAAATACACAAAAATGCATTTGAAATTCATTTTGTTTCAAAAATAAAAAAATTAAATAGAAAAGCTCATCGTTTTTCCTTTTTAACCAAAAAATTACTTATTTAAAAAAACATATATAATAAGAAACATAAAATAAAATTCATATTAGATGAAAAAAAATATCACATTTGTAAGCCTGTTTCTCTCATAAAGCAAGTTTGACATTTGGGATACATAAACTTACAGCTACAGCTACGCTGAGAGTTTTACTTTGTATTATTGTATCATGGCTTCTTGTAATTTGAACCACCCTCCGATCTCAACACACATTTTTCGGTAAATTTGTTGACATCCCAAATAGGCATTTCTTAAAGCAAACTCTCTTGCCACCCACCACCTGGTATGAATTCACCTCGATTTTCAATGTAAAAACCGGCATAGCTGTACTTAATACCACGTTCAGACTTACTGTGTTAATCATCTCAATCGTGATTAAGTGCTAATCACCCCAAAAATGAGAGGTTTTTCCATACACATAATCACTTCAAATTGATATGATTAAAATTTAATCATTTCGTTAAACACACAAAATTGCCTGAACATACCTTATACAGACTATAATGTGGCAACGGCAAAATAAAAAATTTTGACATTGTGAATAGTCCGCCAGATAACTTTTTTTTTTTGAAAATGCTATAAAAGAAAACTACTGAATATTTTCTCAAATTTCTTTTTTTATTTGAAAGTACAATCCTTCCGGTTAATAATGAAAAATAATTTCATTCAAATGGCTGCCTCGGCTGGCCATGCAGTAGCCTACACGATCGGTCCAATTTTTAAGCACATTATCGTCCTTTAAAGCGTCAATTGTCTCTGGCTTGTCGGCGTAAGACTTATCTTTGACGGCACCCCACAAATAATAGTCCAACGGTGTCAAATCGCAGCTCCGAGGTGGCAGAACGACATCAGCTCTGTGGCTGATAATGCGATCTTCAAAAACAGGGCGCAAAACATCGAAAGTAGCTTCGGCTGTGTGGCACGTAGCGCCGTCCTGTTGAAACGAAATGTTGCCAATATCCTCCTCTTCAATTTTTGTGAACAAAAATTCGTTCAACATGGCCCGATAACGATCGCCATTGACTGTAACGGCCACTCCTTGCTCGTTTTCGAAGAAAAATGGCCCAATTATGCCTCTGGACCAAAATCCGCACCAAACAGTGACTCGTTTTGGGTGCGTCGGCTTTTCAATGTATGCGTGCGGATTTTCTGTGCCCCAAATGCGACAATTTTGCTTGTTTACATACCCGCCAAGATCAAAATGAGCTTCATCTGTAAAGATGGTTTTTTTTTACCATGATTTTCAAAGTAATGTCGCAATATTTCCCAGCGTTGTTCAAGCGTATATACACAACCATATTCGTTCAGCGGAAGGATAAAACTAATTATCTGTCAAATCAGACATGAGCTAATTATGAAAAAATAATAAAAATTAAAAATATTTTAATTAAAACATTAAACAAATGGAAAATAAAATATTCTTTTTAGTAATTTGCCTATTTTGTTTTTTTTTGTAAGAAGTGAGCTGTGAAAGTGTCAATTTAATCATCTTAAGTGTACTGTGAACAAGTCTGATTAAATTTTTAAACTTTTTGCTTAAACACGATTAAAAACTCAGGTCAGAACATAGTATAAGACGGAGTTAACACAATTAAACACTGATGCAGTAATAAGGGAGTGAGAAAATATAAGGTCGTTTCATTGCATATTATCCAATATACCGCAAATTTAAAATTATGCAGGTATTTATAAAAAACTTGAAAAAATTTTATGTAAATGTAAAACTTTTCGGCATCCCAAAAAACTTGGGAAAAAAAGGGAAAACTTGACAAATGGCAACGCTGCTCACGACAGAAATGTAACTGATAGACGATCACATGAGTGGATCAACAAAAAACCAAAAAGATGTGGCACAGAAAATGTTACCGAAGACTATTTCCCTATTTCTTAGAGACTTTGAAGTTTAATTTATAGTATTTTGATGAAAAAGTTATAAATTCTAAACAAAACAATTTACTAAATCAAACAAAAAGATTTACTGGACTTTCTGAAAAATGTCAAACAATATTTTTTTCTGAATTTATAAAGCAATTAGGCTAAAAATACCAACAAATATTAAACAAAATAGTTCACTTAATCAAACAAAAATAATTACTGGATTTTTTAAAATATATCAAACAAAATTTTTATCTGGGTCATCATCATCCATTAAGCATTTATGAAAATTCACTTTGTTAACTGTTAGACTCTGAAAAAATTAATGAGGGTTAACGCAACGGGTTTGTTTTTTACGACACAGTTTTTCTTGTTATGTTTGGTGTTTGCGTCCCAAATGAGAGTCAAACAAACAATTCATTGATTATGTAAAAAACATTTACCGAAAATGAAATTTATTTTTAGACAAACTTTTGTTTGAAAATTTTTTGTTCCTAATTTTTTCTGTGTGCTATTCAAAATGGGAAAATCTAAACCTAACCCGAACTTTTGGTATGGAAATTTATGTATAAGTATGTATTTCAAGAGTTACCGGAATTAGGATAGTTTTTGATGGGATGAAACATTTATATTTATAGTATTTTCACCGTGCTAATCGGAAGTTGATTTTAGTTTTGGTACCCAAAGTTTTCTTTTTTATCACATTTTGGATTGACCTCTTACAAAAACCCTAAACAGAACACCAAAAATAAAAAAACTCACGAATGCATTGTGCATAATTATAAGAATACACACACTCTTTCCCTCTAAAATTTTTTAAGCCATCAACAAAGGAGACCCATTAGTAAAAAAAACACATAGACTTTATTTTTGTTGCAAACATGATCATTGGGAAAGAGTCAAACAACATCCCCTGAGTAAAGCTTTATACCACACAGTACAAATTACATGTTGTATCTATTTGTTTTTGTGTAATAAAGTATTTTATATTTGATCTTCTGGAATTTTTTTCTATACATTTTTTTATTTTGGCATTTGATATCTTTGTTAAAATACTGATGTGCTTAAAGTTTTTTTTTGTGTTAGTCTGTCCGCGTGTGTTTTTGTTTAGTTTACAGGCTTTTTTCTGTATTCTTGCAAATTTCTGGTCATTGCACCAACTTCAATGCCAGTCATTGTCATCGGTGATGGTGTTGGTAGCAGTATAGCCACTAGCTCCGCCTGCCTTAACGATTTGAAATTTGTTAAAAGTATGAAAGAGTGAATGGATTTTTTTTTGTCGACCGGACAGTTTTTGTTAAGCAGGTGTTTGACTTTTTGGTGAACAACAATATTTAACCATATAGAATTTGATATGTGGCCAAAATAGGTATTTAATTATTGCAGTGTGATAGGTTAGTTTTTAGAGTGACCAGGTGACGAAAAACAATGGATATTTTTTAAAGATTTTATGCAGTAACAGTTCTTACACTTCCCTTTTGTATATTTTTACCCAAAGTCAGAGATAAAGATAGTTAAGGGGCAAAATTCACAGTCTGTAGTGAGAAGTATGACTTGAAAGTGATTTAATTCTTGTATTTAATTTTCACGAAAAATTTTTATATATAAGAATTAAAATCACATTCAACACAGCCACCTGACAAGTGGTAATAAGCAAAAATATAGGTGAGCACTCACGAAGAAAGTGTAGGGACTTTCGAAAGTGGCGCTACTTTGTTCTGCTGTGTACTTTGAAAATTTAAGTTGATTTTAATTTTTCCCTTGTTCTTTGGAATATTAATCACGCCGAATTCTTTCTGAATTAAACGTTACGAACCGTAGCCTAATAATCAATTTGGATTCACAAGCAAATACGTTCGAAATAATCATATTAAAACATAATTTACTTTAAATGAAATTTATTTGCTGGTGGTTAAACATTGTCTATATGCATATCATTGGTTTACCAAATCGTCAGTAGACGTCAACCTCGCTTTTGAACAGCTAAATATCCATTATCATATGTACAGACTTTCAAGAACCATTTGAGAATTAACAAATGATTTTCAAAAAAAAGCATAATAGTCTTTGAAACCTATACCAAGCCAAGCAAATAATTTGAATTCGATATGAATCGATTTTCTTTTTCTACACATCTAAAATAATTTACTAGATCAAATAAAAACATTTACTGGATTTTCTGTTATATATCAAAAAATATATTTGTCTGAAATAATAAAACAATTTGTTTAATAATAATGACGAATTCTAAACAAAATGGTTAGCTGAATTAAAGAAAAATATTTACTGAATTTTTTGTAATATATCATGCAAACTTTTTGTCTGAGTCAGTAAAAATATTTTGAAAAATATTTTGATTTATGAAATTTCACTTTGTTAAATGTGTTCAACTTTGTGTGTTTATCTAAAGCCTCGGAAAAATTAGTGAGAATTAACGGAACAACATTAAAGAAATTTTTCACTCAGAAATCTTCAGTAAGCAAACTTTTAACAATTTATGTTTGATACTAATTGCATGAATTCCGAGATCGTATTCCTTTTGCTATAATTATTGTTGTTGTTATTTATGTATATGTCGCCTTGGGCGTTGCTTTTTACAACACAGAAAACTAGCTTTTGTTGTCATTTTTGATGTTTGCGTCCTAAATAAAACTTACATGTTGCCTAGAAATGAGATGATATTGTCAAGAACTTGGTCCTTATTTTGATCTCAGTACTTTTTACGGCCGAATTTTTTGAATAGGAACTTGGCCTTATTTTCACATATATGTTTTTGTGCGGATATATATCAATTGTTTCACGAACAGCGAGGAACTTGATGTTTGCAGACTGTGCAAAGAGGAGGCTGAGACGACTGCGCATGTTGCATGTGAATGTCTGGCCTTGGCAAGAGTTACGCTGAGAAATACGTAACGCCATATTAAAAGTTTGATAACTTTAGCCGAAGGGAAATGCTAACGATTATTAGGGACTCAGTGACCAGAATGTATGTTGAAAACCATACTCCAAAAATTGTAAATTCTATACATAGATTTTTTTGGGGAAAAAAATGTTAAGAGATTTTTTCAACAATAAAGCTTTCTTTAAAAAATCTGGGAGTAATGTCTGTGAAAAGAGTGGCTAATGTCATACACTTTACTCACGGGATTATGTGTTCGATTTCCATAAACTGAGCTTTAAACTAAAAACCTTCGATTCATTGGCAAGGCAATATTTGAATTCTCTTGAACTTTCAAACGATCCTAAGTTTAGCGAATCTGGTATTGATACCACCTACTTCAACTTCCATTTATGATTTCCTTAACAAATAATCTTGCCTTTTTAAAATCACTTCCTTACATAAATTAATATCAACTGAAAATTATTACATGTTTTCATGTTAACTAAATAATACTTTACGTCAACATTAAAATATTTCACACAAACATTTAAACAAGAACAATAAATATAATTCATACAGACAAAAAAAAGAAAAAATAAAAGATAGAGAAAAAAAGTAGCGTAATTAAAAATTCATAATTTTCCGCTAAAAATTCTATTAGACATTGATGGTGCAACAACACTGCAACTATAAAATCCTAATGGCAACAAAACAAACACAAACTGAGTCTAACAAATAAATTGTACTAATATCAGCATTTATGCCATTGTATTCATAGATTTTTCTAATTAAAATATGATTTACAATTGGTTCATAGACATTCGGCGAATAATAAAAAATTTTCTGTTGTTTTCTAGAATAATTTTTTTCAAACTGCCGGGCTAAAATTTTTATTCTGCAAACAACTTTTTTATTTCTATTTTGTTTCTGTTATTTACCATAATAAGCCAAAACAACAAAAGCCATGCTAAAACTATAAAATGATGGTTGAATAAAAACAAAAAGAGATTATAAATGTTGCAGAATTTTATATTTCCACATGGCGATGACACAAGGACACCTTACACGAAAATTAAGTAAGGGCAACACTATGGAAGGAAGTGGATGATACATGTTTTAGGGCATGATAACCTTTTAACTTATTTTATGAACTCTTTGCTGGGAGAGGAGGCCATTGTATAGATATTGTTATTAATCGGGAAGGATTTCTGGAAAATTTATTTTATACCAAAAAATATCCGAAATTTATTAACTTTCAAGTTGCAATAAAATCATTTTTTAAACCACACAGAAAAAAATAAGTTTCTTTTTTAATAACACAGTCCCGGCATTCAATTAATTTTTTTTCCTGTGATAAAGAATTTCGCTATATTGATAATTAAAATTGTAAAAAAATTATAAATTTTGAATGAATTTTATCAATAATTTATAATTTTTCTCAAAAAATTTTATTACAAATTTAAGTAAGTTTTTTTATTAAAACCTTGGAGAAAAAAAATGTTGCCATGGCTGGGATACGAACCCGGGCTCTTTGAATGCAAAGTATGGTCTCTATAGCTGAGCGATATCTCAGTTATTTTTTAATGAGATAAAACTTGTTTTAAAGTACTTCGAGCATAGTATGTATGAAAAGAAAAAAAAATAACCGGCATGGGATTTGATTTAACGGGTTTGCTTATTAAATATTTGCAATTTTTTAATAACTCCTTTATCAAACACTTTGTATTGTGTGATATTTTAAAATTCGCGGTTTTGTTAAATATTGTATGAAGTTAATGACAAATGTTATTGAAGTTCATATATATTTTTTTTAATAACATGGTTTTATTGAATATACGGCCATGTCACAGAGTTCAATTCTGTTCGGAAACGGAGTACAATCCATCCTAATATGTCAAGCCCTAGGTGAAGCATACCGCAGTATAGTAGCGCCGCCAACAGTCTGGAGTTTTCTTTCCGAACGGAATTGAACTCTGTGACATGGCCGATAATTCTTGTCTATTTTTTTTTTCTCTTCACTTAACGGCTTCGGAGCTATTGAAATATATAGCCAATAACAATGGTGGACGTCTGGAAGAAAATGAGAAGGCAGTGTACGTATTTTGTGGGAGGTTGCAAAACAAAAATCTACTGCCACGTTTTGTGAACCAGAACACGAAACCAGAAACTGAAATTGCAATATAAAATAAATTAAAACTCAATTAATAACTGGTCTACTTATTTTGCATTTAAGTTTAACAAAAAGTTTTTTCAACTTTAAATGCTAAAAAGTTAACAGGCTTAAAACCATAAATAATTAATGACTCTTTATTTGTTTGGATCAATTTCACTGTCAAAAGAACTAATAGCAGCTTCAGTAAAACTAAAAGAGGTTTGCTTGTTTCTGCTATTTTCACTGTTAAGTAATCAATCCCAAGTTCCGTAAAAATAATTGATTTTTTAATTATTATTTTATTAAATTTTTATTTTTACTCACTATTTGTCATGTTAACTTCTACTGCGATCGAACAAAGCTCGTTCGGTTTAAAATCCAATGTATCAACCATCTGGCCAAAGCATAGTATGTAAATTAGCTACACGAAGGCAACATAAACTTACTAAATTTTATCCATTTAACATTGCAATTTAAAAAAACACACGCATGGTGTTGGCTGAAATTGAACATGTGACCTCTCGGTTAATAGGCTAACGTACTAGCCACTACACTACTGATTTAAATGTGTATTTACATAATTTCAATTTCAATTTCCGTTAATTTTACGTACAGAATATTTTGAGTAATTGTGTCTGTGTTATTTCTATGCATGTACTTTTTTAGTACTTATAACATAAGCAACGGACTATATAGAAAGCAACAGAAAATTCGTATAATGTGTATTTAGTCTTTTTATTGAATGTTAGAATCAGTTAAAAATAATATTGCTTAGAATTTTAAATGTTTACTCTTTTAAAAATAATTGCACGGAATACTTCTTAAACAAAATATATTCCGTTACTGCCATAATACTGTGAGTGCAGAGTTAAAATTTTACGGACCTTAGGTTCGTAGACGATTTTCTTGAAGAATGGTATTTTGAAAATTCTTAAAAATATACATGTTAAGAGCAATTTTGTTGCCCTTTAATATGAAACCTTAAGGGAATATCTATGATAAGTGGTTTTAAATACATACATATTTTTGTTAAGTAAGTTTAGTAAATTTTTGATGCGTTTTAATATTCTAAAGTCGCGATATTTGGCGAACTAGGCAAAATAGTGAGCTTAGATTTTGCACCAATATTAGTTTTACCAGAGTCATCATGCGTGCTAAGTTGTATCAAGATGTTAAGAGGTAAGAATAAATTAAGTAAAGTGCGACTTTGGCTCGCACATGAAGGGTTCCGTACGAATACACATATGTATATCCCTTTTCGTTTTTGCTCCTTTTTTCATTTTGGCGGTGTTTTCGTTGTGCTTTTTTGTTTAAGTTTATTTTTTTTTTGTTTTTTAAATATTTTTCGTTATTTTTCCGATTTTTTGGTTTAGCGATTTTTGGTTTAGGCGTTTTTTCACTTTTGGACGATATTTTTAGTTTTAGCGATTTATTTTAGTTGTGGAGATTTTTTCCAGTTTGGCGCTTTTTTCGCTTTTTGGGAATTTTTTTCTGTTTTTGGTGTTTTTTTTTTTAGTTTTAGCGATTTTTTTATGTTTTGGCACTTTTTTCGTTTTGGTGATATATTTGGTTTTTGGCGACTTTATTAGTTTTGGCGCTTTTTTTTGGTTTTGGTGCTTTTTTTTCATTTATGTGATTTTTTTTAATTATTGGCGATTTTTTGGTTTTTTTTGATATTTGTAGTTTTAGCCATTTTTAGCGACTTTTTTCGGTTTTTAGCGTTTATTAGTTTGTTGGCGATCTTTTTTTTCGTGAATCTAAATTGATTATTAGGCGAAGGTTCGTAACGTTATATTCAGAAAGAATTGGGTATGATTAATATTCCAAGGAACAATGGAAAAATTAACATCAACTTAATTTTTCAACGTACAGATCTTTTTTTTCGTTTTAGCGATTTTTTTTTAATTTTTGTGCTTTTTTTTCTTTAAGCGCTTTTTTCATTTTGGCAATTTTTCGTTTTGGCATCTTTTTAATCTTTGAATTTTTTAGTTTTAGCGTTTTTGAAAATTTCAAGAATGTACCCTCCTACGGTTTCCCAGATACAGCATATTGTCTAAATTACATAATAAAATTACATTAACTGATAGAACACCCTTTAACTTTTATTGTTTTAAATACCAGTTTTAATTTGTGTAGTCTATTCTACAGACTACACCAATTAACACTAACTTTGAAAATTTAAAGTGTCTATATATTACATTAGTGTGTCAACATGTTTCGTTGCTCGCTTTAGAACACCCTTTAACTTTAACTGTCATGTATTTATTTGTTGTTGTAGCGGCAAAAGTTTTACATATTCTGTGAAAATTTCATGTCTGTAGCTCTTATGGTTCCCGAGAAAACAGCGTGTGACAGACAGCCAGACAGACGGACAGACAGACAGACGGACATCGTAGAGAAAACAATAGGGTTCCTTTACACTTTTGGTTTACGGAACCCTAAAAACTGGTTTGGTGGTTTTATGTTTTAACACATAGACCAAATTTAAACTCGTTTGGTGAGGGAATTTTTTTGACAACAGCACAAAAGTAAGATGGCGTTTCTTTATAATTTTTTTATGGCCATTTTTGCTAGGGCATGTTAAATTTAATATTTGCAAAAATAGTAAAAATTTTAACTGTAATATAAATGTAGAAAAAAATTCATAAGAAATAAAAAAACATTTTAAACTCAAACTACAACAACAATGATAACATGATAGAAACGTTTATCATACACAACGATTAAAAATGAAATCAAAACAAAAACAAATTTATAACTGTAATTGTGTAATCTTAATTTTTTGTTTCTAAATGAAATTTGTACCTTCCTACCGTGCCAAAAATAGCATAATACATCTAAAAAAACTAGTTTTGAGTTTGAGCTTTAAAATAAAATATTTTAATCATGAATACCACAAGTATACAAGCGCTTTACCAGTAAAGCGTTATAAATTCAGAAGTACATAATTTAAAATGTACATTGGAGATGCCGGGGATTGAACCCGGGGCCTCTCACATGCAAAGCGAGCGCTCTACCACTGAGCTACATCCCCATATAAATTACGCCACCAAAGTATGCTTTACTGTAAAATTTTTTTCTTAATCTTATTTAAGACACTGTAATTTATTTTAAAAGATCTAATATTGCTTTTCTAAGCTCTGTGACAATGTCAAAATTATAACAAAACTGAGGTGAATGACAATTTTTGTATTTCAAGTACAGAAGTTTATAATTCAAAATATACATTGGAGATGCCGGGGATTGAACCCGGGGCCTCTCACATGCAAAGCGAGCGCTCTACCACTGAGCTACATCCCCCTTTTCTTTGCTTCATAATATACCGTTACGTAAGCATATATTATAATTTCGAATTAAAATGTCGAAATATTTGAATAAAGTGTATGCAATTAAACACTTTGAAAACGAAAACATGCAAAAAAATCTTATTAATTTGTTATTGTAAACAAAAGCACCACTTAGGAAATATTTGTGGATGAAATATTTTTATTTCGCATATGAACTTGTTGGTAATGCACTAAAAACTATTTATTATATCGGGGATGTAGCTCAGTGGTAGAGCGCTCGCTTTGCATGTGAGAGGCCCCGGGTTCAATCCCCGGCATCTCCAAAAATTTTTGATTGTAACTTGCACAGAAAAAAACTAAAATACGATTTCAATTACGAAAACTGCAGATTCATTTAATCTCATTGTTGAGTTCATTCTAGGAACGAGTTCAATCACTAAAATTAAAATTTTTTAATTACTCAAAACTTTTGAAAATTGTGACAGTTTTATTTTTGATCACGTGAGTAATGAATTAATTTACGAAATTATGAAACTTGTATTAATTTTTGATTAAGTTCATTAATGAAAATTTTTTATAATTTTTTCTTTGTAAAATCAATATTGGAGTGCATTGGATATTAATTAATGACACATAGAACTTGTACTGAAATTAAAAACTAACTGTAAAACAAACAAAAAAAAAACGCAATACATACTTTCAAATAAAACTAACTCTCTTCCCTTTTCGTCTTATGCCTTTCAGGCAAAAGCACCAATTCAGAACAGAGAAAAAATGCAAAAGCAAAATCTATAAAGACATGTGTGTATATTTTATTTATTTTTTTACTTAAACTAATACATGCATGTGTACTAAATGCGCTTGTATTAGTAGCAACTTTAAGCACTTATAGGACCAAAAATACTGTAACCATTTTAGCAAAATATGGACTGTGCACATTTGTCAATAAAATTCTTTAAAATGGTATAAGTTTTGTCAAAATCAGCTGTATAATATGAGCATGAATTGCATAACATGAGCGTGAATTGATATTCGACTTCATAAATTTCGAAAATGAAATTTTCAATAGAATATTTTTTCAAATGAATTTTTAGTTACGTTTTTGATGTTGTCTACTTAGCTCTTTACATTGGATTTGGATTTTGATTGCTGCAAATCGGTTGTCCGTTCGAGAGATATCGTTGCCGATAAATTTTGAAGAGTTATTTTTATTTTTAGTTACTCCAAAATTCTTATCAAATCGATCTTCGATATTTGGTAGATTTTTAGATCGCGAAAAATTCCGTCAAATGACGAGAACTCTAGTGCGATTCACTAACTTTTAACGATCCTATGAAAGCTAATGTTGGAATTACTGTTTGCAGATTTTTCTTTGATATTGTAGTATGATATTTAAAAAATATATCAAAATTGCTTTTAAGTGTTTATATTTAGAGACTTTGGACTTGGAATGATTTGTCTGAAATATATTGGCAATGATAATCAGTAAAAACGTCCTCAGCTGCCATGATATTTGAGTCCATGGCTATTGATGAAGGGTATATAAGATTCGGCATAGCCGAATAGAGCCTTTCGCTTTTTTTAGCTGCCGAATTTAAGTTTTATACTCGTATCTATGTTTTTTTTTGATAAATTTAATTATTTTTTTTTATTTCTGGGCAATTTTTTAATATTAAAAAATTTTAAGAATATATGGGATGTGGTAGACAAGAAGTTATATGTGCACATTAAAACACTTTTGTTGAAAATTAGGTCGATAATAGTCGACAACACTTTACAGATTATTATCGACCTAAAATTACACACGCATTATTTTTTAACAAAATGTTTTTACTAAAAAAAGCGATTGTCTGCGTGCAGGTATGAACCGCGACCGCCTGACTTATAGTCTGACGTATCTACCATTCAGCCAAAGCCGTATTATACTTCATGTTAAATTTTTTCCACTTGGACTAAATATGTTTAATTTGAAAGGATTTTTCTTTAATAAAATAACTACAAAATCTGTGTAATTTTAGACAAGGAGAAATTTCAACACAAATTTAGACAATATATGATCCTAAACTTGAAGTAATGTTTTAGAGTGTGTATAGTTACACATTTAACTCATTATATGTGATTAGTATGCCAAATTAAATAAGAAAATTAAGTTTTTTGTTTGTTTTTTACTTTTTTGAAAAAGGACATTTGCGAGGTAGGCGTACTCTTGATCGGAATTGAACGATCATTATACATATTATAATTAATGTCTGTAGAAAATTTCAATGAGCTATCATTTTTTATATTTTTGGCTACTCGCTATATGAAACCACTACACTGTGGGACGTGCTTTTGTCTTTTCAGGAACACCACAAAAATTACGGCCATTGAGCTAAACGTGTTACTGAACAGCAAAGTCGGCAACTTTGCTGTGAATTTTTCTAAATGACTTGATTTTTGCCAAAATGAGTGAATGGAAAACACTACTGGTTTCAAAACGGTTAAGTGACTCGAGAGATATCGATTTTTATTTATTTCTTGCTAGAATTATTTTATTGAAATACTTTTTATTCAATTAATTTGATGCGAAGAATTATTATATACATAATTTTATTCGAATAAATTTTTTTTTGATTATTCTATATGAAAAATTTTTAATCGAAAAATCTTATTCGAATAATTTTATTCGACTAATATTATTCGATAAATTTTTCGACCAACATAACAGAAATATTTTATTAATTCTTCGGTAATACAATTTGCCAATTCACAACATGTTGTAAATCATATAAAAATTGTTGGTAATTTCAACATAAGCAATTGCTTATAAGCATGTTTGCGTGAAAAATACCAACAACATATATACGTTCTACAACACCTACAATAGGTTGTGAATTGAGCAAATATATAAGATATGAGTATATTTATTCCAAGCAAATATGCTGCACAGTGTAGATCTACCGACGCCTTGGTTACTTACCAAAAATTCGTATAGATCTTTCACGATCATATATTCCGCACCAATCGACTAACTGCGATGTAATCTTTATCCCGAAAGGAGGTAACTCATCGCATTCTAAGGCGAAGGAATTTAGACCCATCATCCTAAGCTCCTTCCTTCTAAAGACACTGGAGGGACTGATCGACGTTTATATAAGAACAACTGTCGACAGCACTCTCCTCTCATCATGTCAATACGCCAATACCAAGGAGAAATCAATTGAGACAGTTTTCCACTCGCTCGTAAGACACATTGAAAATTCACTTCAGCACAAAAATTGTATACTGGTAGCCTTCATGGATATTGAAGGTGCCTTCAACAATATAGACTTTTCGGCAAACATTTAGGCTCTCATTCAGCTGGGTATTGACCGGTCAACATATCAGCTAATAAAGAATATGCTTCAATGCAGATCTATCACGTTCACAATGGGTGTAGAGCGTATCATCAGGTACTCCCGTAGAGGCACGCAGCAAGGTGGAGTGCTATTACCTCTCCTGTGGGATGTGACTGTTAATGTTCTGCTTAAAAAACTGGAATCCATGTATATTAAAAGGCTGGAGGCAGCACTTAACGAGATCAGTGACTAGTGCTCATAGAATGGTCTAAGTCCAACCAAAATGGAACTAGTACTCTTCTCCAGAAGGTATAAAATTCAATCTTTCACAACACCCAAATTAAATGGCATCACACTGTTCCCTTATGCGAGAGCAACTAAAGCCTTAACGGCAATTTATGTTTGCAGAAATGCTATTGGCTCCTCCTGGCGCATAAATTTGATACTAGGGACAGCAATTAAAACGATACAGTCTGGTGGAAAACACTGGACTCGGCGAACAATCTATCTCGTGTAGAGAGGACTCTTCGTATTATGGCAATCATGATAGCTGGTGCCCTAAAACTCACGCCAACGCAGGCAATTTATGCTAGGATTTGCTGGGTCCCAGTAGATTCTCTGGCCAGAAAGCTAACGGTTTTATTAAAAAATATAAAAACTTTAAACACAGAAAAACCAACAATTTCATATACATTTTTCAATAAAATTATATTACCTAAGATAGGGTATTTTAATGAGTTAAAAATAAAAATGTTTATGGAACAGCAAAGAGCATGTTTGTTGGCAATAGTGATGAACTAATGTCATTTGTATTTTATTTCCTTTTCATTTTTTTTTACAAAACTCTTTTTCTATAATTTTTACATCTTTTTTACATTTGTTTCAACAATTATCATAAATTTGTTGTGTAGTATTTAGAGGACTATTGTCAAATATGGCATATGTGCAAATGTTTAACAACATGCCTCACTAACTAAATTGTATCTACATGATACATTTGCGACAAAGGAAAACTGAAAAAAACAAGAATTTTGTATGCAACAAAATGAACAAACAAAAAACTGTTAAAACAAATAAATTGCTAATCCATCATATGGCAAAAGGATTAATAAAGGCCTAAAATATTAAGAAAAAACTTTGCTAACAAAATAAAGCATAACAATAAGAAAAGTCTTTGGGTAGAGGAATTAACAGTAGTACGAAATAAGTAAAATTGGATAAAAAGTTTACAGTACTCCTAGACTCCCAAGGGTTCCATGATATTTTAGGACTGCAGTTATCATAAGTATATATATAACACTAGATACATTTTCCTATTTTTAATAAACTTTCTTCATCGAATCGACGAAGTTCATTTATAATCCGTCTATATTAACTCTGAATGTAAAAAAAAACTAAAATTTCTTATTTGCGTAACAAAATACTAATTATTTACATCGCCAAAGATATGTATATGGAAATATAAAAATCTTGACAACCTAAGGGCCATTATTACAACTTAGCAATAGTTAAACGCAGGATTTTGTCGGACGGATAAGCAGTTTGTCTTGATTACAACTTTACTTTAACTGAAAGTGAGCGATAAGTTAAAGGAAAGTTCATCCTACCTTGTAAGTTGAAGCAAATTTGTAATAACGATAAACAGTTTATCAGTCTGTCAAAATCCTGCGCTTTTATAATGCATGATTTTTGTTCGCGAAGAGCCTCTTAGAAGCAATAGTTTTTGTTTCCACAAAATGCTTATATTCGTGTTTCAAAAGTTGCGGCACTGAAACTTAAAATATATGGAAAAAAATTTTCGATGTCGATTGGCGAATATAATAGATGGACGTGTTCACAAACATGCTAACGTAATGTTGAAGTCTTCTTTTTTCGTATCTTCAATTATTCATTTTGTATTTCTACTCAATGTTTGTTATTTTAATTTCAACTAGTATCGAACTAAGCACCTTCAGATTTGAAATCTAACGCATAAACCACTCAGCAAAAAATAATTTTGCGAAGCGGCAGCACGAAGTTAACATAAACTTGCACTTACAAATACACTATTTTGCAATTACTCGTATGTATTTACTTTAGTTTATTTTTAAAATGTCCCAGTAGCTAAAGTTACAACTAGTAACGCTTTGCGACAGTCATATTACTAGTTGTAATGGTAATAGTGAAAAAACGACAGTCATATTACTAGTTGTAACACTACTAGTAACGTTACTGGTCAAAAAAGAACAATCATATTGCTAGTTGTATCGAGACTAGTAACAATATTAGTCAAAAAGGGTCAACATTTTCATGTATACGATTTTATATAAAAGCTATTTTTAGCTATTAAAAAATGAGTAGTATGTGGCTCAGTGGGTAGAGTACTTGCCTTAAAGTATGAGGAATGTATGTTCCTACCCCGGTAGAGCCAAAGTTTTTTTAAGAGTTACAAAACTCTTAATAAAAAAACTAGTAAACGCACTAGTTTACAATAACTAGGATTCCAACTGGGATATAACTGTATACAAATGAACTAGTTGGTCTCCTATGACAACCTAATGTTAAAATCGATAGTTCGATGCATGAAAAAAGGATAGATAGGCAACTAGTCTGAAGCAAAAAGCAACTAGTATAGTTCCAACTACATACCAGTTACTTTGTCTGCAGGGGTACTGTTCGTGTATACACGCCTACTGTATGTGTGTATACTGTTCGTGTATACAATCGTAGAACCCTGCAGACAAAATGACTAGTATCTGATTAGAAATATACTAGTTGTTTTTTTATTCAGTCTAGTTGTCTAACTGTCTTTTTTCCATATATCGAACTATCGATTTTAACATTTGGTTAACATAGGAGCCCAACTAGTTCATTTTTACATAGTTATATGCTAATTCAAATACTAGTTATTATAGACTAGTGCGCTTACTAGTTTCTTTATTTGTAGTTTTTCAAATATTAAAAAACATTTGCTCAACCAGGGTATGAACACAAAGTACTCATATTTCAAGGCATGTACTCTATCTACTGAGCCACTTTCTACTTATTATATTTAGAGCTAAAATTTTGTTTCATGTATTTACACCTGAAAATATGTCAATTTATAAAAAATTATTTGAATTACTAGTATTATTACAACTAGTTGTACGACTGTTCCAAAACGTTGTTTTTTGACTAGTATCGTTACCAGCCTCATTACAACTAGTAAGATGACAGTCCTTTGTTGACTAGTAACGTTACAACTAGTAATATGACTGTCCCAAAACGTAACTAGTCATACATTTAGCTGCATATTTTATGGTATTGATTACTTTAGTGCTTCCAAGAAGCACTATTGTCAGTGAGAGAAGTTTAAATACTTATTTACTTTACTCAAAAATTATTTGTTGGTATTTTCGCTATCACATAAAAGAAACAAAAGGTAGTATCAATATTATGAAAAAGTTTACATATTATTAGAGATTAAAAAATCTGCGCTTTTATGTCAAAAATCTTCAAATCTGCATTTCGACTACTTGGAAAGGTAAAATATGCAAAATCCAGATAAATCTGCATTTCTGGCAACAGTTCATCGATGGTTAAATGAAAAGTGGGTAAAAATACGTGTGAATGTTCTCAGCGCTATTGTGCTATGAAACGCCGACTAATGATTTAAAATGAAATAGATAATAAAGATCACTTCTTACCAAACGACCAAAAAAAAAATTAATTAAAATTATTTTTCAATTATTGATATATTTTTCATATGTAAGTATACCAGTGGTGTCCAAACTTACACTATCTTATTTTGTGTTTGTGTATGTGATTCGCGACTAAATACCCTGCAGCTAAATGTACAACTAGTTACGTTTTGGGACAGTCATATTACTAGTTGTAACGTTACTAGGCAACAAAGCACTGTCATCTTACTAGTTGTAATGAGGCTAGTAACGATACTAGTCAAACAACAACGTTTTGGAACAGTCATACAACTAGTTGTAATGATACTAGTAATTTAAATTATTTTTTAAAAATTTACATATTTTCAGGTGTAAATACATAAAAAACAAATTTTTAGCTCCAAATATAATAAGTAGAAAGTGGCTCAGTGGATAGAGTACATGCCTTGAAATATGAGGACTGCGTGTTCATACCCCGGTTCAGCCAAATGTTTTTTAATATTTAAAAAAACTATAAATAAAGAAACTAGTAGGCGCACTAGTCTATAATAACTAGTATTTCAACTAGCATATAACTATGTACAAATGAACTAGTTGGGCTCCTATGACAACCTAATGTTAAAATCGATAGTTCGATACATGCAAAAAGGAGAGTTAGGTAACTAGAATAACTAGAATGAAAAAGCAACTAGTATATTATTAGCCACATACTAGTCATTTTGTCTGCAGGGTAGGTAGGCTAGGAGTCTTACACACAGTGTACGTGTGTTGATGGTAAAACAAGAGCCTATGCACGAGTGCATGGGAAATTGAGAGAATGACCGCCGCCGAAAACAATTGATTTGCTCCTATAAAATTTGTAGCTCAGTGGTAGTGTTGCCATATTTGTTTTTGAAAATCTTCTAAATACTAAATAAAAATCTTATTTTTCCCTCAAAAATTGTCTTTCAGTTAAAATTTATATTATTTAAAACACAACGCGAAAAATATATGAACATGAAACTAAAAAACATGAAACATTTACATTGAGGAAAAAACTTATCAAATTCAGATACTGTTAGACTCTAAAAGAAGAATCGAAGTACCCATTTTCCTTGATTATGCATAAGTACGTTGGTGCATCTTTAATATTTTGATAATTTTTAATCAAAAATCGAGTAAATCCAAAAAAAGTTAGAACGCTCAAAAATTAATTTTGAGAAAAAGTTATGAACGATCAAATGAGTCTAATAGCTTTCGAATAGCTTCCTAGCTCAGATTCATCGAAGCTTATTTGTAAGAATCTGCTAAAATCAAAAGTTTCTACTGCGCAACAAATCACCTTAGGTTAGATTTATTGAATATATGCGGTTTCCACATAATAGACGGTCGACTTGAGTTCAAAAAATGTAGTGCTTTTATAATAAATTTTCTACTCAAGCCGACCGTCTTTTATGTGGAAATTGTGCAATAATCCCTTTAGTTAAATTTTTATACGACAGAAAACATAACTCCTTCAAAACTGACAAACTGACCTCATCACAAATAGCCTGGGACTGATCTAGTCTTGCTTTGAAAATGGGCCGAACTTAATTGTACTCCTTATATATTTCCATTCATAAAAACACTTATATCGGTGTTCTTCGGCTTGTATACCGTGAAAATTGAGGAATGGATGTATTATCACAGTGCCCTCCTAGAAGTAACTCCAATTGAGGCAGAAAAAGTAAAAATGTTAAATATTTAAAAATCTTTTTTTTTTTGGAGTAAAAACCTTTTTATCTTTTCGACCCAGAAAAAACTTCAAAAATAAGATAAATCTTCACATATGGTAATACTGCTGAGTGGGTGAGGAATTGCTTTAAAGTACTAGCGTTTTTGTGTATATGTTGCATGGAGTTTTCGGTGTTCCCACTGAGCCAATTTCTACTTATTTTATAAGAGTTAAAAATTTCTTTTATTTACTTACGCCTGAAAAATATGTCTTCCTTATTTCAAATATATTTTTTAACAAGAAAAAATTCTTACGAACTCTTTTCATTACTTTCGTAAATTCATAAAGCTCTTCCCTAAATTTTGTTTCGTAATATGTAGGAAAGTTTCGTATATTCTACGAAAAAAGTAAATGCGAATGATGCCATCGTAGTTAGCAGATTAAAATACATAAGGATCAGCTATTTTTATTTAAGCAACACAAAAAAACCTCCATCTTGTTGTGCTGTGTTATCAGCAGTGTTGCCAATTTAGCATATTTAATGCTAGATTAAGCATATTTCGAACTGATTTTGCATACAAAAAATGCGTTTACAACTTTTTTAATCATATTATCAGATTATCAATTTACAAAATTTGTAATATTATTGAGAAAAATATTGGAGAAATTGTTCATATAATATATATTTATATCTCTTATTGTCGAATGCTAACAGAGACTGAATTTACATTATGAAATTTTTCATGAAATTAGGTGTATGAAATTTTGTTTTATAGGCAAGAGGTGTAGAGAAGCAAACGGGGTAGGAGAAAAGGCATGACTTCTATTTTGAGGGGATTTTTTTTGACAATTGCTTCGTCTTCATTTCTTTCGTTGACGGTTATATTTTAAAATTGTTTATATTTTATTTTTTAAATAGTGTTTTACATACATTTTATTAGCTGTAAATATTTTTCAATATTTAATTAAAGATATACATGCATTTATTTTTATAACGAACGCACAAACTTTATTTCAAAAGAGAACTATCAAAAAAATTTCAAAACGATTGCTTGAAAATTTCAACATTTAAACAGACGGTGAAATACGTAGCAACTTTACAACAGAATTGAAAAAATTTCATGAAAAAATTTCATAATGTAAATTCAGTCACATTAACTTAGGCCCTAATTGTGTAAATCACATCACCGAAGTGAAGTTTATATTAAAGCAACAATAAATTTGACAAAATTTAAAAAAAATTGTTTTTGTTTTGCATACAAATTCTTCAGCAAACAAACGTATAGAAATTAAAGCGTTGCTTTACCTTTCAAATATTTTAAAATTCGTATGAAAAATTAAACAAATTTATAAAACATTTCAAATTTTGTTTTTGTTCTCTATACAAATTTCATTTTGGTGACGTGATTTACACCATTAGGGCCTTAATGTTTTGCTTTTGACCAAAGTGTTGTAAGTTTTTTGTCGGTTTCAACATACATGTTTATTTTTGCAATTACACAATTAAAACTTTGTTTTGCATTTGATCTATCACATAGGGTCCATGAAAAATCGTCCAAAACCAAATCGCCCAAAAATAGAAATTAAAAATCGCCCAAAATTTCAAAATGAAAAATCGCTCAAAAAAATGAAAAATCGCTCAAAATTTAAAAATGAAAAATCACCCAAAAAAATGAAAAATCGCCCAAAATAAATGAAATTTCGACCAAAACTAAAAAACGAAAAAAAAATTTTAATTATAGTAATATAATATTTATATTGATAAAAAAAAGATAACTTACAAAAAAGCATAAATAGTCTTCGTTTCTTTTTGAATTGCAATAAAAGTATGAATAAAAGGATATATTTTCCATCTGCCAAAAATTATATGGCTCTCCAAGGGTAATTTAGATAATTATCATAGATACAACAAAAATTTATAAACATATAATACAGTAATAATCATTTATCGAAGGCCAGAAATTTAAGACGTCAAGGAAACCGAAGCTCAAAATTTTATGTATCACATAGAGTCTAAAGTCCTTTTGTCCGCCAAAAGCGCGTTTCAAATTAAATATTCCATAGGCAAGTAATCTAAAAAATTTTCGTAAGCGAATCCGAGATTTGATATACTATGGAGTTTAAAATTCTTCCGCCCGGCCGAAGGCCGGTTACACGGAAAGTCGTCGAAAGGGTGTCTCAAGATAAACATTTCAAGATTCACTAATATAGAAAATTATCGTAAACGAAGGCAAGGTTTGACATACCATAGAGTTTAAAATCTTTCGTGCAGGTAGAATAAAAAATTGGCCTCGCTTACGACAAGTTTTAATATTAGTAGTCTTCGGAATGCTTAATTTGGAGCGTGCTTTCGACGACTTTGCGTGGTATGTCAAATATCGGCTTCTCTTACGACAATTTTCTAAACCACTTTTACTGCTATAGAACCCAAATAATAGTGGAGTTGGAACACATTGGAGAAACTTTCAATTATTTTCTACAATATACTTTAAATTCTATATTCGATTTTAATGATTGACAAAATTTTTGGGTGTAAAATTTTGGGCGAATTTTCATATGAAAAATAACTTAAAATTTGTATGAAAAAATTATTGGGCGATTTTTCATTTTTATTTTTGGGCGATTTAGTTTTGGGCGATTTAGTTTTGGGCGATTTTTCATGGAAACATTTTTCATATGAAAATCCCCCAAAATTTCAAAATGAAAAATCACCCAAAAAATGAAAAATCACCCAAAATTTTTATGGAAAAATTTTGGGCAATTTTTAATTCTTATTTTTGGGCGATTTGGTTTTGGGCGATTTTTCATGGAGCCTATCACATATATATTTTAGCATATTTTTTGGCATACTTTTAGCATATTCTAGCATTTTTTCATAAAGATCTAGCATTTTTCCCCCATCAGATTTTGGCAAAACTGGTTACCAGTGCAGGAACCAGTAAAGACAACTAATTGCAACGACAATCCCATGTAAAAATAATTAGCAATGATCGGAAATGAAACCGCTTCCGGATCATAAGCTCCCGACCTTTTGACTTCCTTGGAAGCATCGTTTTCTCTGGGCTAATTAAAAAATAAAAATAAAGTAACTACGAAAAAATAAATTAACTATGAAAGTTTTTTTCCGTAAAATGTTGCATACATGTATTATGCTCACTAGGAGGGGCTTAGGCATGGCTAGGGGCCATCTTTTTCGGACTGTCTAATAGTTCTTAGAGGCAAGCACGTTTAAGTTTAAAAAACCGTCATGCTCATTATTAACGATCACTTTAATGGATGGCTTCATGAAGTAAAGATGTTCTGCCTAGCCGGCCGTCGACTGACTTCAAAAATTTTATCTTCAGAGTTTGTCAAATAAATACAAACTTCTGCGCCAACAAACTATGAACATTATGCCAATCCATTATTAGGATCCTTTATACTACTCTACGGTAAAGAACTTGAACCTCTAAAAACTCCTAAAAAAATTCTCAGCTTACCAAACTTTGTACTTTTTTATTGTTGTTATATTTTTTTACAGCATTTTATATAGCAAAAATGTTATATGAACAATGCGGTCAAAATTATCAAAACTAATCTGGTAGGCTTAAAACAGTGTTATCAAAGACTAAAAAAAAAGAAAAAAATGATTTATATGAGAAATATTGAAACTCAGCCTACCACGACTTCGTTGTTCAAAAAGCAAAGTAAGCTATTTGTAATTACCTGTTTTGAAGTGTTAGCTCTAATATGGAATCAATATTTTTTTTAAATCAAAAAAAAAATTGAGGTTTTGGCCGAAATATGCCTCTGTGCAATGTAATAACTTCACTAAGCTAATGAACATATTTCATTATGATGGTGAAATTATTTCATTGTTTTAATGAAATTGTTTCATTATTTTAATGAAACAATTTCATTATTTTAATGAAATTATTTCATAATTTTAATGAAATTCTGGCATTATTTCAATGATATTCTGTCATCATTTTAATGAAATTATATCGAAGTATCGCTGATATACCAGTATTGTTACCGGCTTTAATAACTTTCAATTAATTTTTAAAACTCAATAAAGCCCCACTGTTTTTTCAAATTTTCTTACATGTTAATGTCACAAAATGACCTCCAACTATCTACAACACTGCTTTTCAGGGATTAATTATTAATGCAACGCTTATGAAAATTTTATTTGGAGTTTTGTAAAAAACTCGTTCCATAATATTCCTACAAAGAAAGAATAGATTACGACTACAAAGTAAAATGTGTCGTGAAACCAAAACATTCATTTACAAAAATTGTTGTTCTGCATTTAAGTTTTATTCCTTTTTTATTTTTGTGTTTTTATATTTTAATTTATCCTCTAAAACAACAAAACGTGGAGAAAAAAATATTAGAAAATTTTTTTTCTAATATTCAAAATAACAACACAAAGCATGTCCTGTGTGCAATAAAGCAAAAGAAAAGCAAAAAAAAAAGAACATCAAGAACAACTGGCTAAAATTGCCAGGAAATATACAAATACACAGCTAACCAACAACAATAAAGTTTGTATGCAAACATGTGACGCTTTTATTGTTGTTGTTAACAACATGATTATTGCTTGTTGTACTTGTATCTTTTTTTTCTATTTTAACCACAAACATTTCCACAAATTTGCACTTTTGGAATTTTTTGATTTTTAATATTTGGAAATCATGCAACATTTTGTGGCCGGCCAACTTAGATTTGAATTAAATTCCCCTCATTAACTGGCCATTTTAGGACTTAAACATTGTCATTGCGGAGATATAAAATGATAAATGTTTTTTTAACATTCAAAAATTTAGAATTTTTGCATGCATGTATGCGGGCAACATTTGTCTAGCATGATGGAGGCAGTTACTAAGAGTTTGAGTTGAAAAAATATGAAAATTTTCAAATTATGCTTTAAATATTTAAACAGCAAACTTTTAAATTAAAAGTTACAAATCCAAATAGAAATTATATTTAAACTTAATTATACTTACAAAGACCTTTTAGCCGCTTATATGTATTAGATAACAAATTTCAACGCACGTTGCCATCTCTGCTGGAAAAACTTAATACGAAACCCTTTGGACTTTATCTTTCTACAAATCTTAAATTTAACATAAATCTTTAATTGTTTTTATTTTACTTTACTTCATGCCATTCAAAGCACTTTCTAGCATTTATACATTTCTACAACAACTTCTACTACTTAAAAAAGCCTTTTTCAACAATTTTAATTTAAATTCAAATTCCAATTGACAATCAATACTCAACAAAATCCCACTTGCTCTATGTGCATGCGACAGAGTGCGTCTCAAGTTAAATTTGATAAATGCACCGCTGTGTCTGCTTAGACAATAATAAACAGAAAAGCCAGAAACAAATGCAAGGAATATTTCTGCATTAATGTTCAGTTTTAATCACCTAAAATGCTCGTTGAATACTAAATAAACATAAACAATTTTAAAAGCACTTTTTAGCGAAACGATGGTCAAGACTACAAAAAAAAAGGATTCTTAAAAAAGAAACCGCCAATTTATGGGTGCTTAGAAACCTAAACGTGATGGAACAAACGTAAATGCAAAAGACAGCAACAACAACTTTGTATGAAATCTACCAAACACTATCAACAACACCAACAGCACACATCTAACAGCAGTGACATTTCCTTTTGTCAGTGTCAAATGATGTCAAATTATGGCTTTTTTAAGAAAATATTCTACTATTATGCAATTTTTGTTTTGCTGCCTTGATCATCCATCACGAAGTATCATAAGGATGGAGAATAACGTGGGTATATTATATTTCTTAGTCTATATGTGACATTTATATGAAATTTCATAAAAGTTATACAAATTATAAGATTGAGTAAATTACTTTTAAGTATTCAGGACCATTATTCTGTAATTCGCTAAAGCTAAATTTCTATTTCTATTAAGATGAACGTAAAATTTTTTAAAGCTCTTACAAAATTTAAAACTGTAAAAACTTACATTTGTATTTAATGAGTTTAAGGAAAGATGTCCTACGAACAAAATAAGCCATAAATCATGAAAATCGATGAACAACTGTTAATTTTATTCACAATTAAGTGAAGGAAGTCAATAGACAAAAATTTCGATTTTCATACAGTACACATACACACCCGCACAAAATAAAATTTTTTGTTGCATGGAAATTGTGATTTTTACCAATTTAGTTCATTCACTTAATTGTAAATTAAATCAATATTTGTCCATCGATTTTCATAATTTATGTCTTATTTTATTCATAAAACACCTATCCATAGCACATATACTTAAAAATTTTGGATTTTGCAGTTTTAAATTTTATGAGCTTTTCGAGAAAAAAATTTACTTTTTCATACAAAATCACCATTTTCCAGACTAATTTGTGAATAAGTAAGAAATCACTGATTTCTTCACCTAATTGTATTAAAATAGTTTGAAGGTAATTTTATCATGCATCTTTTGATGCTGATTTGTTGGTCGAAATCAGACATACTCTAATCGACCTGAGGTGAAATATACTGGTGTGCCTAGTGGAAATATTGGATACGATCATAATTAAAAGCATTAAAAAAATTTCGATGTAATAGGGAAAAAATAAACTGAACACACAGTTTTTTTTTAACGCATGAAATTGATTTGAAAATTTTTTGTTTTGAAGTTGTGTGTATAAACAAAAAGCACAAGTGTGGTTGTTGATTGGGATAAGTGCCAAGTATGGAAAATTTCTAAGCCACCATAAAATAAGCTTAAAGTCAGGAAACATAGAGCTTTAATGCAATTGGTTTGATACCAGATATTTACTGCTTGACTTTGGGGGCTGAGTAGCGTAGAGTATAGAGAGCTATGACGATGGGATTGTGGTTAATCCCGAAAACATCGATGTTCAGTTCGACCTTTGCAAAAGTCAAGAAATTGGTATTTGTACTTTTCAATTGCCACATGCTTTGAAAAATGATTTCTCAATAAAAATGATTTACCTGTAAAAATTAAATTGAACGAACTTAAGCCTGAATAATAAATTTCTTTGGATAAATTTTTGTTTTGTTCAAAACTGGAAAAAAAATTACCAATTTGTAAGTCTGTGTAATAAAGGCGCTTACAATCAATACGGTAAGGGCCATATTCATAATAAATTATGGAAAGTTAATAAAGGATTTATGAAACAGATTTCCATAAAAAATAAGAGGATAAACTGTCGGAAGTTAAGGGGTAAACTACAAAAGAGATGTGTCTGTATATGTGATATTAGGGGTGATAGGAAATAAGGTAACCTATGCGAGTCGGCGATAAGCAGTCCGTTCTAATAATAATGGATATGCTGGCGGACTTCGTCTTACCCTCAACAAGAAGTTCGTTTCTCTAACCGGTTATTGGTGAGCTCTACTTCGGGAGCTCACGTGCTGGCTATGGTTACTACCATTAAGTTTCAGCTAAGTTTAAGTTAAGTTTCATTAAGATTCATAGAAAACAAATAAGTAGAAATAGTTCAAAAGGCATTTTTACAAAATTGTACAGACACGGGCCCCCAATAACCTCATCAGGTAGTTACTTTAAAATTACTAGGTTAATTTGTCAGCGGAAAATAAAAGTTTAGCCCAGAAATGTTTATTTTTTATTCCTCTATTACATATTGCATCTTCAATATAATTTAATTTATCAAGAAGTAGGTACACTTACATATGTCTTCAATTGTTAATTATTCAAACCCCGCAAGCGGTTTACCAAAAATTTGGTTTCTTTCATTGCTTCTAAACTGGCATCTATTTCGCTACACTGCCATCCGCCTTGTACGAAAGTCTTTCTATCACAGGCTTCTATATCGAGTGCCGTTAGTCCATTCCAAAAAGCACATTAGTACAATTTTCCGATATACATTTTAAAAAGGGCTTATAGATCTAAAAAAAATACCTTTTCCAAAAAAATTTTTTCAAAAAATACCATCGACACAAAGTTCATCTTAATAAAAGTACGTTTTCAAAAAAGTAGCTTAACTAAAAAGACCAGTACTAAAGAGTACGTTTAAAAAAAAATCCTTTTTCAAAAAGTAGCATTACCAAAAAAATATTTTTTTAATTTTCCTTTTTCAAAATATTTTCAAAAAAGTACATCTGGAAAAAGTGCTTTTTCAAAAAGTACAATTGCCAAAAGTACATTTTTTCTAAAAAGGTACGTTTTCTAAAAAAGTACCTTTTAAAAAAGGTCCCATTTTTCAAAAAATAGTGGTGCCGTGTTTGAAAAAAAATTGTTTTGAATTACTGTTTCGAGGTAGAATAAAATAAAAAAAAGTTAAAAAGTGATTCTTATAGAAAATCGTTTGATCTTTTGAAAAAAAAAATTATTTAATTTAAAAAAATTCATGATCAAAACTGGAAATGAAAATTTTTCTATCTTGGGCCCTCTTGATTTTTTTTTTACTTTTTATTTTTAAAAAAACCAGCCTAGATTGTCCTCATTATACTGTAAAATATTGATAATGGGATCTTCATAAGTTTACAAGTTATGCAAATTTCTTTACATGAACTCCACTTTTTGGTCATTGTTATAGAGAATCGGTATAAGATATCGTTCAAACCTTACGTTGAATGTATTAGGTATTTTCAACACTTTTATGTAAAAGTCCACGAGAAATAATTCACTGCAACATTTTAGCTCTCTAACGCTTCGCAGTATGGGTCTTTTTGACCCTTTCTTAAAAAGGATCAAAAAACTCCCTTTCGGCGGCGAGATAGCGAGCTAAAATATTCTACCAAAAAGTTCCGCATAAAAATTTTATATAAGTCTCTAAATACAATAATTTTCTAAACTCAACTGGAATACGAAATTAACCCTCAAGCTATTTCAAGTTTCTACTGATCTCTGGCGTTCCAAATGAGTTTAGAAATTTCTTGTCTTAAAAGACTTATAATATAGATGTTCCATTGTGGTGTTATATTAAAGAACACAAAATGAACTTAAAAATAGCATATGTTTCGGTTTTATTTCTCAATCTTCAGAGGGCCTCTCGCCCCTTCTAATTTTTATAAAATGATGCCTCTGGTACAACTAGTATAGGTGCAAAATCTTGACTCATTATACGTTCTGGTTCGCGAATTATAGCGACTTAAAAATGAGAAAATTTAACAAAAATGTACTAAACCACAAAAAAATAAATAAAATTCAACAAAAATATAATAAAACGACTTAACAAAAGCGGTATTCAGTTTTTGGTGCAAATGGTCCTGTAAGGGTCAAATGCAGAATATCGCAGCTGTTTTATGAAATCTAAAAGCTACGATATTTTGCATTTGCTCTTTCGCAAGACTATTTTCACCAAACAGTGAATAGCGCCAAAATTATGTATATATATAAATCTACTTACTCTAGACGTCGCATTTAAAAAGAACCATGAATTTGTGGACTTTTCATGTTATGCTTTTATTTTGCAGTATTCAGAGCTCATATTATGTGAACATAAGGTCACTAAAAATTTACCTCTGAAGATTGAAAAATAAAATCATAACATATGTCATTTTAAACTCCATTTTGTGTCCTCTAATATGACACCACAGTGGAGAACATATAGTGTAAGTAAGTTTAAATACATACACAATTTTGCAAGGTCGACTTAATACATTTTTGTTGCATTTTTAAATTTTCTAGTCGTGGTACTTACACCAGAGGCATCATTCGTATAAAATTTTATAAAAATCGGAATAGAGAAACAAACTAGTTTATTGGTTTTATTTGTTTTCACTGTATATAAAGCTTCATATCAATTAATGCGGGCTATGTACTTACTTCCGACTTATGGTTTCTTGGCGAAAATTTCTTAGAATTATCCTTATATTACGTTTCTGTTATACAATTTTTTCGTTTTTTCCCTCCATACAAATTGAGCTACCAAAAAGAAATTTTGGTAAAAAAAACAAATAAACTCTCATATTTTTCTAGTTCAGACATCGAAAAAAAATTAAATCGAGAATGGGGGCACACTAGGTTTTCTAATGCACAGCGGAGGCTTTCTGCTATACAAGTAATATACAAGTAAATAAATATGAAATAATACTCCTAGCACATAGTTGAGAAGCTAAATCGTTAATATATCTTAATAATAATTACCCTATCCATTCGTCAAATGATTTTGCATTGGAAGAACATTCTAATCATACACTATTTAACACAGAAGTAACCACTGCTGAACCATAAAATGTCTAAAAGTTTATTAAAGAGGCTATCATAGTATTTCATTTAACACTAACCGAAAGTGATAATAGTTACCCATAGAAGTTGCGTAGGGCCAGGTGCGGATCCAGCTGATTTTTTTTTGGGGGGGGGGGGACTTTCATATGAAACATATAATTTTGAAAATTTTCATTTAGAAACTCAATACAATTAATACAATTAATTTTGTTCGGATCCACGCCTGCGTAGGGCACTCTAACAAGTCGACTTAACTACAAAAATACTGTCACATGCTTATTAATACAATACGAAATGTAAATGAAATCTTAAAATAAACTTAAAAAAAAACTACGCTTATGCAATAGAATTACAGGAATTAAAAAGTATTTTTAAATATTTATCAAGAAGATTTTCTTCTATTTTATAGAAATTAATTGAATAATGAGTTCAGTGACACCATTTATAAACACCTTTTAAAATTTCTTGTGATTTTTGCTAATATTTGATTAAAACAATGCAAATGAAAATGTAGATAGAACAAAGACTGTAAAATAATAAAGGAATTTCGCAGAGTCTAGTAGCTGTTGTCTGAGCTGTATGTGCTAAAGTTTTCTATAACTGATATTCTTCATGACAAAAATTTTATAATAAAATGCCCATTTTTACATGTTTAGGTGAGTATAGCTTCCATTATTTTGAAATTCATTATTTTCAGAACTGATGTCAATACAAAAATTGTTTTGGTGCACTGTGTGAGGACTAGGACTGGCATCAAGCGTGTGGCTCAGTATAAAACTTCTGCCTTAGTTTAAGGCTTTTTACTTTTTATTAGAGTTATAAGACATTAGCAGAAAACGTTTGTCTTGTTATAAGCTTTGGAATAAGACATTTGGCTTAGTTTTACATATTTGTCATAACCACTTGACTTGAGATGAGACAATAAATGAGTGTTAGCTAAAGCGAAGAATTTTTGATACAAAAGTGTTTGCTAAATGTTCGGATTTTTATACAATTCACATCCACACACACACACACACACACACACACACACACATCTTATGGAAATTACGGTTTTTGACAAATGAGTTCCTTCACTTAATTATCAATAAAATCAAGGTTTGTAAAACTTTTTTTAAATTTTTTTTAACAAACACAGTCCGCGAAGGCGATTCAACTTGTCCGCGGATTTTTCGATTTTTATGATATATGGCTTATTTTATTTCTAGTACACACACATAGATTAATGAGAAAAATGTAAAGAAATCCAAAAAATTTTAATTTTGCAAAGCAAAACTCGCCGCTAAATTCTGAATAGCTCCGAAACAGTTCAAAATATGACTAGACGACTTAAAGGCAATTTAATTCGGCATCTTTTAGTGGTTTACTTATTCAAATCGGTCTATCTGTTTTCGTGTTAAGGTAAAGTATATTGATGTTCATATGCATTTGATAGAAAAACAACCGAAAACGGAGTTTTGCATATTAAGCTTTGTATATTATTTTTCATATTTTTATTAAAAAGCGCGAAAAGAACTTTTTTTCCAAATCAAAATTATCGAGATTTCTGGCAATAACTACAAAGCTGTAAATATCAAGTTTTTCGTGGTTATTAGGATATTTAATTTTCGTTTTCACTGTCCTCAAGTTTATTTAGAAAACGCTATATTCTGTTCGTTTTTTGTTTTTGTAACCTTGTGTAATATTTAAGTAGTTCTTACTGCTCTGATTATATTAACCAACATTTTTGCAAATGTTTGTTTTTCTTAAAGTAGTTTTAACAAGATTAACTGGACTTAAAGCACTCTATATTTCAACACTAGACAATGGAAGAGAGGAAGGAACGAAAATGTAATTGAGATTTTCGCGTTATCAACATGGCAAATCGGTACAATTTTCGCTTTAGAAAATCGTAAATAGAAACAATTTCAACTTCTTTTATAACACCGTTCTACACAGTTTTTTACACATGAAGAAGACCTATATATTCTGAATCTACGTCGAAAAATAGAATACCCGTGTCTCCCAGTTTTTTTAGATCAATTCGTATTTTTTATACTATTTTACACAAAAAAAATTACATTCATAACATAGCCTTATGTGTTATGAACATGTGAACAGGCTCTACTGACATGACATGAGACGGAGGGTATTGCTGACTCACTCTCGACAGCCCAGCAAACAAAAGGGAAATAAGAAAGTATTGGTGTTCCCTCTTCCCAGGAAACAATTCTGGCCGACGTGTCTAACATCGGAAAAAATCTGAGACTTTACCAGACAATCAGCGGAGTTGTCTAAAATTCCCTCAGACATTTGGCGGAGCAGTAGGCAGTTTTCTGGTACGGCGTTTCTGCACATTGTCTGAAATTTTATCCGATTAACATCAGAATAATCTGCAAATTATCCGAAGGCAATTTAATTTCCTTTAAGGCATTTAACAGAGTAGTCTGCACATTTTCTGATCTACGTCTTACAACTTTTAGCAGTCACTTCTGCACATTGTCTGATTTTAGTTTTCCTAACAATTCTCATTTATCTCTTAATTTTATGTAGAATACTGGTATTATGATTAATTTTTTTTTTTAAATATAAATTTGCAATTTTTGCAAATTAATCTAGAAAAAGTGGAATACACGTGTATTTTATTTTTTGCTCCTCTTTCAAAATATACAAATTTGTTCCATGTGTACAACCAAAAGTTCAGTTTTGTAGAACGGTGTAATAAGAACTGATTTCTTATTGCGATTCTTAAAATTTTGAAGAAAAATCATTTAAAGCAGGGACCGAAAATAAGAGTTATTATCAAAAACTCAAGTCAAAAAGTCAGACAGAAAGAATTTGTCTATACGATATTTGAGTATAGCATTGTGATGGTCTTTAGATAAGGAATAAAAATCTAAAAATACTTTTATTTCTTTACTTTTTTCAAAAAAGGCAAAATACAACTGTTGTTTTTTTTACTGATACTTTGTCTGTCAAAAATAAAAGTTATAATTTGACCGATATATTTTCGGTCAAAAATAAAAGTTAAAGTTTAAACGGACTCAGAAGTCGCTACACCAGCATTCTTTGTTTATTTTAACCACTTGTCATGCTTGATATTAATGAGCAGGAGCATCAACTATTGAACCAATTTATTTAACGAAATTGAATATAAGAGCTATTGCTGCTCTTTATATTCACCATGTCAGATTGTTAGTTCCAAATATTACTTGCTCTTTTTTCAAATTGTAACTTTTATTTTTGACCGAAAAAATATAGGTAAAATTTTAACTTTTATTTTTGCAAAAAAAATATCAGTCACATTTTAACTTTTATTTTTGACCAAAAAATATCCATCAAATTTTAACTATAGTTTTTAACAATTGAAGTTGTGTAGTTTTTAACCTAAAAAATAGTAGTCAAAAACCGAAAACATATTGGTAAAAAAATAACTATTATTATTTGACTTTTTCGAATAAAGTCATAACAGTGGCGGTCCCTGATTTAGGGCCATTATTACAACTTGGCAATAGTTAAAGACAGGATTTTGTGTTACGGATAAACAGTTTGGCATTATTACAAATTTACTTTAATCTACCAGGTAGGATGAACTTCCTTTAACTTATCGCTCACTTTCAGTTAAAGTAAAATTGGAATAAATATAAACTGTTTATTCGTGCGACAAAATTTTGCCTTTAACTATTGCCAAGTTGTAATAATGGCCCTTAAAGTATTAAATTAAAAATATATTATGTATGTATCAAAAAGAAACTTTTTTTGCTATTCTCTCAAACGTTTCTAGCAGGTATAAGAAAAGCTTTCCGTTAATATCAGCTTCATATTTATATTCTATTCTATTCAAATTGATTATTAGGCTAAGGTTGGTAACGTTATATTCAGAAAGAATTGGGCATGATTAATATTCCAAGGAACAAGAGAAAAATGAACATCAACTTAATTTTTCAACGTACACAGCAGAACAGAATAGCGCTACTTTCGGAAGCCGCTACACTTCCATCGTCAGTGCTCACGTGTATTTTGCTTATCACCACTTGCCAGGTGATTTTTAATTCTTATATATACAACTTTTTCGTGAAAATTTAATACGAGAATTAAATCAATTAAAGAATTAAAAATTACTTTATTAATATTTTTAAACCTTTAAGTGAAAGAGAATTTCATGGAGAACAAATGAAGCTTAAAGTTGTTAGGATCCAACGAAAATTTAATTTGGGTCCGCTGAACAGGAACATTAAATCTTTTCATCTGTAAGCGTTTTAGCTATTTTTTGGATAAATAAACTTTTTTTAAAATTGCTTAGTTTTATGGAAAAATAAAAAAGTTTTTTTACAAACAAACAAAAACTTTTATAGCAAAAGTCGGCTCAACCGGATAATTTTGTAAATGCGGCTGACGAAAATAAGCCAATTCCAGCCGGCCCATCCGCGGCGGCTTGATGAATGAAATTAAGGCTGGTGACGACTGTCAGGCGGCTGTCAGCCACTCGAATTGAACCTCTGGTGAGGAACCCAAAAAATTACCTTTTTTTGTAGTTTTGTTTGGCTAATACGAAAAAAAATTTTACATGTAATTTATATGTAAAAACTGAAATCGTTGAGAGTCATGTAGAATAAAAAAAATATGGAACTGATATTAAGGGAGAGCTTTTTATACCTGCTAGAAGCTTTTGAGATGATAGCTTTCAAAAAAAAAACAAAAAAAACATTTTTAAGCCCCTAACCCTACGTCTATACCTGATATATTTTTATTATGACAAATGTCAAATTCCATATATGAACAAACAGCTAACATAAAACAAATTATTTTTCAATATATAGTTTGACTTATGTCATGATAAAAATATATCAGGTATAAACGTAGGGTAATGTACATACTAACAAAAGCCAGAAAATTGTTAAGCTGGTAACACTGTAACGGAGTAAGTTTGAAATAAAAATAGGTAATGTTTAATATTTATATGTTAAGTATACGTAACCTAACCAGACATCTCGCTTTTGGTCGATCCCACCTAAAATTTTTTTCCCGCAATTTCATGTAAGAAAACATATAAAAAAAGCAAAACATAATAAACCTTTGGTGAAAATAGGAAGCAATAAATACAGCACAAAATAATCTTTTACAAGCCAAAAAAATGGTTGAATTACACTAGTTTACAAAAACAAATGAATCTTGAAAATAGATTTTTTGTAAAGCTTATTTCAGTTCACTGAAAACGAATATTAATTCATTCATTCATTCATATATTTCTTCTCAACAAACGAAAACGTGCTTTTTAGGGTTCCTGTACACCAAAAGTGTAAAGGAACCCTATTGTTTTCGCTACGCTGTCCGTCCGTCTGTCTGTCACAGGCTGTTTTCTCGGACACCGTAAGAGCTACGGACCTGAAATTTTCATAGGATATGTAGAGCTTTTGCCGCTACAACAACAAATATATGACAGTTAAAAATCAAAAGGGGGTTCTAAAGCGAGCAACGAAAAATGTTGAAATACTAATGTAGTGTTTTCTCGGGAACCGTAGAGCTAAGGACCTGAAATTTTCACATAATATGTAAAACTTTGACCGCTACAACAATAAATATATGACAATTAAAAATGAAAGGGTGTTCTAGAGCGAGCAACGCAACATGCTGAAATACTAATGTAATATACAGACATTTATATATAGACACTTTAAATATTTTAAAGTAAGTGCTAATTGGTGTAGTCTGTAGAATAGACTACACCAATTGACACCGATATTTAAAACAATACAAATTAAAGGGTGTTCTATCAGTCAATGTAATTTTACTATGTAATTTAGACAATCTGCTCTATCTTCGGAACCGTGAGAGCTACGGACCTGAAATTTTCACAGAATATGTAAAACTTCGGCCGCTACAACAACAAATATATGACAATTAAAAATGAAAGGGTGTTCTAAGGCGAGCAACGCAACATGTTAAAATACTAATGTAATATACAGACACTTATATATAGACACTTTACATTTTTTAAAGTAAGTGCTAATTTGTGTAGTCTGTAGAATAGACTACACCAATTGACACCGATATTTAAAACAATAAAATTTAAAGTGTATTCTATTCGTTATTGTAATTTTGACTATGCAATTGAGACAATATGCTGTATCTTGAAACCGTAAGATGTAAAATCTTGAAATTTTAAAACACGCTAAAACTAAAAAAATCCAAAATTAAAAAATTTCAAAATGAAAAAAACGCAAAAATGAAAAAAGCACTTGAAGGAAAAAAGCGCCAAAATTAAAAAAATCGCTAAAACGCAATATATCACCAAAGTTAAAAAGATCGCCAAAAAAACTAAAAAAACGTAAAAAATCTAAAAAGTCTTCAAAACGAAAAATCGCCAAAACTAAATAAATCATCAATTAATGAAAAAATCGCAAAAAAATGAAAAAAATCACAAAAACGAAAAAAAACGCAAAAAAACCAAAAAAAAAGCGCCAAAATTAAAAAAACGCCAAAAACCAAAACAAAAATCGCCAAAACGAAAAAAGTGTCAAAACAAAAAAAAATCGCTAAAACTAAAAAACCACAAAAAACCGAAAAAATCGCCAAAAACGACAAAAGCGCCAAAACTGAAAAAATCGCCACAACTAAAATAAATCGCTGAAACTAAAAATATCGTCAGAAAGTGAAAACGTTAAATAAATGCCATAACCAAAAAAATCGCCAAAACTAAACAAATCGGCAAAAAAACAAAAAAAAATTTAAAAAACGAAAAATCGCCAGAAAAAAATTTAAAAAAAAATCACGAAAAGCGCCAAAACAAAAAAACCAAAAAAAAACAATGAAAAATATAAAAAAAATAAAAAACTAAAACTAAACAACACAGCACAACGAAAAAACTGGGGCAAAAACAAACGGGGCAAAAACAAAAAGGGATATACATATGTGTATTCGTACGGAACCCTTCGTGAGCGGGCCAAAGTCACACTTTTTTAGTTGTTGCCAAAAATATCGAAAATGTTTTAACTAAATAAAAAATATTTTACATTGTTTCGTAGATATCTTTCTCCCTTTTCATTATGAATTACGATTGTATTGGTTGGACTAAGACGCATTGATTTAAGGACTTTTAGAATTTGAAAAAATTCATTTTAAACGTTTCTTCAACATTCATTATTAAAAAATGTCTCCATTAAGATGGACCAAAATTTTTAAAAAACGTTTTGAAAACCGAAAGTAAAAGATAATTTTGTGCCGAATAGGTAAAACATGGTTAATATTTGACAAAAAATAGCAAAGTTACAAGACAATAATTATTTGGCTACAAAGTAAATCTAAGCAATTTTGTATGAAAAATAACTTCGGATATTTTCGCTTACTGGCTTATGACTTCCTTATTTTAATCAGATCTTACTTAACGACTTTATGTTTCGTGTATTTGAAAAAAAAATTTGCTTTATCCTGTAGGCTTCAAACAATTTATAAAATATTTTTCCACCTTAATGGACAAAATAAAAATCATTAATTAAAAAAAGTTCCTAAAATGCACTTTTTTATATTTAAGGCTTTAAATAGGGTATGTAATTCCCCGGACTTTTTCCGTTCCTGAGAAACGGGAAATAAAATTTCTTATTCCCGATATGAAGATGCCGTCTTTGTTCAACACTTTATACCACTATCTTTTCAATGTCTGATATAATTTTTCTATTGTACTTTTTCCACAAAAGAATAAAAAAGATAAAAAGTTGTCGTATAAAATATTTTAGAACACTTAAAGTATGAATTGCATGAGAAACCTTTATAACATCGATTTCATTGGGGAATTGTAGCAAATATCACAGGAAGTCAATAGTACTTCTACCTTTGTATGTAGGGAACATTGGACGTAATAGTTAGTTTTAATGAAATATTTTTATACTGCTGATTGTGTAACAAAACAACGAGCCGCATTGTATTCCCTAAAATTTCCGGACAAAATTTTACAGGATTCGTTCTAAAAAAATTCCCGAGATTTTTCGCGAATTTTTTCCCATGTAGAAACTCTACTTGTAACTTTATGAATTTCTTAAGTACATATGGATCTGTGATACATATTTGTAAGAAATCATATACATATAATCATAGAAATGGGGTGTATTTACAACATCCTGCCTTCCACAAAGATATTTTTTTTTAATCCCGCTTTTTTGTCATATTTTCTTCAAAATCCCGTTCTGGTCACGTTAAGTATACGTCCCGTTGTTTTATTGTTTGGAAAATTTTCAGTTGTAAGATGCTCGGGTCTTAAGTCTTTTGTTTCGCACGAACACTAATCCAAAACAAAGTCATATTATTTTAGATATATAGAAGTGTTCAAAAAAGTAACCGATATTCTAACTTTTCTTTACTAATAATGCTCTGTTGGAATTAATAAAATTCTTTGGCATTGAACAGAAAAAAACTCGAAATGAAGAATGTCTGATGAAATCGTCGTTTTTTTAATTTCGAACAACTAATAAATTTTAGGCAAAATAACGTTAAAATTTTTTCGATGTGAAAAATTAACTCTTTTAAGTTGAAAGTGCGATAATTCTAGTTATTTCCTTCGATTTTTTTTTCTAAAAGATATTACAAGTACTAAAAGTGTCTTATTCTTATCCAAAATTTATTATTACGAGTACTTTTAGATCCCTTTTCCCTCTTTCAGTTTGATTTCCAACCATAGTGCATTTACATCATTTCCTTGTTACATGCTTTTTATCTTCTTTGCTTTTTCCTTGAAGCAGTTGTTCCACGACTTTTGTTATTATTATATTTCTTATTTTCGTTCTGTAAATACTGTTTTTATGTTCTACAGCAATCATTTTAAATTACATTGTTGCATTAATTGTCATAATTATTGTCGCCGTCAACTAATTTTGAGAAACTATTCTTTTTCAGTAATAATACTTGAATTTTATGTTACGAACAGGAAACATTTTAAGAATCAAAGATCGAGGGACTCTTGAAAAGTAGATGAAAATTTAAGAACAAGTAAGAAATTCACTTTCAATTTTAGTTGCGTTATATCTTGTGCTAAAAGTATGAACTGTAATCGGCTCAATGGAGTGAAATCTAAATGTAGATTTTATTATTCAATACATGCAGAATAAACTTTGTCTCGAGAAGAATTACAAAATTGTGCAAAATAACTACAAATATATAATTTTTTTAGACACCATTAAGTTCACGAACGGTCATCGCTAGACACTTAAATCTTCATAAATCTAGCGGAGCCATAATTCTTTTTTTAAGAGTCGCCCTAATATACATATACTTATATATCTGTGTATACAAATAATACTTTCCAGTGAAAAAAAAACTTCCTATCAATAATGGAAATCGATCAAAAATATCATGAAAATATAAAACAAAGAAAATGTTCATTTAAGTAAAAATAACAATTTGCATAACAAAACTTTTTTACGAAATAATTGTTAATGGTACCACGTGTAAAAACTAACTTATAATTAAACCATCACTTTGATGCAAATACATCATCAATCAACAGCCATCCAAGCATACTCAAACACAAACAATAGCACCTGTATTGATGATGTTTTACTTACTGGCCATTTAGAAACGCATTTAAATTATATCTTCCAAAGGGAGCCTTCGGTTATAGCAATTGTTTGTGAAAATTTTATTATCATTTTTTTTCTTCTTTAAGTTAAAGCACAACATGGGATTTCAGAAAAAAACAAACTACCACTTCAATATTACATCAAGTAAATCATTGACAATTAAACAGCTAATATAATCAGTAAGCTGTCTTTAAAGTACATCAACTAATAAGAATTTAAATACATACATTACATAGAATATTAAAAAATGTTAAGCCATGAAATTCTTTCCAAAGGAAATAAGCTATTATATTAATCATACCACGAAATCTTGATGTCATTATTTTTTAAAACTAAAGCTTATGGCAAAAAAACCATTAGATGCCATAAAGCCGGTATTTGGACTAGAACGTTTGTTACAATATGCAACAAAATGAAAACTACAGGTCCATGAAGCACCACTATATTTTTTAATTTCTGATGGTCCTCTAACAACAAAAACAGTAGAACTTTGAAATTCTATGGATACGTTTTCTTAACTTTTCTAAAATTTTGGATTTTTCAAGAGCATTTCTTTTATATACTTTAATGATTTCGAAATTATTCAGACCGCAATGATGGAAATATATTTTTTTTTTAGGAAAAATTAAAAAGTTTTAGGTTTTAAGAAATTTATAAACAAATCGAAAATGTCGAACACATATTCATTTATTTTTCTCAACAAGCGTTTTTTCGCATTTCATAAAGCTATTTCCAAAAATCTTCAAAACTGTTTATTTGAATTAAGCCAATTCTGCACTGTGGATATGGTTTTCATCTTTCAGTCGATATTCAGAATATGTCAAATTTCACTGAGTTACAGGTTTTTAGAATTGAAAAAATTTAATTTTTCTGCGTTTTTTTTTTTCAAAATATACCATGTTAATTTTTAAAATCTATTTAAAATCCATATCTTAAAGAAAATTTTATTCCAAATATAGCAACCGTAAAATTGGTTACATCGGACAAAATATGAGAAAGTTACAACATATTTGGTGAGCACATTTAAATTTGAATTTTCATTCGTTGGTTCTTAGATTAGTACGAGTTTTTACTTATAAGTCCATTACTTTTACATATTGAAAAGTTAAAGGTCGATATATCGCATATCAAAATTTACAAAGTTATGTGTCGTTTTCAATATTGTATTCAGATTTTAGCAATTTGAATTTTTATGAAAGACTTATGCTAAGACAAGTAGAAAAATAATGCTATGTGGTATTTTGTTCATATTAAATTTTTTTCTAAATGCTAAAAAATTTTCATTATTGATATTTTTCAAAGAAATTTTCTAGTTATATGGGAAATAACGTAACTATTTAGTACTCAGCAAGTATAGAAAACTATGATTTGTTTCTGAAAATCATCAGAATTCCTAAGAAAGTTCCAAAAAATCTCAAAAATGGTTTGATTTCGAAAGAGTACACGCCCACTGAAAATTGTAAACTTGATTGATTAATTTTCTAAAATCATTTCTGTGAAGATAGCTTTAAGACATGCATATAATAATTATATGATCCTTAAGAAAAAAAAATTTCGCCAAAAATGTTCATAAATTCAACATTTTGAAATTTTTAAACTAAAAACTGTGTATTTTCCAACTCTAAAAGAATATTTGCAGAAGCATTTTTTAGTTAGTGGAGTTCCGAAACTTTACAAAAATTCAATAGTAGGTGCGATTCGTCACGAGATGGGGCGACATATCTGTTAATTGGGTTTACTAAATTAATAGGATTTTCACTGGGTTGTTTGCTGCTGCCGTCGCTGGCAGTGTAGTCAAAAGGGTTCTGATGAGAAGACTGTGCTGGTCTCGAAACATATGATGTCAGTTCAACCTTCCAACATTTTCTTTGAATTTTCAATATTTACATGCTTTAGAATTTCTGTCTTAAATAAAAAATAATTTAATCGAAAGATTAAATTAAAAACGAACTTGAGCCAAACTAATTAAAATAACTTTGGATAAAAAACCATACAGTTCGACTAAAATGCATAACAAAATTTTTTTAAATATTCGCAATTTTGTCGTGTAACTAACAAAAAAAAAACAATTGTGACAATCGGCTGTTATTTGTATCTGATAACTTAAAAATACTGGACCAAGGATTTGAAAAATAAAGACATATTAATATTATTAGTATTACTCACTACTCTCTAAAACATTTTTGTTGAAAATTAGGTCGATAATAGTCGGCAACACTTTACAGATTATTATCGACCTAAAATTACACACGCATTGTTTTTGAACAAAATGTTTTTACTATAAAAGCGACTGGGTGCGTGCAGGTTTGAACCGCGACCTCCTGTCTGATAGTCTGACTTATCTACCATTCAGCCACAGCCGTATTATACTTTATGTTACATTTTTTCCACTTGGACTAAATATGTTTAATTCGAAAGGGTTTTCTTTAATAAAATAGCTACAAAATCGATGTAATTTTAGACAAGGAGAATTTTTCAACACAAATTTAGACAATATATGATCGTAAATTTGAAGTAATATTTTAGAGTGTAACTATAATTGTTTAACAAAATAAATTTTTTTTAGAGCTTTATAAGGTCTATAAGGACGTAAGAAATTTTTGGTATGGAGTGAGAAACAGAGAAATGACAAGCGCGGAAAATTTTTTGAAAACCGAAGAAAAGCAAATACACGTGAGCACTGACGATGGAAGTGTAGTGGCTTCCGAAAGTGGCGCTACTCTATTCTGCTGCGTACGTTGAAAAATTAAGTTGATGCTAATTTTTCCCTTGTTCCTTGGAATATTAATCATGCCCAATTCTTTCTGAATATAACGCTACGAACCTTAGCCTAATAATCAATTTAGATTCACAAAGCAAACACGTTCGAAATAATCATATTAATAAAGTGCATACCTCTTCTCCTGAGCAATATACGAAGCTCATGTTTCTAAATTAAACAAGAACACTGCTCTGATATCTTCTTGTAAAATTTTATACTGATCGGCCTATAGACTTAGAAATGCTTGATATATTTACAAAATGTTTAATTCTGCTACACTGGCATTTCTCTTATACTCATACTACATACAAAAATGTTTTTATTAAAATTAAAATTCTGATGTTTTCACTAAATCTGTTGTAACTTTCTCACATTTTGCCCGATATTAACAAGTTTTACTTTTTGTACGTTGGGAACAAAATTTTCTTTAAGATATGAATAGAAAATAGATTTAAAAAATTTTATTTTGCCTTACTGTAGCGATTAAAAATGGTGGATTTTGAAAAAAAACGTAAAAATAAAAAAAGTTTCAAATCCAAAGGCTTGTAACTCAGTAAAATTTTATCCAATCAACAGAGTGTAAAAACGAACTGAAAGATGAAAAACATATCTATGCAACAGTACAAAATTTGTTTAATTCAAATAAACCGTTCCAAGAGAAGTAAATATTCACCCTTATTGCGAATGTCAACGTCGCCACAAGTGACGTCGACGGTGCAATAATGGCATTGCCGTTGTCAATATTGACAGATTTCGATAACAATTGACAGCTGCTTTGCATTATAATAGGCGAGTTAAAGACAACATTGTGTTAAATTGGCTCTGTTTTTTTCGACACAATTTTTACCAACGACTCGATAGAAAGTTTTAGCTGTCACGGTTATTTATTTGAAAAAGTATTTAAAATAGTAAAAATATTAAAATAACAACCAACAAACAATTTGAGGAATTCAGCGGTTTGGAAGTAAACCAAACCTAGCAAAAGGATTTCATAGGAGCAGAACTCCTAATCATTTTGAGAAAGGATTATAATAAATTGCGGAGAAATTAAATCTATTGGACCACTAATTAGACATAGCGATGGTTGGCAAACGGTAAGCAGCAGAAAATATATCGCCATATAAAATGCAAAAGCGGCGCCCTATCATAATTTTTAAAAGGAAAGATAGGTAACTTAATAAAAAGGAAACTATTGGGAGTATAAAAATGATTTTTTTCTGGGTAGTATCATTAATAAAGTCTGAATTAATGATACTATATTGAAAAAACATAATCACAATAGTTTTTATCTTCTGAAAATTTTTAAAAATTGATGATAGGCACTTTTGCGTTTTATATGACGATATGCATAGGATACCCGTTAACTTCCACATATGCTATTCGAGTGGAAGAAGCCACTTCTAGAAACGCATTACATATTAGCGAAACACAATACCAACCAAAAGGATGTTTTTTGTGCAGAAAAGAAAATTATGGAAAATGAAGAAAAGAAAATGATGGAAAGATAACACCAAGGAGAAGAACTTTTCAAAAGAGAAGAAATCTTTATTTGTCTGCTTCTTCACTAAAGCTTTCAATTGAATACAACATTAACCCTAGAATGGTAAACATATATGTTAGCCCCTTAATGGTAAACTTCCCCTGGGAGGCGACTTTTATAAAAAACACACATCTCACCTTAAAAAAATAAAAATTTATGAAAACAAACAGAATTATATTATCACATATTATTGGTAGCAAAAATAAAGAAAAAACAATTAATTTTTAAATATCTATAACATACTATAGGCATATTTGTAGATACCATATTTTAATCAGTGATATAAAAAGATGTTTTACAAAAAAATAAAAAAATTCAAAAGTCTCCGCTCGAGATAAAAAACTTTTGTATGTTATAGACCTTAGATCTAATTAGCATACATATTAAAATATAATATTAAGCTGATGACAATAAAAAAATTTTCCAGAGCAAAATAAACTTTATAGTTTTTTTACCTATTTTTTACATCACATTGCGAAAAGTTTGGTGATATGTGCTCTAAGCAGTAAGTTTTCTAGCATTTTACGCCGATATATATATGCTTCTATACGCTTCAATTTCAGAGCACATAAATCGCATTTTGATGTTTTTTTGCTTGGTTAGTCTGTATCATCGTTAGTAGCATGATCAATCGCGTCAAGCTCATTTCCATCTGGCGATATCTAGTCCAGCCAGTTTAGTAGCTGCGCCTTAGAAGTAATCATCTAAAAAAACTATTAAAATTATACGCAAACTCAAACGAACACAACGCGACGTAGCAACACAAAATGGGTCTGCGAGCAGGTTCGTATCATGCTTAACTGAGTTGACACGAGCACACACTTTGATACGAGGAAGCGATCAAGATATATCGCAAAAAGAAAAATTGTCTTCGCCTCACAGGCGATGTTTACCATTCTAGGGTTAAAAAATTTCAATAAACCAATGCAATAAATAAATTGAATAAACGTCAAAATGATTGCGATGATATTTATTTTCTTCATGATATTTATTTTCTTCATATAGAAACCAGCTATGTAAAGAAGAGATGATATTTCCACATAATGCACAGTGTGATATTTCGACAATCTAAGTGGATAAAAATCGATTTTTTCAATTAAAATTTACAAAAAATTTTTTATCAGATGTGAAAGACAACTTCTCATCAAATAAGAATATATAAAAATTTTGTGTAATTTGTCAACACTAACCATATCACGGTACTTTCCACCTAAACATCTTTGAGTTAATTAAAAATGAGAAAAACACATACTGAAAGTTGCCAATAGAAGCGTATAAATTTTTACTGTTATCGTCTTTTCTATAATTATTTTTACATTTAGTAGATGATCTACTGGTTCGCTTATATCAAAGGTAACATTACTATTTAGTGCAAAATATGCGTAGTGTTATTTAAGGAAAAGCTCATACATTTTTTTTAGTTTGAGAAAAATTACTGAATTCAAAATCAAGATTAATTCTAAATAGATATTCAGCCTTATTCAACTTTGAAATTGCATTTGGCAAAAAACTAGACTCGTGTATTATACAAATTGGAGAAAAAAAACATTGCGCATGTGTGCGGGATTTAAAAATATTCGTGCTTAAATGCAAATGGCTCTACTAATAAAATACAAACCATTGTGATTATATAAAGGATTTTGTTTCTGGGTATAATTAATAAAATCTAAATTAATGGTACTATCCTGGAAAAAAAATTTTATGTAATCACAATAGTTTGCATTTTATTAAGTTTTTTGTTTCTCTTGAAAATTTTTTAAAAATTATGTTAAGTCCTTTTGCTTTTTATATGACGATATATAAATTACTTCTTTTATTTTTAATTAATCTATTTAATAACCAAAAACGTAAAAAAATAATTTTGTCCATCTAGTTTGTCCAAATAACACACTGTGTATTGATTGAATGGAAACATTTTATTTATTATAAAATTGTGTCAACTTGTAGAAAACAGTTTATTTAATCACCTTTTTTATTTTTATATATGTAGCCAAGGAGCATATCTACAACCAGGTGTCTCCAATACACTACTCAGTTTTTTAAATTGCGTTGTGAAGAAACTGATCCACAGATTTTATTATAACTTGAGAAAGTCTCGTCCAATTTAGCTAAAAATTAATTTGAATAATTTGAATTTATGTCGTCTTTAAGATATTTTAACATTATTTTTCTATATGCTTAAAGATTTCGGAGTTATTCAAAACGAAATAATAAAAAAATATAAAATTTTCTTATATAGTACCTTTATGAAATTTATTTGACATATTGTCATAATTCTATTTTAAAGGAAATTTATTTGCTGGAGTTTAAGCAATTGTCTATATGCAGCATTTCGTTGGTGCTTTACCAACTCATCAGTAGACTTCAAACACAATTTTAAACAGTTACAAACCTTTTATCTTATGTACAAACAATTGCTTAAATAATAAATTTCTTATATAGTGAATATGTTAAAAACCCCCGAAAAGAATGGACGATAACTTCAAATGGCTGTGACGATTTTTTTCAAATTATTTGATTTTCTGAGCCCAATCCCAATGGCGTGCAAGCCCCAACTATGCTTAAGAGCTTGTCTTCTCTTTTTTCATACTTTGTATACCAAAGAAGGTCTCCTCTCTCTTAGCAAAACAATAAGGTTGCTCATTACCAACACGGTCGTCATAACTAGGGACCAAAATTAATGTTAGTTTATTTTTAGCCCCAAATTCATTTCGAGTTGCCACACATTTTATGACTAACTCAGACCTCATATCTGCAGATATAAAATCCTTTATCGCAACAGACTTAAATAATTTTGCTGCTTGACGTTCTCCTCATCCCAATAAATATTATGATAGCATAAACTCCTACCTAAAAGATCATTGAGTATTTTTCCTTGGGAAAAGTCTCATGGAAATTAAGGCAAAGTTTACCAGCTCTAATGTCACCAAATAGGTCGGGTATCTTCAAGTACCCCACAGGCTTTCCAAATTTCAATCGGAGTTGACCGGAATTCATAGTTAGCTTCCGTAAGCTTCCTCTTGCGCAGTAGCGGTTTGTGCAGAATATCATCTAAGGCATGTGCGTGTCAGGTCTTTATGGCCCCAGCCTTAGTACTAACTTGTACAGTTTCTTGCCACCACACCAGGAATGCGTATGTCGATTTCAGTCTTGTAATGGGATTGAAAGACTTTTAACGCTAGAATGCATAACCGGGTACCGTTGTGCCCACTAGCAACTTTAAACGTTTGTAGCTGCAAAACCAATACTAATAGAGTGTTGAAACTACGGCTCCAGGAAACTCAAGTCATTTTGTGTCTTTACTAATATTTATGAAGTTCGGTTCAGTGGGTCCACGGCTATAAGCTTCCAAAGATGACACATACGCAAACACATAGCCGGGGTACACGTGTACCCAATAAGTTTTATATGAAAAAATGAGCGAATAATAGGCTACTCAACGATTTGATCATGAAATTTTTACTAAGAATTTTTAAATATATATTAACGGTATTTAAAGTTAAATATTTTTTCTGTGAAGCTGAGAATTATTAAAAATTATAATGGTGTACACGGGTACCCTGCTTATATGTTTGCGTTATATTTTTGGCTATATGTTCTACGATTAAATAAGTAATTAATTCTCTGTTTTAAATCCCATCTTTTTGGCTAAATGTCCATATGGCTTTGTTTTGTAATATAGAAAGCATGCCAACTCCAAGTGGGTATTCCATCACAAATGAGTCCAAAGTACTTGACTTAGTCGAAGAACTCAATAGTCAAGTCGTTTAGTATCGGCTTGGTGAGTATGAGATTTATATATCCTGTAAATAGACTTGACTGACATTTGACAATTAGGTTAGAGTTTGTTCCATCTTTTTCTATATAGTTCCGGGTTCCGACATCACAACAGAAGTGGAGCTCATCAGCGCATCAAAAATTAGGAAACCTAGGCTGTTAAGTTGTTCGAGTAGGTTGTCTACTACCAAGTCCCACAGCAGAGGCGAAGCTATTTATCATATGAAGTTATCATACATATAATAAAACTTTAGAAGGGGCGTGTCTGTACATGAAATATTTTTGTAAAATTGTAACAGTAAATTCAACAGTAATCAATGTAGAACTCAAATGGCCAACTTTTGAATTTTTCGTTTTTATCTTAGAGCATGGCTCTATTCCATGGCTCTGTTCGATTTTTTCCTATAGTTCTCTAAGTGTGGAGTTAATTACCCTCTACACCAACATGCAAGGAAGTATATAAAACATAGGGTTTCTTTGAAAAGGAAATTACGTCCCCAAGCAACGTAACGTGACAAAAGCTGGACTACTCTGTGGAAATACCCATAAGCATAAACAGGTCCTAAGCATTAGACCTTTACGTTCGAGAACGAAAAGGATCATTCCCTGAAAGCTGGTCACATTCCAAAATTTCTAGATCCCCTTTCAAATAAGTATTAAAATTTTAAATAAAAATGAAAAGAAAGAATCGAACTAAAATCGCTAAATTCCCTAAATCACTACTTTTAATCTAAATAGCTTTCATTAAGATTTTCATCACTTTCCCATTTAGTTTTTGCCTCCCATGTGTTTGTTTTTAACGACTTGCCAAAGAAATGCGCTTCCTTTTACAATTCAAAACAAATTGAGGCAATTACATCAACGAAAGCACCAATGAAAACGAAATGAAAACATTTTGAATGAAATTGCATTAAAACGTTCTCACACACAAATACACAACGCAAACAGTGAAGAAAATAAACTGGCAACACAATATGATGTGCTGGCAGCACACACATGCAGTTCAACGAACGTTTGGCCTTGAGAAACGAAAATTCAATATCAACCAAAAAAAAAAGAAGAAATAAAAGTAAAAAGAAGTAAAACAAGCCACCAAAAAACGAGTCGAAACACTAACACACAAACACTCATAAATTCACAAAAAATGCACTTGAACACTCAGATAAAAATTGCAAAAACACCAAAATAAACAAAAACCAGCAAAACCAGACAGACACACACACATACACATGTATGTATAAATATATAGTAGACCTACACACCAGTCACTTAAAAAAAGCCAAGAGTACAGAGCAGTTTTCTTCTTAATTTTTTGGTTTTTTTTTTCTTCTGAAACTGCATATATATTGGTATAATGAAAATCACACAAAATTATGGCAGTGGAGTAAATTTATGGCCTTTTAACCAAAAACCGAAAGAAAGACGAAAAAATAAGCAACAAATGCACAGCCACTACTGGCAAACAAACGTACTACACATTTGTTGTCTTGAAAGAGTAAAAGGAAAAAGAGAAGAAAAGAAGTCATCACAGGAATACAAAAATAAGCTCAACCGAAAATAACTGAAATTGATCGAAACTGAAAATGCAGTTTTTTTTTGTAGGGGGCCTAAAAATAAACAACGCAACGCACAGTAAAGCAGAAAAAGAAAAAAAAAAGAACTCTTGAAACAAGAAATAAAAATCAACCAAAAATAAAGCTGAAAAAAAACACAAACATAAATGACAGACAATCTGTAAATAGTTACGTAGGGGCATTGAAAAATTATGAAAACTGCAGGAAGGGAAAAGAATAATTTAAATAAATTTTATAGTAGAAAATTCTTAGAATGAAAATAGGAAGTCATTTTTAACGAATCACTTTTTTCACTGCTTCCAAGGTATTAATAATGTACATATTTTTTGCTTCTTAAAAAGCTCGGTTAGTATCAGCTAGTTGTTGCATTTATAGAATTTCAATAGTTTGCCGATCTATCAGTCTATTAAGCACTTTTTTGGACTGCTTCCCTAGAATGAGTAAGATTCTCTGTCACTATTCCCGAGAAGTATGTAGCTAGTAATTATTTTAAAAACAAAACATAAATAAAAATACTAAGCTTTTATCTCCTCTATACTGCAAATTTGTGAACACTTAAAGCTTCACCCCCGTTTATAAGAACCCAACCAAAATATTTTCGACATCAATAACATGAAATTTTCGTACAGAATGAAAACGAGTGTGTGCAAGAGACATCAATAAATTCACATTAAACAAGTTTTTGCTTAATTTTTTTTTTCTTTCTTTTAATTTTTTTCACCAAAAGACACATGCACATTGCACACACCGCAATGCCTGCATAATATTCCCAAAAACAGAGCAGACTGCAAACAAATAACCAACCTACGGTAGGTTACCTACCACAACTCAAAAAATCTTGAGATAAAAACTGAAAAAAAAAATAAAAGCAAAAAACAAACATTAATTCGAAACAATTACGAGAGCATTAACGTTGTAGCAGTGTTTGTGAATGTGTACTTGAACCTGGCCTAAAAGTGCAACATCAATAAAAATTTTACAATTATCAAAATTTACTCACCAAATGTGGTAAAACAACGGCACGAGCGTAAAATAATTTCATTAATATTACTTTTAATATTTGTTTAGGTATATATTAAGTAATAATACGAAAAAATGTAACTGCCATTGATATACGGAGAGGGATATATATTTGGGTTACTTATTAAGGATCTTAAATCAGAAAAAGTCCAGCAGGTACAGATTTTGAGTTATATATAAAATAAAAGTTTTTCGAAAAATTGAAAAATACCAGATACATATTGTAATTTTTGCATAAAATCATTAAACTTCGACCTCAAATAATAAAATATTTTTGCATATTCGTATCGGGGCAAGATTTTCTTATAATATATATGTATGTTCTAAGCTACTGAACCGATGAAAAAATTATGAGTATAAAAATCATAAAATATGAACTAAGCTTTTAGTAAATTAACCCTTTGAAAACCCTGTTGGCATAGACCAGAAACCGATATAAAATTACAGAGAAAAATATTGGCAGTTATTTTTAAGGAACGACTTTTTAGCTTATTCCAAAGTATCAATAAGAATGTATTTTCGACTTCTCAGAAAGTAATTATTAACAATATGCATATAATCAATAAAAACAATATTTAGTTACCGCAATCCTCTCTGCTAGAGACAATTGCTCTCGCAGCTACTCTCAAAGTTACTTTATATATGTATATTAGCGTGTCCGTTATTTTGTTTAATGAAAATGTTCAAGTCTCACCCCTCAGAAATATGAGGCTTGATGCAAAAATGACTGTCCAAAAATTTCACGCTCCTGGAATCGCGCCTTCCTTTCGGTGTCGACTTTTGGCTGACATTTTATTCAATTAACCCTAGTCCTTATACCCGAGTAGAGCTGTTACCAGTGTGTATCTCCTACCAATGTACCTCCTAAGCCGCTCGAAATTTTTTTCTGAATCTAAGAAGATGGTGCAAAACTGTGTCGAGTGACACGTCAACTACTATCCTAGGTCGAGGCGTTGAGGAGCTATGGGCATCCAAAGTCGAGATCCCCGAGAACATATACCCAAGTACAGGTGTACTTGGTGTAATTTAAATGCACATTTATGAGTTGACTAAGTAATCAAACAATGTTTTTGTGTTACTAATATAAATTTATGTTTTTTAAGAATATCTATAATAATAACATTAATATTATAATAATAATTTATTGTAATTTTTTATTATTATTTAAATTTCGCACACAAATGAATTGCTTGAATGCTGCAAACATAGTGGCCGTTTACATAAAGAGCACATGTTACGGGTGCGTCTTCTGCGTTCTTCAGCTTTTTCTTGTAGACTTTTTCATAAAGCTCGCTACGGCAAGCTTCGTATTTAGGTTCCGCATTACATGAGCATTAACTGAGCGCTCTTCAATGACCGGCATACAAAGCTCTTTGGCGAGCTGGCGAAGAAAGTGTTTACGCCTCAACTTACTTTATGTTAAATTTGCGTTATTTTCATAGTATATGATGTATGCTGCCAATGTCGTCAAATCTATCATGTTGCAAAAAAAAAAAAAGAGATAAAGGCCAACGTTTCGTTTGTCTTTGGCAAGTATACTCTCCAAGGATGCGATTTCTCCCTGTTCTCCTTCGATATCTTCAGTGTCCGAGTATATTTCGTCGTCTACGACCTCGTCAAAACTTGTCTGGGTGTACTTCTCTTTTTCAGCATCAATTAATCTATTAAAAATAAATAAGTAATAAATTTTCATTTTAATTATCTTATATATAATTTAATATATTTCAATTTACCTCTTATATTGGCTGGATGACAAAAAATTAACGTTTCTTCTGCGGTCCATGTTCTTATTAGTTATAAACTAAAAAAAAAACAAGAACCAAATCCAATGAAAACAAGAATGTCACTAAGCAGAAAAACACTAAATTTAACTTCACTTCTATACTTGTAAGGGGAAGTGCCGAATTTGAAACTAGTTGCATAGAATAAATGTGCATACGAATGTAAATCAGAGTTGCAAATTTAGGACTTTGTTATTTGGTTGATATTTAAGAGTACACAATGACATTAAAGAAGTGTTGACTTTTTAGGATGTTGACAAAATAGGGTTTTGACACTATCCCGATCACATTGAATTTTTATGAACACTAATTTTTTTTCGAAAATATAAAGAAAAACGGAAAATATTTACTTGGGTATACGTTGTATACGTTCTCGTAGTGAAAGTTGGGTATGTGCTTAAATACGACACAGTGGATCCAATTAGAAATAAATTAGAAGAAAAACCCTTTTTAAAAACCAAGCTTTTATCTAAATGCGCTAAAACGAAAAAAGAAACATTTACTTTAAAGCTTTTACTATCAATTTGTAACGTCATTACACAATTTATATGATATAAAACCTTGTTGAGAGATTTAAGTACTCATATTTACTCAGTTTAAAAATTTTAATAGCTAAAATCAATCACATCAAGTATTTTAATTTACTTATTTATCTACACAAGTAAATATCGCGACAAGCTTTTATAACATATAAATTGCGTAATGACGTTACAAGTTGATAGTAAAAGCTTTAAAGTAAATCTCGCGACAAGCTTTTATAACATATAAATTGCGTAATGACGTTACAAGTTGATAGTAAAAGCTTTAAAGTCAAAGTGTAGTTTTTTTGGTTTTAGCGCATTTAAATAAAAGCTTTGTTATTTTTTACTTTTTAGCTATCGTTGGACACCTTTCTCGGTCTGTTCATCTCATTCATCATTGCTGCAAGGCTATTTGCCGGTTAATTTCGAACATTAAAAATAACGTCACATAGCTAACGACGTATTGTCATTCAAACTGAATATGGATACAAAATTTCAGTTCAATCGGTTAAAGATATCTGCTTCAAACTTGAAGTTCAAGCTTTAGAAGTGCGCCATATTGGATTTGGAGTGACGTCACTTTATTTCTCGAGTTATTCTTTGCAAGCACTTTCGATTGATACCCATATTGTAGGAGTACATTAAAAATAACTAGTCCGCCATCTTGAGTATGCCGTCATTTTGGGTGTGCCGCCATCTTAGATTTAAAATGACGTCACACAGCAAACGAACAAACATAGATTGCAAGTTAATTAAAAGCTTATAAAAAATGTAACAAATCTGTTTCTTTGAAACTTGCTATCCGATTACAAATCGGTGTGTATAACAATCATAGAGGAGAACCGGAGCTTTAAGAATTTTGAAATCTGGGCCAGCTTTTTAAAGCACACGTTTAGCTAGCTACAGGGTGTAAAATTTGATTTCCTTGGCTTGAAAAACTTTTTCGGACTCATAACTTTTACAAATGATATACGCATTTTAAAAATTTAAACTTGGTGTAAAGCTTATAAATAGGTAAGGAAAATAGATACCTTTAATATTTTCAAAGATATTTGGCTTTGAGTTTTTCAATTTTGGGTGTTGGGCAATATCTCCGGTAATAGTAAGTAAATTATTAATCGCTTAAGAAAAAAACGGCCATCTAACTTTTCAGATTTCTCTACAAATAAGAGCAGACTTCCATTTTTTAATTTTTATTTCTTTATTATTTAACAAATTTTAACGATATACATACGTATTGAACGGCCATTTTTGTGAATTTTTCATTAAAAAAAATATGTGAAGGAAATTCGGATATATAATATTTTTATGTGGCGCGTATGAGTAATATGATAGTACCATAATATTACTCATACGTAACAGTAAAGAAATAAAAATTAAAAAATGGAGCTACAATTAATAGCCATATTAATTAAATTAAATATATCTATTCGTAGACAAATTCGCCATATTCGTCCAAAGCTGGATGTGGCGTGCATACTTTCATCGACTTGAAATTTCGACTGTAGTCATTTTTCAAGTCTATACTTTTTGAAATATTGAAAATAAAAAATTTTACTTTAAAAATTTTTTTGAGAAAAACGTATATTTTTTGTCAAAATGTAGCCATTTTTCACTCTCATTTCAATGTCTTGATTTTGATTCCTTTCCACGACTAGATGAAGCTATAAACTATTTTTCTGAAAGTTTTGGCTTTGCTATTACCAGAGATATTGGCGAAATAGAGAAAAAAGTCGAGGTCAAAACCCAAAATGTTTAACCGTAAAGCCAAATATCTTTGAAAATATTAAAGATATCTTAATTAAATAAAGTGTGTTTTCTTTGTATGTTTATAAACTTTACAACAATTTGAAATTTATTAAAATTTAAACTTATTCCCCCTTATTTATAATACTTTTCAAAAATTTGTGAAAGGTTTATGAAACAAATTTTGTATGGAAATCTGTTTCATAAACTTTTTATTGTCAAATTGATAATTTATTATGAATATGGCACTGAGTATATAAAAATTATGAGGCCGACAAAGTTTTTCATGCCCGATGTAGTCAATTTTGACACCCTGTAGATCAACGTGTGTTTCAACATAGTAGTCCAAATTTCAACACTCTTAAAGCCCATGGGCTTTAAAAGTCCTCCTCCATGATTCTCACACACATCGTTTTGTAATCGGATCGCAAGTTTTAAAGAAACAGATTTATTAACCTTGTTTTCAGTTGGAAGCACAGTCGAAAAATATGATAAGATAATGAAAAACATTTTTTTTTGGTTATATGTCGATTTATAGGCTGCTAAAGCGTTTGGAACTAGAAATAAATAAAGCAAAATAATTCTTGCAAAAAAACCCCGACTACAAAATAGACATGGGGTACCGATCCCATATTTTATCATCATGTACTTTTACGAGAACTAATTGTGTGTGCGAAATATCTTAAAAATTGGATAAGTAGAAGTAGTTAAAATTAATATTTACTTTTCATGCCCACTTTTCTAACCACAATGTTGTATTGTAATGATAACTAAATGTGTATACAAAGTCTTTTAAGAATCGACTCAGTAGACGTAGTTCAAATGCTTATTTACTTTTCAGGGGCGTGGCACTGCCCACTTTTCTAAACATAATGTTATATTGTAACGATAACTAAAGGTGTACGCAAAATTTCATAAGAATCGGTTTTGTAGAAGTTGTTGAAAAAAAATATTTACTTGGCATGGGCGTGGCACTGCCCAAATTGTTGATCCTGATATAGTATTTAAACAGAAGCTTGATGTGTGTGTAAAGTTTCATAAGAATCGGTTGAGTAGAAGTAGTTGAAAGCGAATGTGTATATATTTTGTATGGGCGTGACCACGTAGTTTTGTTAAAAAAGTATAAAAAAGTCTCAAATTCGTTGGTCTGTGCAATTGATCTAATTGCATCCTTGATGTTTACTTTATGAAGACAATATTAACAATGGTATATAAAATTTTTCATTTTTACTGTGATTTATGTTGACAACAAAAGTTGTGCCAATTGGACTATTCCTTTATAAGTGTCTTGTTTATTTCTGAAATATTTTTGTAACATTTCATTTGTTTCCGTTTAAACTTTTGCAAATACATATGTACATATAGTTGTATGTAATAATAGAGCCTACTTTGCTATAATGAAAGTGAAAGCATTCTTTAACCCGGCAGGCTTAAAAAAATAATGTATGCCTCTTAATATTTATAATATACATATCGTCACCTTAAATACAAACGGACGTACAAAATTCGAAACTGATTTATTGATTGATTAAAGCCCATCTTATTAAATTACATAATCACGCAAAATTTTAGACTCCTGCGATCAAAAAATGCGATTTATTAAAGAAACTCAAACTGACTTAACTGCAAACAGAAAAAAAGTACCAATGTAAAATCAACATGATGCAATGTTGATTGGAAGTCATATTAAATTTATTAGAAATAATTTGTTGTTTAACTGTGTTAATGTTTATTTGTTGCTTTGTGAAATTTTCCGGTTGCTGAATTAAAATTACCATTGTTTCATATTAATTTTAGACGAAAAATTCTTAATCTAAACTTAAATCTCTTTGATTTAATCTTTTTCAATGTTAAAACAAAATTGTTATTAATATTACATTTCATTTTAAATCAACATGACTATAACTTTAGTTTCAAATAAATTTTATTTTAAATCATTAATTAAATCATGTTGAATTAAAATGAAATTCATGTTACTTATGATGGTATTTATGTTATTGTATAACTAATATACCTTCGAATCTATTGTGGCTGCAGTGGTTAGCGCAAAATTTTCTGATTATTATGCTAATACACATCACGTAAGTAAAATAATTAATAAAATGGTTACGTTAAATTAATGTTGTTTCAACTTGAAATAATTTTGATTAAATATGATTCTTTGTATTATTTCAGTATTAAATTAACGTTGTTTCATCTTGATATAACTTTGATTCAACATGATTCTTTGTATTATTTCAGTATCAGCTTCATCTTGATTTAACTGTACTGGAATATTATGTCAACATGGAATTTAGTTATTCCAAAAGGCAAAATGTTCTTTGAAGGTTATTGTAAAATCGTAGTTGTATTGGAATGAAAATCACTACTGTTTTTGACGTTTTTAATATGCAATTTTCCTGTGTGTGTCTAGTTATGTACGTCCGTTTACATATAAAGTCACGACATGTATATAAGTATGTCTGCCTCAAACTAAAATACAAAATCTATCGAATTTTGTTTATATACTAAAGAGAGATATAAATGATTAAAAATTCCAAAATGACAAGAATAAAAAACCGATCTACTCTTTGGCTCTTGTTTAAGATGATTTCACAAAGGATATGGTAATTTCCAAAAAAAAAAAAAAAAAAGAACGACACACAGTATACAAAAACCATAACAACCAACAATAAAGAATAAAATAAACAAATTTTTAAACCAACTCAACTTGATTTCATACACAACCAAAAAATTACAGAAAAAATAAAACTAAACCAACAGACAGCCTGCCATTATTTTGTGTGTATATTTTTCTTGGTCACTGACCGTCTTCAAGGCTTTTTGTAATTTCGTATAAGTTTGGAGTATTTTTAAAAGTAATAATCGGGACAGACAAATACCAGCAGATCGACGGACACAGGCATTTATGATCTTTTTCTTTTTTGTAATTTCTTATAGGCTGTATGAGTGTGCAAATTACAACAAACACGAACATCCACAAAACAAACAAAAAAAGAAGTAAACTACCACCATTGCAGTTAATAAAAACAATATAATAATAATGATCTTTACAAATGAATAAAAAGCAGGCAAATTAGTTTCACTGTCTCTTTCACTCTTTGTTGAAATTTTTAAGAGAACAAAAAAAAATTACATAAAATTTTACAACTGATGAATGTCTGCTTACACAACTACACCAACACAAACAACAACAACAACAAAGTTTTAGGGAACAGACTAAATATTCGACTTAAAAATGAGGGATAAATGCAATTTATTTTGTTGGTACTCAATCCTAATTTTTTTTTTGTATGCAAAAAAATTGCAATCTTTGAGTTTTTTTCAATTCTCGTTTTTTTATTGTGTTGATGAATTTTTAAATCTGAGTGTATAAGCTTTGTAGTATGACATATTTTTTTAAATGTGGTGCTTAAAATTTAAATAGAGGAGGACAATTATTAAAAGAAATTTTTTTTTTGAAGATGTGTGAACATTAAGCTTAAGCAATTTTCAAAATAATCGCGATATATTGCTTTTTGTCTTACGATTAATAAAAATAATTTTCATTCGTAGAAAATATTTTAGAAAAGTTTTATAATGGAATCGATAAAAAATTAAAAGTCGAATAAAACATAAATTAAGAAAAACAAGACTTTGGCTCATTGATAGAAAAAGGTCTATTGTATCTCGCTCTATAAAAAGTGTCGTATCAAGAGAGATTGCCTATAGTATTGTTTTCGATACTCGTACGTTATGATCAGGGCTCGGGTTTTCATGTAAGTGCATGTATTTTGTGGTGATAGATAAAGAGGCATTGACTAATTATCTCTGCGAGTCATCATATTTTAAGTAGTTTGGCATCGATTTGTAGTTGCATATTTTTGCATATTTTGGCGGTAAGTGGATATTTTTGCATATTTTGGCAATAAATGCATATTTTTGGAGTTATAAAACGTTTTTTTAATGCATATTTCTCAATTTTTTAAAAAAATATTAATAGGCCGATTATGAGTGGCAACCGAGCCTCAGTTGAGTTGACAGTTGCTGAAAATGATCTTACTGATGGCAACTGGCAACTGAGAGCTGTCAATTTCGGTTGATTTCTATTACCTATCTCGCAACCATTAATTTTCAGTTGCCGACTGGTACCACAAATAAACTTCGGTTGCATTAGTTCATAGACCCAACTATATTTATTTTATGTTGTTTCTCTAATAATAATAAAAAATTAAAAAAAAATATTTTCATGCTATTGTAGTTTTGGTACTTTGTGCGTAGGTAAATGCATATTTTTGCGCATATTTTTCATTTGTAGGTGCATTTGTTAAGCGCTTAAAATCAATTTTTGGTTGGATGAAAGTCAGAGCCCTGGTTATGATATACGAAATTTATTTTTGTTAAATCCAAAGAAATTTAATTATTTTGGCTTGGGCATGGTTTTAATTTAATTTTTCAATTAAACTCTACATTTATTTTGAGAGAAATGTGAAACATTTGTTAAAGAAAAATTTTGACTTACCCTTGACTTACTTTGTCTTGAAACTTGCTATCCGATAATAAAACAATGTATGTAAAAATCATAGAGGAATACCTAAGCTTTAAGGGTAATGCAATGTGAACCACCCTGTTGAAACAGATGGTGAGATATAGGGTGTCAAAATTAACTACCTCGGACATGAAATCCCTTGTTAACCGCATCTTCAATATTTTCAGAGATATTTGGCTTTGAATTTTAAAATTTTGGTTCTTGGCCTGGATTTCGCAAATATCTCCGGTGATAGCATAGCCCAAATTTTCAAAAAAATATTAAAGGTTTTCAACAAAATTCTCGATAATATGTTGAATGAATTTTTAAGTCATTTTAATTCATGTAACCGTGGAATAAAATTAAAATCAAGACTTTGAAATGAAAGTGAAAAATGACTAAATTTTGACAAAAATAGAGCTTAATTGTTCGACGTTTTTCTCAAAATCTTTTCAAAAGTAACATTTTTTATATTCAATATTTCAAAAGAAGAGACTTCAAAAATTACTGCAAATGAAATTTCAAATGGATGAAAGCATGCACGCTACATCCAGCATTGGACGAATTGGAGTGAATTTTTCTACGAAATTCAAAACTAATCGGTTAAGAAAAAAAAACGTCCATCGAGTTTTTCAAACTTCTTTACAATTTCTTTGACACCGTAGCTTCCAAATGGCTATATCCATTTTAATTGAGCAAATCTTGTTTGAAAGGTGACTTGATCCTAAATGTTCTAACCAATTTTTGAAGAAATTTGGTCCAGACGTTTGGAGGTTATCATCTATTTTCTTTGGTGGTTTTCAAAATGTTTAATATAATGTATTTAAACGGGAATTTTTTACGAATTTTCAAGGCCAAAAAAATTATGTGAAGAAAAAACGAATAGCTAATTTTTAAAGTTTTCTCAGTCAAATCCCTTATATTTTGCAGGATGATCTAAACTCACACAGAATATAAAAATATACTTATCTACCTATCCATTGATATATAATAGATATATATTCTTAATTTAAAGTACTAAATACACCGGCTACAAAACAGACGCCTCATGTGAAATTTGGCAAAAGTGTAATATATACACGAATACACAGTACGTGTGCATGAGACGTATGAGTAATATGATGGTATGGTATCATATTACTCATACGCCCGCAGCTTTGTGCTAAAAATAGAAAATTCACACTTCTTCAATTTTTTTTTTATGAAAAATGTTTAAAAAATGCCTGTTCAATAAATCTTAAATCTTTTTTTTAAATATAAGATTATTGCTATGCTTTTCAATAAATAGTAAAGAAATATAAATTAAAAAATGAAGTTTGGTACTATTTTCATGTAGCTAAATAAAATGCTTCTGAAAGTTTTACTAGTTTTAGAAAATCAGCTCTCCTGGCAACAGTTTTGACCGGGCCGGTGACAATTATCAGCCAGATTAATTATATCAAATGTATCTAATAGAATTTGTAAAGAAAATTTGAAAATATTCCAAATTGATTAATTTAGAATTTCGTAAAAAAGTCGCTATATTCGTCCAATGCTGGATGTAGCATGCATTCAATTATCCATTTCAAATTTTAGCTTCTGTCATATTTTACGTATATTCTTTTGAAATATTGAAAATAAAAAATTTTTGTTTTGATAATTTTTTGAGATAAATATCGAACAATTAAGCTCTATTTTTTGTCAAAATTCGGCATTTAGTCACCCTCATTTCAAAATCTTGACTTTGAACTTTTTCACGGCTACATGAATTACGATAACTTAAAAACTTCTTCAAGATATTATCAGGGATTTTGCAAAAAATCATAAATTATTCTCTTGAAATGTTTGACTATGCTATTAACGGAGATATTTACGAAATCGGGAAAAAAGTCAACGCTAAAATTAATATTTGAAAATTCAAAGCCAAATATCTCTGAAAGTATTAAAAATATCTGAATAAAGTAAAGTGTATTTTCTTCGTCTGCTTATAAGCTTTACAAAAATTTTAAACTCATTACAAGCGGATAATAGTTGCAAAAGTTATGGGTAAAACAAAGTTTTTCATGCCCGATGTAGTCAATTTTGACACCATGTAGCTCACTGTGTGTTTCAACTGATTTGTCGATGTTTCATTATTCTTAAAGCTTAAGTCCTTCTCTATGATTTTTACCGACATCATTTTATAATCGGATCGCAAGTTTCAAAAATACAGATTTATTACCCTTTTTCCAATTGGAACCACTGTGCGGCGTTTCATTTCAAATATGTATGTACTTTTACTGTTACATAAAATTACTTATTCAGAGATTCTGCAATATCTTAGCGATAAAATTATGTCTGCGAGATCACTTAAAATATAATAATTCCCTTGTAACGTAATCTTGTATCTGAATGTCATTTTTTACACATGCTTCACGCCTTTGGAATTATCTTCCTCTAGCATGGAATGGCAACGCAAGTAGTTTTAAGAATTTCTTATTTAATTATTTTTCGGCATAGTAAATCATCACTCTTATAATATAAATAATTTATAGTTTAATTTTATTTTATTTGTACAAATGTGTAATCTCTTATTGTAACTTATGAACACAGTTTTCCTGTACTTTAAATATAAGAATAAATTTTGTTGTAGAAGAATTGAATATATAATAGATACTAAATACAAATACAGTTAATCGGGTAGCAATTAGTTGGCTAACCGATTAACAGCTAACCAATTGCATACCCTACATAATGTACTTCAGAAAGAAGACAAAAATTTATGCTTGTTTTTTTCTTCAAATCGCTAATGAAAATTTTCCTTAAAGTAATGAGAAGTTGCAAAATTTTGCAAACGCTTTTTCTAAATACAATAATAATTATTTTAAAGAAAATATTATCTTTCAAAGAAACATTCTCACACAAAGCTGCTCCTTGGCAGCATCACCCTCTTTTTCATTCAACTTGTCAATATTTTATGATTTGTGGTCATCAAGCCGACGCATTTTAAACATAAAATTTTCCTTCTTTTGTGGAAACATTTGAGCTTATTATAGATACTTAGAAAATTTATTGGAACAAAAAAAAACTTGAAAAAAATTAAAGGAATGTCACATTGGAATAACAATAGAATGAAAAATTGCACATTAAAAGCAATATGATATTCTATGAAACTAAATATTTTTCTCACACGCCATGAACAAAGAAAGTCAACAGCATTGACGAAAAAGAAACATTTATTGAAAGTAGTTACGAAAACTTTTAAGAAAAAAAAATATATAAAGAAAAAATCTTAAATTAATTCAAACCGAAACTAGAAACAAATTAAAATAAGTTTGAAAATATAAAAACTACAAGACAACATGCAACACACAAATAATACAAAGTATGATGTTGCTACTGCTGTTGCTTCTGATGGTGATGCTATGGCTGATGAGGCGAATGATGCATTGCAATTATGTTGTCGAAAAAAAATTAAAAACTTAAACGACGCCAACACGTTTAAAATGATGTTTGGCTGCTGATGTTTGGTCTATTGTTGCTGTTGTTGCAATGCAGCTGCAATTTGTGCATTAAATTCAAAGCTACTGACTGCAGCTTGTAGTTGGAAAAGAATTAAAAGAAATGAAATGAATAACAGACATACGAACGAACGAAGGAATGAGCCTAAGACTAGATGACTAAACAAATGGACGAAAGGACGGGCAAATGAACAGATGAACGGACGTAAGAAAAGGACAGACTGATTGAACGTTCAGTGACCTCTCTGTACTTGTACAAAGCATCTATGCAATCAGCCATCATCATATCATCGTCATCATCATCAACAGCCAACAAAAACATCGTCATACGTGTAAGTATCCCTTCAACCCGAGACAAGTTTTGTTCTTTTCTATTTTTCTGTTGTAAAATTATTTTTGTTTAAATTTTTATTATTTCTATCAGAAAAAAAACAGCAAATTCACATCCACACTCATATGCAACATATAGTTTTTGTTGAACTTACCCCAAAACTAACGATAGCAAAAACAAATTTGCACCAACATGTGAAAAATTAAGAAAAAGAAAAACAAAATAAAAACGAAAACATCCATCCATCCATCCATCCGTCCAGCCATCCCATCCCGTTTACTGCAACTACTAACTGCTGCTGTTCGTTTGATTATTTGTTGCATACAACAAAATGAAAGCATCATCATCGTCAGCATTGAACTCAATATAAAAATGTGTTCTTGCCACAATTGTTTTTTTTTGGTGTTGAAAACGTAGAAGAAAGAAAAAGTAAAGTTCACTGTAAACTGCCAGCCAGTGGATAGTAAAAATCCATTGAAGAGTGCGTTGCGGAGAGTGGCGCATGCGAATCAAATGCAATTGTTGATGTTGCAATAGTGTTGTCCATTGTTGCAGCTGCCGTCTTTAAATTATTTTTTGTTTGTTGTGTGTGTTTGTGTTGTTTTTTATCATCCACCACATATTGCATGTTGTTTAGTTTTTGCTTAAAAGTAGGAAAGTTCTATTTTTGAAAGCCCATTGGAAATAATTAACTGTATTCTCAAAATTAAATGAAAGGAAAAGCTTGAGCCGTTGATACAGAGTTTTGTTTTAGAAAAACTTGAGCTAGCGATAGAGACTTTTCTTTTAGAAAAGTTTCAGCAAGCGATAGAGACTTTTCTTTTAGAAAAGTTTCAGCTAGCGATAGAGACTTTTCTTTTCGAAAAACTTCAGCTAGCGATAGAGACTTTTCTTTTCGAAAAGCTTCAGCTAGCGATAGAGACTTTTCTTTTCGAAAAGCTTCAGCTAGCGATAGAGACTTTTCTTTTAGAAAAGCTTCAGCTAGCGATAGAGACTTTTCTTTTAGAAAAGCTTCAGCTAGCGATAGAGACTTTTCTTTTAGAAAAGCTTCAGCTAGCGATAGAGACTTTTCTTTTAGAAAAGCTTCAGCTAGCGATAGAGACTTTTCTTTTAGAAAAGCTTCAGCTAGCGATAGAGACTTTTCTTTTAGAAAAGCTTCAGCTAGCGATAGAGACTTTTCTTTTAGAAAAGCTTCAGATAGCGATAGAGACTTTTTTTAGAAAAGCTTCAGCTAGCGATAGAGACTTTTCTTTTAGAAAAGCTTGAGCTAGCGATAGAGACTTTTCTTTTAGAAAATCTTGAGCTAGCGATAGAGACTTTTCTTTTAGAAAAGCTTTAGCTAGCGATAGAGACTTTTCTTTTAGAAAAGCTTGAGCTAGCGATAGAGACTTTTCTTTTAGAAAAGCTTGAGCTAGCGATAGAGACTTTTCTTTTAGAAAAGCTTGAGCTAGCGATAGAGACTTTTCTTTTAGAAAAGCTTGAGCTAGCAATAGAGACTTTTCTTTTAGAAAAGCTTGAGCTAGCGATAGAGACTTTTCTTTTAGAAAAGCTTGAGCTAGCGATAGAGACTTTTCTTTTAGAAAAGCTTGAGCTAGCGATAGAGACTTTTCTTTTAGAAAAGCTTGAGCTAGCGATAGAGACTTTTCTTTTAGAAAAGCTTGAGCTAGCGATAGAGACTTTTCTTTTAGAAAAGCTTGAGCTAGCGATAGAGACTTTTCTTTTAGAAAAGCTTGAGCTAGCGATAGAGACTTTTCTTTTAGAAAAGCTTGAGCTAGCGATAGAGACTTTTCTTTTAGAAAAGCTTGAGCTAGCGATAGAGACTTTTCTTTTAGAAAAGCTTGAGCTAGCGATAGAGACTTTTCTTTTAGAAAAGCTTGAGCTAGCGATAGAGACTTTTCTTTTAGAAAAGCTTGAGCTAGCGATAGAGACTTTTCTTTTAGAAAAGCTTGAGCTAGCGATAGAGACTTTTCTTTTAGAAAAGCTTGAGCTAGCGATAGAGACTTTTCTTTTAGAAAAGCTTCATCTAGCGATAGAGACTTTTCTTTTAGAAAAGCTTCATCTAGCGATAGAGACTTTTCTTTTAGAAAAGCTTGAGCTAGCGATAGAGACTTTTCTTTTAGAAAAGCTTGAGCTAGCGATAGAGACTTTTCTTTTAGAAAAGCTTGAGCTAGCGATAGAGACTTTTCTTTTAGAAAAGCTTGAGCTAGCGATAGAGACTTTTCTTTTAGAAAAGCTTGAGCTAGCGATAGGGACTTTTCTTTTAGAAAAGCTTGAGCTAGCGATAGGGACTTTTCTTTTAGAAAAGCTTGAGCTAGCGATAGAGACTTTTCTTTTAGAAAAGCTTGAGCTAGCGATAGAGACTTTTCTTTTAGAAAAGCTTGAGCTAGCGATAGAGACTTTTCTTTTAGAAAAGCTTGAGCTAGCGATAGAGACTTTTCTTTTAGAAAAGCTTGAGCTAGCGATAGAGACTTTTCTTTTAGAAAAGCTTGAGCTAGCGATAGAGACTTTTCTTTTAGAAAAGCTTGAGCTAGCGATAGAGACTTTTCTTTTAGAAAAGCTTGAGCTAGCGATAGAGACTTTTCTTTTAGAAAAGCTTGAGCTAGCGATAGAGACTTTTCTTTTAGAAAAGCTTGAGCTAGCGATAGAGACTTTTCTTTTAGAAAAGCTTGAGCTAGCGATAGAGACTTTTCTTTTAGAAAAGCTTGAGCTAGCGATAGAGACTTTTCTTTTAGAAAAGCTTGAGCTAGCGATAGAGACTTTTCTTTTAGAAAAGCTTGAGCTAGCGATAGAGACTTTTCTTTTAGAAAAGCTTGAGCTAGTGATAGAGACTTTTCTTTTAGAAAAGCTTGAGCTAGCGATAGAGACTTTTCTTTTAGAAAAGCTTGAGCTAGCGATAGAGACTTTTCTTTTAGAAAAGCTTGAGCTAGCGATAGAGACTTTTCTTTTAGAAAAGCTTGAGCTAGCGATAGAGACTTTTCTTTTAGAAAAGCTTGAGCTAGCGATAGAGACTTTTCTTTTAGAAAAGCTTGAGCTAGCGATAGAGACTTTTCTTTTAGAAAAGCTTGAGCTAGCGATAGAGACTTTTCTTTTAGAAAAGCTTGAGCTAGCGATAGAGACTTTTCTTTTAGAAAGGCTTGAGCTAGCGATAGAGACTTTTCTTTTAGAAAGGCTTGAGCTAGCGATAGAGACTTTTCTTTTAGAAAAGCTTGAGCTAGCGATAGAGACTTTTCTTTTAGAAAAGCTTGAGCTAGCGATAGAGACTTTTCTTTTAGAAAAGCTTGAGCTAGCGATAGAGACTTTTCTTTTAGAAAAGCTTGAGCTAGCGATAGAGACTTTTCTTTTAGAAAAGCTTGAGCTAGCGATAGAGACTTTTCTTTTAGAAAAGCTTGAGCTAGCGATAGAGACTTTTCTTTTAGAAAAGCTTGAGCTAGCGATAGAGACTTTTCTTTTAGAAAAGCTTGAGCTAGCGATAGAGACTTTTCTTTTAGAAAAGCTTGAGCTAGCGATAGAGACTTTTCTTTTAGAAAAGCTTGAGCTAGCGATAGAGACTTTTCTTTTAGAAAAGCTTGAGCTAGCGATAGAGACTTTTCTTTTAGAAAAGCTTGAGCTAGCGATAGAGACTTTTCTTTTAGAAAAGCTTGAGCTAGCGATAGAGACTTTTCTTTTAGAAAAGCTTGAGCTAGCGATAGAGACTTTTCTTTTAGAAAAGCTTGAGCTAGCGATAGAGACTTTTCTTTTAGAAAAGCTTGAGCTAGCGATAGAGACTTTTCTTTTAGAAAAGCTTGAGCTAGCGATAGAGACTTTTCTTTTAGAAAAGCTTGAGCTAGCGATAGAGACTTTTCTTTTAGAAAAGCTTGAGCTAGCGATAGAGACTTTTCTTTTAGAAAAGCTTGAGCTAGCGATAGAGACTTTTCTTTTAGAAAAGCTTGAGCTAGCGATAGAGACTTTTCTTTTAGAAAAGCTTGAGCTAGCGATAGAGACTTTTCTTTTAGAAAAGCTTGAGCTAGCGATAGAGACTTTTCTTTTAGAAAAGCTTGAGCTAGCGATAGAGACTTTTCTTTTAGAAAAGCTTGAGCTAGCGATAGAGACTTTTCTTTTAGAAAAGCTTGAGCTAGCGATAGAGACTTTTCTTTTAGAAAAGCGTCATCTAGCGATAGAGACTTTTCTTTTAGAAAAGCTTGAGCTAGCGATAGAGACTTTTCTTTTAGAAAAGCTTGAGCTGGCGATAGAGACTTTTCTTTTAGAAAAGCTTGAGCTAGCGATAGAGACTTTTCTTTTAGAAAAGCTTGAGCTAGCGATAGAGACTTTTCTTTTAGAAAAGCTTGAGCTAGCGATAGAGACTTTTCTTTTAGAAAAGCTTGAGCTAGCGATAGAGACTTTTCTTTTAGAAAAGCTTGAGCTAGCGATAAAGACTTTTCTTTTAGAAAAGCTTGAGCTAGCGATAGAGACTTTTCTTTTAGAAAAGCTTGAGCTAGCGATAGAGACTTTTCTTTTAGAAAAGCTTGAGCTAGCGATCGAGACTTTTCTTTTAGAAAAGCTTGAGCTAGCGATAGAGACTTTTCTTTTAGAAAAGCTTGAGCTAGCGATAGAGACTTTTCTTTTAGAAAAGCTTGAGCTAGCGATAGAGACTTTTCTTTTAGAAAAGCTTGAGCTAGCGATAGAGACTTTTCTTTTAGAAAAGCTTGAGCTAGCGATAGAGACTTTTCTTTTAGAAAAGCTTGAGCTAGCGATAGAGACTTTTCTTTTAGAAAAGCTTGAGCTAGCGATAGAGACTTTTCTTTTAGAAAAGCTTGAGCTAGCGATAGAGACTTTTCTTTTAGAAAAGCTTGAGCTAGCGATAGAGACTTTTCTTTTAGAAAAGCTTGAGCTAGCGATAGAGACTTTTCTTTTAGAAAAGCTTGAGCTAGCGATAGAGACTTTTCTTTTAGAAAAGCTTGAGCTAGCGATAGAGACTTTTCTTTTAGAAAAGCTTGGGCTAGCGATAGAGACTTTTCTTTTAGAAAAGCTTGAGCTAGCGATAGAGACTTTTCTTTTAGAAAAGCTTGAGCTAGCGATAGAGACTTTTCTTTTAGAAAAGCTTGAGCTAGCGATAGAGACTTTTCTTTTAGAAAAGCTTGAGCTAGCGATAGAGACTTTTTTTTTAGAAAAGCTTGAGCTAGCGATAGAGACTTTTCTTTTAGAAAAGCTTGAGCTAGCGATAGAGACTTTTCTTTTAGAAAAGCTTGAGCTAGCGATAGAGACTTTTCTTTTAGAAAAGCTTGAGCTAGCGATAGAGACTTTTCTTTTAGAAAAGCTTGAGCTAGCGATAGAGACTTTTCTTTTAGAAAAGCTTGAGCTAGCGATAGAGACTTTTCTTTTAGAAAAGCTTGAGCTAGCGATAGAGACTTTTCTTTTAGAAAAGCTTGAGCTAGCGATAGAGACTTTTCTTTTAGAAAAGCTTGAGCTAGCGATAGAGACTTTTCTTTTAGAAAAGCTTGAGCTAGCGATAGAGACTTTTCTTTTAGAAAAGCTTGAGCTAGCGATAGAGACTTTTCTTTTAGAAAAGCTTGAGCTAGCGATAGAGACTTTTCTTTTAGAAAAGCGTCATCTAGCGATAGAGACTTTTCTTTTAGAAAAGCTTCAGCTAGCGATAGAGACTTTTCTTTTAGAAAAGCTTGAGCTAGCGATAGAGACTTTTCTTTTAGAAAAGCTTGAGCTAGCGATAGAGACTTTTCTTTTAGAAAAGCTTGAGCTAGCGATAGAGACTTTTCTTTTAGAAAAGCTTGAGCTAGCGATAGAGACTTTTCTTTTAGAAAAGCTTCAGCTAGCGATAGAGACTTTTCTTTTAGAAAAGCTTCAGCTAGCGATAGAGACTTTTCTTTTAGAAAAGCTTGAGCTAGCGATAGAGACTTTTCTTTTAGAAAAGCTTGAGCTAGCGATAGAGACTTTTCTTTTAGAAAAGCTTGAGCTAGCGATAGAGACTTTTCTTTTAGAAAAGCTTGAGCTAGCGATAGAGACTTTTCTTTTAGAAAAGCTTGAGCTAGCGATAGAGACTTTTCTTTTAGAAAAGCTTGAGCTAGCGATAGAGACTTTTCTTTTAGAAAAGCTTGAGCTAGCGATAGAGACTTTTCTTTTAGAAAAGCTTGAGCTAGCGATAGAGACTTTTCTTTTAGAAAAGCTTGAGCTAGCGATAGAGACTTTTCTTTTAGAAAAGCTTGAGCTAGCGATAGAGACTTTTCTTTTAGAAAAGCTTGAGCTAGCGATAGAGACTTTTCTTTTAGAAAAGCTTGAGCTAGCGATAGAGACTTTTCTTTTAGAAAAGCTTGAGCTAGCGATAGAGACTTTTCTTTTAGAAAAGCTTGAGCTAGCGATAGAGACTTTTCTTTTAGAAAAGCTTGAGCTAGCGATAGAGACTTTTCTTTTAGAAAAGCTTGAGCTAGCGATAGAGACTTTTCTTTTAGAAAAGCTTGAGCTAGCGATAGAGACTTTTCTTTTAGAAAAGTTTCAGCTAGCGATAGAGACTTTTCTTTTAGAAAAGCTTGAGTTTTTCAAAAGCTTACGTTTCATCAAAAAGTATGTTTTGTCTCATGTTTTTTAGCTCACTACGAAATCAGCATTTCCTAGTGGCTCCACACATTTTATACTCGTACATTGCAGCAATATTTGATTTCGTTTCTTACAGTTTTGTGTTTTCTTTCAGATTCTATTTTACGCAAATGCCGAAAGGTTTTCTGATCTAAGATGAATTGCTGTTGTGCAACAGAAAAAAGCAACAAAAAATTAAACTGAAAATTGTACTCTGATGGGCAGCACATCAAAAAATGTTGGCAGAAGCAGAATGAAAACAACACACCAGTCCCAGTAAAAGCAACAGAAGCCGTAAAACAACTAAAATTATTGAAATTCACAAAAAAATGATCCAAAATATGTTATAATGGTAGATAAAAAAAAGTAGCAGAAGTCTTCTCGCTGATGGTAAGTATTGGAATTTTTCTTTAGTTGATGATGTTTTTATATACAGATAAATTTGATAGAAAAAAGTACAAGTAACTTCACACATGCATGAGTTACTGCATATAGAAACGAATTATGCACTAAAAGAAATGTTTGGTTGTTATACAGCTTTGGAAAATTTCTTTTTGAAATTAAATATTGGCTCAAAACTTTAAAACTTTGACACAAAATTAAACAATTTGAACTTAAATTTTAACACACTGAAGTATTTTAAAAATTATAATCTTATTTCTTATTTTAAGAAGAAAGCTAACAATTTTTTTAAGTGTGTAATAGTTTTGTATCTTCATATGAATCTTTATATATTTTCTATAGATCTTCATCATAATCACCAGCAGAAGTGTGTATTTGTAAATGAAAAAAAGGAAGACAAGTGAATAAAAAGTAAAAGATAATAAAACTAGTAGCAACATCATTTGTTACCTATTTTTGGTATGAACATATTTTTTTCTAAGATACACACGGGAACTTCTTAATGCCTTAGAAGTTCATAGCTACATGTGGTCAATGCTTTAAGATAAAACAGTAGAATTTATTTTGACTAGTCAAGTTTCAATATACATACATATCGAGGGCCTATATTCAAAATGTGCCAACTCAAATTTTCGAGAAAACGAGTTTTTGAAGGCAGGCAGTGAATTAACGTGCTCTTCACATTTAGTGAAAATTTCAAATCAAAAAGTTAAGTTTTGCAGCTTTTGCATACATTTTTAATAATGCATTCTCAAGGTATAATTTTTTTTTTGAAAAAAAAATAAGTGATAACAGTAGTTTTGTATTGGAAGATGTTATTTAAAATATATATCAAGTCTTATTAAATTGAAAGTGCTGAACACAAATGTACTAAAAATTAAAATATCCAGCGGCGAGTTTTTAAGATATGACCATTTTTCAGCATGCACTTAAAGCAAAATTTTTTAATGTTAACAGTATACTTTTAGTAAGTTTCTTAAAGCAGAGGAAAAAGTCGTTCATTTTAATTACGATTCGTGCAAATCGGACAGCCGCTCACTGGGGAAAAAAGGCCAATCTAGCGAATAGTCTGAGTCACAAAAAATATATGGATGAATTATAGGGAAGGATGTAGGTTACTACTGTAAATTTATGAAAATCTCAGACAGGGCATTCTACGTTTTAGGTGACGATGTATGTCAAATTAACTTGATATAGTCTCAGAAGTTAATTATTAAAAAAAATTATTTATGTGGCTTAAGATATCCTAATGCCCACTCATCCGTGGATTTTTAATCACCATGTCTGATGAGTTTCTTCATTTGCTTAAAAATATGGTAAAACTAAAATTGTTTCAATAAATTTGGAGAAGGTATGAAATGATTAGAATATGTCATTTTGGTTCATGCTTAGGAAAGACATAATAACCATCCAGTATTATATAGATATAAGTGAACATTTTTTTATATGTGTAAAACCGATGATTCTGGATGGAAAATTCAAAAATGTATATTTTTTGACCTTCAAGAAGCTACAAATTTTTAACAAGATTTCAAACATGGCAGTTGTTCAAGACATTAGAAAAAGACGATAAATGCAACTGTTTAGATTTCAACGAGACCCAAGACACCTGAGTGCTGACGAAGTGCGTTGCGGCACTGAAAATACGTATTCCATTCTGCTGGTGCAGACATATAGTCCACAAACTCTGCTTTGGTACCGCCAATCAGAGACAATAATTGCAATTACCGATTGCAACTTGTTTATGATCGTTCGAACCGCATGTGGTGCCGGTGTCAGCGATGACGGCGGCCACTATGAAGAATTTGGTGCCGCAACACCAATCGCCTACAAACAACAACCTACACGACGCCCAGTCTCACATCTACAACATAAGCGTTTATGAAAACTGCAACCTTAGCTAAAGATGCCAGCAGCTGCAGTCTCATCATCAACCTGATTTTTCCAACGAAGTCATAGTTTACGATACTACTGGGTGAAACCTTAATGTTCACGACGCCAGCAACTGCAGCCACGACAGGACACCACAAAGCTCACTCAGCATCAACGATGCCCTAAGCTCTGCATTCACGACACAAGCAGTGATGAAACAGCATCAACAACAAGTGGGACGTCGCTAGGTTCTCATGCCTGATCCTGAATTTCAGGGACAACCAGGGTACGAACACACATTCCTCATATTTCAAGGCAAGTACTCTACCCACTGAGCCACTTTCTACTTATTTTCTTAAGAGCTAAGAATATGTTTTATGTATAAGTCGTATAGTTGAAAATTGTGTCCTTTTTTGACTAGTATCATAACTAGTCTCGATACAACTAGTAATATAATTGTCCTTTTTTAATAGTATCGTTAGTATTTTTATTACAACTAGTAACATGACTGTCGTTTTTTGAATAGTATCATTACAGCTATTATATGACTGTTCCAAAGCGTATCTAGTTGTAAATTTAGCTGCTGGGTAGCAATACGAAATACACAAACAATTTTGTCTTATAAGACAATACATTAGTTTTTTTGTCGTCCCGATCAAACTCAGAAGAGTTGTCACTGGCATATCTTGCTACACTGGCAACTTTGTGATTTATGTGCAGCTATGGCTCGTCGGGCATGGGTGGGAGTTCGTTGCAAGAATGACCAGGCTATGGGCACTGTTTAGTTGTGCCAGTCCTATCGTCAATAAAAAGAAAAAGTGTGGTTGAAATGACTGAACGATTCGTAAGAAATAGTGGTGGTAGTTCAGATGAAAATAACTACCGGCTACACTCCCGCGCGTCAAAAAGAAATATACACGTTACCTTGGTGATCGCGTTAGCAATTGATCGGATTCACCCCTAAAATCGTGCTCACTCGATACTCACCAGTTTGATCACCCTTTAGTTACCCATAAAAATAATAAAACCTTCCATTAAATTCAAATATGACCAAAAAAATTATTATTCACAAAAAACAAATAAATATACATATAAAATATTTTTTTCTTTGTATGTACTGGTTTTTACAACAAAAAATATTGAATAAAAATAAGTTTTTCTTTAAATGTATTGGTGTTTTCTCTTCCATAAGAAACTTTTGGGCAGTCCTGTTTTGAACCATTTTTTTATTCAGTGGAATTGCATTTTTTATACTATTTGGGATAAATTTTTTTAGTGCCAAATAGAATAATTTCAAAAAAGTGTTTAGAAAATCAATATTTTTTCCCCCAAATTTATTAAAAATGATTCTGTATCATATTTTCATTAATTAATACAAAATTAATTGTATATACTCGTATACAAGACCATTTTCACCAATAAAATTCTTAAGTCTTCGGAGAACCCATATGTTCCAAACTAATAGTCTGATCTACAAAAAAGTATAGTTATAGGCAAGGATGTAGGCTATAAATTTTGTAAAAATTAGACAGCTATTTTTAGCACAGTTGGCGCTATTTGTTGCTATATACGACCAGTTTTAAAAATTCAAAATGCATTTAAACAAAATTCAAAATGCATTCAGCTTACAAAATGCACTGGAAATGTATCTTAAAATTGAAAACGAGTACAAGTAGAAAAATTCTAAAAAGGTGTATATTTAGAAAAACTGATGTAAAAGTCGCATACGCAAATCTCCGCAGCTAGTTTTTGTAACAATATTACTCTATAATATCTATATTACGATACCATAACCGAGAATGGGTATACCTTTTTTGCAGCTCTACAAAGATTTAGAAAAGTTTAAAAAAATTATGTATTTACGCTTGTAAACCTTAACTGAAATAGCAAATATATAAAGTAAAACCGATTAAAATAGCTGATATAACACTTTATTTTAAAAAAAATTTACTGTGTCCAAAAGCGTCCATCATTAGCGAACGATTTAATACGCCAACAAATTTGATATAAAAATCAATAAACAATTACAACCTTCTTCATGTTTAAGGGCCATATTTTCCGAACCAGTGCCTCGTTTATGTAACTAATGGTAACTAATGTGAGCATTTCTCGCATCGAAAAAATTATTACCATTCTGTGAAAAACAGGATGAGTTAGAAAAAAATTAAATATATTTGTATATTATTCTGTAAATCGTCCTATAAAACATTGGATAACATGTATAAATTAAAAATTTTTTTTCGATGTGACAACTTCGCACAAGTTACAGAAACGAGGCACAGGTAATATAGTAATAAATAAATATGCTGCGTTTAGATTTTTTTCAAATTTAATAACTTTTTTTTATATTTTTCAGCGGCTAAATTGGCATTTTTCCCTCTGTGAGCTGTTTGTAAAATTAGATCAATTTATTCATTTGGTATATTACTTATTTTTGTAAAATGGTCGAACCTAAAAAGAAGGCGGCATTGTGTGCTCAATTTGTAATAACTGATAATAATGATATCCGTAGTCATTTACCTGATGGATTACTCGAAATGAAAAATATTGCCATTTTCACTCCGTACTATAATGCACACATTGGCCTATACTAATTTGAAACGATTTTTTTTTTAGCGAACATGCATACCTCTTAAGCCTTTCTCGGCTTTTCTGGCAGGAATCGAACCTGCGACCTCCCGGTTGATAGTCTAGCACACTATCCGATGTCTAATGAAGATGTCCATGATAACCAGACATCCCGCTTTAGGCGGGACTATCCCGCTTTTTAGAAGTCGATCCCGCCTAATATTGTTATCCCGCTTTATTCCGCTTTTTCGAGTTTTAAAAAATATTGTTCTGTTATTTTAATTATTCCCAAAAATATCAAAAATGTTTCTGAGCAAAATTGATTTTTCTTGTGTTGATCGAATAAAAACTCATTCAGTTAAAGGAACTTCAAATGGAAAGAAGTATTTTTTAGACATTGCTTCAAAACTCAATACTTAAAAATTTCTAATCCAAAGATACTTAATTATTCAGGCTTAAGTTCGTTCAATTTAATTTTTCAATTCACCTATTTTTTACTGAGAAATAAATTTTAAAAGCATGTATGAATTTTTTTTTTGGTTATATTTATTTATTGTATCTTCAATAAAATTGACCTAACAATAAGTAATCAAATTTTAATTTTTAAGTCCAGCCAATGCCAGACAAAAATATTTGTTTAAGCGGTTGGTTGTTTGGTTGTTTACGTCTCTCGTGTTCGGCTGAGAGCAAGAATGTCCCTCCTTCTGAGCCGAGTGTGATGTATGAACATTTTTTGACTGTATAAGGGTCGAACTGAACACCATGATATTTCAAGACTTACTACGATCTCATGATCATAGCTCTTGTTGTACCTTTCACAGTTTGAGGGTGGTGAAGTCAAGCTATGCATGTAGTATTAAAAATTATTGATTATTGCCAAAATTATATTGAACGATTTAAAAACCATAGAGTTCGACTAACATTGGTGCCTTCTATTTAAATTTGTCTGCATTAAGATGAAACGAAAATCCTGAAAAAGCCTTCAAAGTCCAAAGTTGGAACTAATTTGGTGCCGAACACATGATACATAAAATGCTTAAGAACCGACAAAATAGAACAAAGTTACAAGACATTAATAGCCCTATTCAGTATCTCGATAAAACGTTACGTCTATAGACGGAAAGCACTCACTAATACAATTCAGTAAATCGTTATTATTTTTTCGCCTTGTATACAAATAATTTCCAATAAGGTATTGTCAAGGCAAAAACCATAATAGTTTAAAAAATTAGTTGGCCTGCATTTTTTGTTCAACTTGTAATTATTCTAATGTAGCAATTCAAACAATTATTTTAATGGACGCAATAATTTGTCATTCTCAAAGACAAAAACCTAAATATATTTTAAACTATTTAGCGAATACAAAAATAAGTACTCAACCAGAAAATAGTCGGAAAACGAGCCAAACCGACATAGTGAATTGGGCTATAAGTTGAAAAACAGAACTGCTTTTGATCAAAAATATTCTTTTGACCATAAACTGAATTTTATAAAAGATGACTTCGGATTTTTTCACTCACTGACATACACTTCCTTATTTTTGTCGGGTGTTAACGACTTCATGTTAGATGTGTTAAAGACATAATTATCTTTAGGCTTAAAGCAATTCATAAAATTATGAATTAAAAATAAACATTTAAAAATGCACTTTTTTAAATTTTTAAGCCTGTAACTCAATGAGTTTCCTAAGAACATATCGTTAGCTGAAATACAAAATCACATAACTACACTATTTTTAATTTTATAGGAGAGAAAAAATGCTAACAGCCTGTCCCAGGAGGTCACACATTTTCGTTCGCATGCATTTTAAGCGAAAAACAGTTGTTTTGCGTCGCACTAAAAGCCTTCAGAACGACAAGTCGAAAGAAAATGAGTGCGAACGATATCGTAAGCATTTCAATACAAATTTGCGTCCCACTAATAATTTTTTCAGTCATTTGTACGTACACAAATATCGACTGAGGCAAACGAAAGAATTTTGTTTTACTGCCTCTTCCACTATGTCGAAGAAATGTTTTCATGCGCATTCTAAGCGTAAGAGAACTGATTTTCATTCCTCTATCCCACTTCGGAACGAATGGTGACTCGAGCGACAAGTCGCAAGAAGACGTAAATGTTTTCATGCAAAATTTTATTCCACTATGTCGAAGTAATGCGAACGCAATGTCAAAATCACTCACTTCTGTGTTGCTTGCGACTAGTAAAAATTATTACAGAAAAGTCAATAAAATATTTGACTTCTTTACAATATATTTTTACTATTTTCTAATTCTTTTTATTAAATGTGTACATATTCATACAATTATTTAATAAAATAAACAACACTAACACTTTGAAAGCTTTTGTTTTGTTTATTGTCCACGGCACATCAAATAAAACAGTCGTACCTCTACAACAAAATTAGCATTTTTGTTGGAAAATTAAAAAAATTTAATGTGTAGCTGCAACCATTTGGTAATATGCTTTCTTATTATTAAGCGCAGTTGTATTTTTACGTAAACAATTTAGAAGTATTTTAAGTGTTTTTAAAGGCAATCGCAAAATAAACTATAAATTTGCGATCTGGTATTATTAGGACGTAAGAAATAAAACATGACATACGTAAGTAGATGCGAATGAAAGCTTGCGACATAGTGGAATGCAAATTGATACGAAGTCGAGTGACTTGTTTTCTTTCGCTTAGTTTTTCTTTCGACATAGTGGAAGAGGCAGTTAATTTTTTTTTTTATCAAATTCATGCAAGAAAACAATAAAAATCAATTACATAGTTAAAAAATATTTTGCCTTGCTTTTGATCAATGCACAAATTATGCACATGAGCATATATGTACATAGAATACCGGATTCGCCGAAAAATGTTTCCTGCCTAACTGCCATTTCGTCGGTCTTAATATTTTTCTCTACGTAATTACATACATATGTATGTTCAACAGCAGCTTCATTGAGTAGAGTTTTCTGCTAAGCAGGACATCGGCCGGGCTTAAGGTATTTCCCAGATGGGTTCGTAAATAAGCGGCTTCGCTGAATAATTATTATTTGCCTAACTGGCCTTTGTCCGGTCTACGATTTTCGCCTCCATATGCATATGTATGTATAGTATGTCCGTCAGCGGCTTCAATGAGTAAAGATTTGCTGCCTACCACACTTTCCGCGGTTATAATGCCTGTTATGTAGATGTTATTTGTTCACTGAAGTCGCTTTTCTACATACGCAGATATAGCCGGCCAGCGAAGCCGGTATTTCATTTACCTGTAGGAGAGAATCTTTAAGCCCGGCCGAAGAATTTCTACGCAAAAGCAAACGTAAGCTCAGCATAACCGCTGTTGGCCATAAATATAAGAGAAAATTATTAAGTTCTGCCAAAGGACGGCTAGGTAGAAAAAGCTTTTTTTAGGTCTTTTTGCATTTTTGAAGCTTGGGTGATCGTTCATAAAGAATAAATTACTGAATATTGAAATAACGTCAAAGACAATGAACAGTCCCTCGAATGGTTTTTTTTTTGGCTTTTGTTCATCTGGGTGGTTTGGGTAAATTTCTTGGGCAATTGTTCATTCAGCCTTTTTAGGCGATTATTCATCTTAACGTTTGGTAATTTGACACAATGAATAATGACCCAAACAAAGCGGGGAACCTCCATTTTTTCATTTCATCGATTCTTTACGAAATTTTGGGTGATTTTCGCTTTATTTTAGGTCTTTGTTCATTATCAATAATATCCAAAAAATTGTACGATTGAAAATTAAGGTTTTTTAGGCGATTGTTCTGCGGACAATTTTCTTTGTTTAACAAAAATATTTGTTTCAACCACGTTTACTTTATGAATCCAAATTGATTATTAGGCTAAGGTTCGTAACGTTATATTCAGAAAGAATTGGGCATGATTAATATTCCAAGGAACAAGGAAAAAATTAACATAAACTTAATTTTTCAACGTACACAGCGCCACTTTCGGAAGCCGCTACGCTTCCATCGTCAGTGCTCACGTGTATTTGCATTATCACCCGATGTGTATTTGCTTATTAAAGCGATGGTAACGCTGGAAAGTGCACTTGAGAGTGATTTAATTCTCGTATTCAATTTTCACGAAAAAGTTGTATATATAAGAATTAAAATCACATTCAACAAAGCCACCTCACAAATGGTGATAAGCAAATACATGTGAGCACTGACAATGGAAGTGTAGCGGCTTCCGAAAGTGGCGCTACTCTGTTCCGCTGTCTACGTTGAAAAATTAAGTTGATGTTAATTTTTCCCTTGTTCCTTGGAATATTAATCATGCTTAATTCTTTCTGAGTATAACGTTACGAACGTTAGCCTAATAATCAATTTGATTTCACAAAGCAAATACGTTCGAAATAATCATATTAATATACGTTTACTTTAATTTTGTGTTTACATTTTGGCCGTCATTATTTGCGAGCTCAATTGAAACAGAGTTTCATTTTTTAAACTATAATTTACATATTTAAGCAATTTTTTATACCATTTGGCGATGAATTTGTGAAATTGTTGATGTGTCAATATAGAAATTTGACAATGGATAATATGACTAACGTTATAAATGTAACACCAGGCGAACGACAAGTCGAAAGATATTGGGACACTTTCGATTTAGTTTTCATTCGACATCCTATGATAGGCAGTAAGTAAAATACTTTAAGTGGCTGAAATAAAAAATATCTTCATTTTCGTTTTTAATGCGATTGATTTTTATGATAACAGTTTGGAAATTTGTGGGGACAAGTGCTTCGATGTAATAATTAATAATTGAAAATGCGACTTTAGAATTTTTGCTAGTTGCGTTATTTCGCATTTCAGCTAACGATATGGAGCTGTGTAGTTGCATATATTTATAAAAAATCATACATTATCATCAGTGTATTTACAACATCACGCTTTTCATAATATATTTTATAAAATCCCGCTTTTTTTTGTTATATTTTCTTCAGGGTTGCATTTTCTACAGAAATCGAACGGCTTGTGAGATAGTGTAAAACAGCTATCTATAGGTGGCAAATATTAACTTTTATTGCCTTTGTGTGATGGCCGTTAACTAAACAGGGCACTAGAGTAAGTTTGGGTAATGTCACATAAATTATTTTGCAATGTCGTTTCTCTTACTTTGCATACACTGACAAAAATATCACCAATAAATTTTCAAACAAAAGTTTGCTTAGAATAAAATTAAATTTTCGGTAAATAATCTTTACTGATTCAGTAAATTTTTTTTTAATTTTATTTAGGACGCAAACACCAACAACAAACCTCAGTTTTCTGTGAGATAGTGTAATGATAGACTTTTTTGTGCGATAGTGTATTGAAAGACTTAGTGATGACATATGGTAAAGTATATATGCAAGTGAGAACATTGACATAATAGGTACGAAAGTCTGGACATTTTATTTTAAATTTCCCCAGCACATCAAGTTTCAGTCAACTATTAAAAATATTCTAAAATTCCAAATTTCATACTTATGTTTTTGATTTTAAATTTTACTTAGAAAATTTCTAGCAACTATTAACGAACAAAAGTAAAAAACAAAAAGTTGTTTGTCTATAAGCGCATGCGTGTTTTGAATTTTAAATTACAAGCATTTTTTTGCAAAGAAATTCGTTAGGGGAAGGTAAGCTTATAATAAATTTAGGATTTAGAAAGTTTTTGACATGTTGATTAAAAAAAGTATAAGATGAGAAACTTTAACATAAAAGTAATATAAATTTGTATACATTTTGTTTTCTCGCTGTCAGAATTTTAATTTATTAAATGATCTTAGTTTTAAACATGTAATATTTTTCTTAAAATCTTCCTATTTCTCTTGGCTTACCCTACATTATAGTTAAGCATTTGATTTCTGATGATGTTCACATTTGCATATTGCATGTGTGTTGTTGCCATAACTTAGTAAATTTTTATGTTAAATTATAATCACCCAAATGCATGAAATTTATTCTTTATCATGAAGATATTTTGTTTAAGGAAAAAAGTTATTACACGGAGTACATTATCATGCTGATGTGTGTTTTCTCCTTTTTTTTAAGAATATTTAAACAAGTTTCCGGAATTTATTAGACATTTGCTGCTGTGCATATTGTTTTTATTCATAATAGATTTTTTTTAGCACACGTTGATTCTAATTTTTTACAAAAGATGGAAAAATTGTAAATTAGAGAAAGGTACCGCACGCAAACAAAACCTTATGATTGAGGTGATCATCATCATCCTCCCGCCCGCGGTTAAGGTAAAAACCATCTAAAAATATTTTAGGGGGAAACTCATACAAATGACACACATATCTTCAAAATTATAACTGTAGCGTATTTACCAAATAGAAAACAAAAAATTTAAACAATTAAAATTTTTATTAACACGTGCCACATATGAGCAGTAAACAAATGCCATTCATTGCCAACACAACATAAATGTATTACAAACGTAAGTATAACGTTAAAGGAATAATTGGCATTAAAGTCAATATCATTACTATAGATATTTATGTTGCACTCTTTAAAGAAGACATGCAGCACGAGACACCCATCTATGAGCATAAACGTATAAACATACGAATACATCCATCCACACATGGACAATTGGGTAAATTAACATCTTAAACATGATGTTTTCATGTTACACGGCGGATCAAATGGCATTTGCAAACTGTCCGCCTTCAGCAAATAGTGCCACTCCTCGCTTCATTGTTTCGTTTTCTTCCTTTTACAATTTCTTTCTATAAGCGCTTTTTTACACACAACAACCCTGTAGCCCCAGTTGTTGCTGACGACATTTTCATCGCTATTATCTGCAAGACCATCAATGATTTGTCGCCTATAATACACATTTAGGAAAGTGGTATACGTTGTCGTTTATTAAGAATTTGTTCTGCCAAGATTATGAAAATGTGTGCTACAAAGCGCTATTGCCGACAACAAGAGTAACAACTGCATCGAAGTTGTTGTGTGTACAATTTTATTGACGACAACAAGAGTAACAATTGCATCGAAGGTGTCATGTGTACGGTTTTGTTGTAGACAACAAGAGTAACAACTGCATCGAAGTAGTCGTGTATACGGTTTTATTGCCGACAACAAGAACAGCAACTGAATCGAAGTTGTTGTGCTTCCATTTATGTGCATTAAAGAGTTTAAGTTGCCCACAAAACGAGTTTTTGTGTAAAGTTTTTTAAGTAGCTCGGTAGACTAGTAGGTAGCGTGCTAGCCTGTCAGTATGGAGGTTTTGGGTTCGATTCGATTATTATATTTTCAAATTTTATCATTATTCATTGACGACAACTTCAGTAGCATGTTAACTACGTTATCATCAACAGATTTTATGCCCTTTGTTCGAAAATGTCGTCAATAGTTTTCTTGGCCTGTCGTCAATTCATCGTCGATGACAAATAATTATTTCGAACATGCACCGATAATATCTCGAAGACTTTGCCTATGGGGGTATAAACAACAGTATATGTACTAGTATTTTTGTATGTATGTATTTAAGTTATATGTTTGTATATAAAAGTGCAATATCAGCATGTGCCACATACTTAGTATTGTATGCAACACGTTGTATTTGTATGACTGTCTGACTATTTGTATGGGCATGTATTAGATGCTGATAACAATAATGATGATGATGATGATGATGACGACAACATTGATGTTGCAAAAGCCAAACTAAACTATACAAATGTTTAAGTTTATTACCGCACACCAAGTGAGTGAGTGTCTGGTTGACTAACTGGCAGCAAGTGCTGACTTTAACAATACTACCGATAAATAGCTATCTGAACATATATCCATATAAACTTACTTGCCCGTAAATGCATGTTTTAGTACAAAATGCTGCACATCAAGGTGGGCGTACATTGAAACAACGTCCGGAGAGGGGCTCAGTTTTTTTTTGCACTGAAGACAAGAGAGAACATTTTTATATAATGAAAGGCATTTTGTAGCAACCTTTGAACTTTATATATTTCTTAAAAATCTGAGCCGATAAAATCGTGTTCTCGTCTCAGAGAAATAAAGCTAGATATATTACAAATAAAACGAGCCTTATTTCATCGAAATTGATTCACAAGTTTTGATTTTATTCATAATTGATTTTGATCAATAATTCCGTATATGGCATAAATGCATTCAACGTTACCAGACTTGCATTTTATGTTTATACACATAAAGAGATGAATAAAGGCAAATAAACATTTTATTTATGTATACACTTTTGCCTCTACTTGCCACAATTTTTATCCGATTTAAATAAATAATACCTTTATGCAAAGCCTTTTTCACTGTCTCAACAGTTCTTTCAAAAATTTGCCGAAAGTTGGCGCTAATCAAATATTTAGTTGAAGACTGTAAAAATTTGCCATAAAATAAAAATTTTCAAGGTTAAAATATTCCAATAAAATAAAGAATTAACCCTTCTTTGCAAAATTGTTGAACATTGGAAGGCCATATTTTGAGGTTATGGGGGGGCCAAATCGGCGATTTTCGTGAGTAAGTGAAAAATGACGATAAATTTTTTGGATAGTTGAAATATAAAAAAGTCGTAAAACAAATATTGTTGCCGACGGCCCAAGTAATTATTTTCAGCAATAAAAAAGTTATTTTTCGCGAAAACTCGTTTTGAAATATTGCTATATATACATATATGTATATATACTATATAGACTCCTATTACCGTTTACAACACACAAATGTTGTGTTGTCTTGGTTACAACACAACATATGTTGTTTCTTTGAGTTTGATTTACAACATCTAGTTGTTGTGTTTGTTATTAACCGTTTGCTAAGAAAAATCTATATATATACTTACAAATTTGTATCCATTTTAATTTTTCACCTTGCTACGGCAACAAGACAACAGTTAATGAGCAGTTGTAAGTTTCTGAGACTTTTGACAACAAATAAAAATACATGTTGTAAACGATAATCACACTAAATTAACATAGACAACTAAAAGTACAACACGGCCGATAAGTCCTAGTCCATACGTATCAACTTTTGCTGCTGCAACTTTTATTTTCTAGTGACAAAGAGCGAGAGGGGAGTACATAAGGTTATATATTTCTATTTCATCACTCTCAAACAAAAAAAAAGTGCTGCAACTCTATACGAATCAACAAAAGTTGATTCGTATAGACTGGTACTAAGTGTTGTAAGTCGTACTCGCAGTTTACAAAATACAACATTAAAATAATTAGTGTTGTGAACGATAATAGGGGCCATAATTTCTGTTATTTTACAAAATTTTTTTGTGCGAAATAAGACAAGCAAATGCAAATATTTTAAAACCATTATAAACTTAATCTAGTTTTTTGGAAAAATTCACAATTTCTTTATGTGGAAAATCAATAGCATGCTTTACGGACACGAAATTTTGTATGAAGAGAATACAAACAGTATTTGCATAATGGACACTGTCCATTAGGTAAGACTGTCCATTTCTAATATATAAAGTCATGCTAAGACAGTTTTCATTTTCAAATTTATGCGTTTAGTTTATGAAATATTTTACTATACTTTCAAGGAACACGAAAAATGCATTTGAAATGAGAATCACCCATTTATAAAGACGAATAATTTCTTCAGTTCTAAAGTGTCAAGAACCTAAGCATTGCAAATTACTGGTGATGGTAACATTTTTCTTGCGTTAAATATTCCAAGACTTTGGCATATAAAGCAAAACTAAGTTTTTGTCTTCATCGCTACAACTCCTACAATAATCGTTGTAACTCAGATTAGATCATTTCTCGTAGTATGGGTCGCTACAAACCTTCTCCCGATTCTTTTTATCTAATGAAGTGCGTGAATGCAAGTAACACTATTTTTTTAATTTTTTCATATATTTCCAAATTTAACATGAACATCTTCGATCATTCCTTCTGAATTAAAAATCTTTGAAAAAAAATTTTTTGTACAAAATTTTTCTTTGAAATGACATCTAAGCTTTCGTACAAAATCCTGGCGATTTCCATAAAACTGAGACTCCCAGCTACAGCTCTGATTTCGTGTAAGATTGTTGTTAATCCAACAAAAAAACAAGAAGAAAAGAAACCTGTGCGGATAAGCCAAACAACAAGCCACTTATCCCAACCTGGCTGATCATCTCTGCTTAAACTGTTGCAACAAGTACAACAAGAAGTCGTGTTTTATAAAATGATTTTTTTGTAATTTTTCGTTGCTGCTGGAAGGCTTTAAGGCTGGCTTCCGTTAAATGTTGTATTACAAAGTAAAGTTTTATGTGGAAATTTTGTAGAAAATAAAGAAAAGTAACGTGTGGCACGATGTTAAGCTGTGTGGTGTGGTTTGGGTCTTATATAATCCGGCACATTTGCAATATGATGGTCTCATAAGCATGGGTGCTTTGAAGATAATAATGATGCTGATGATGATGACCACGCTGATGATCTTAAGCTTAAGCTTACATTTGCCACAAGTACAGCAACAATTGTTTCGTGGCTTTGCACTTGCGCTTTAAACACAACAAACAAACATACTTATTTGTTGATAGTGTGACGGACTTACTAGGAAAAAGGAGAGACAGACAGACGAAGTAGCAACAATTCAAAGAAGTACCAAGTCTACATTTGTTGGCAACTTTTGATTATCATTGAGACAAAAAGCATAAAGAGGCGCTTGGATCAGACTTAGTTAGATTCATTCATTCAGTAAAAGTTATACAAGGTTGTGTGTAGTACAACCAACTACTTTGCAATATGCTGTAAATAAGTAGTCGTAAAAATGTACCAGCTACTTGATGCTACTGTTTTAATAATGTTTACATGCATACATTCATATCTCAATCAATGTTAGCTGCCTGGCTAACTAGTCGGCTGGCTGGCGGACTGGCGGACTGGCGGACTGGCTGTCTGCAACTTCATCCTCTTCATCTTATAGTGTAGTATCCTTTAGATAGCACCTCACCTTCACGACCTTGCTTTCTTTGGCAAACGGCCAAAGATATATGTATGTATGAATGTACATCTGAGAGTGATGACATGGCGTGGCATGCAGTGAAAAAGAGATGGTGCAGTGGATTTTGTGGCGCAATTGTTTAAGGCTTATTTTAGCCCCGTTAAGTTGGTGGTCAGTTATAAAAATGCAGTTGTTTTAGTAGTTTTTAATTTTAGTACCTGTAAGTATATATGTTACAAAAAAAATAAAATCCGTCCGTCCATCCATTCATCTGTCTGTAAGTCTGCACAATCGTTTATTGTTTGTATGATTCACTTTAAGTGTCTGTTAGTTTTATATTTTTACTTGAACCGTTTCTATGTTTGCCTGTATGTTTCTGCTGCAACAACACAATTGCTGTTGCCTTTATGTCTACTGAGATATTCTTTTGTGGCTCGTGCCTCAAACAGCATTTGTTATTTAACAATTTGTTAACAATGGCAATAAATCCATTTGTAGTTAGTGCAATTTACCATATTCCATGAAGAGTTATTATGTGTGTTTTTTTTCCTCTCTTATTTTACATTCTAAACAATACAATCGACCACAAAAAGGAAAGACAGCAACGTTTTTCATTCATGCACATTCGTGTTATAAAAGAAATTATATTCGAAAATTCACAAATATGGAAACTGAAATTCAATTTAGAATTTTGTGCTCTTTTCTTTTGGCGAACAAGTAAATTAAGACGTTTATGGTCTTCATACAAATTATTAAAAGTATTTGAGCGATTTAATGTTTACAATATGTTTTATTATATTATTTGGTATTAAGTCCACAAAAGTCTTTTAACAAAAGTAGAAATTATAATGGAGCCATTGCAAGTAACATTGGAAAAGGATGATTTCTGTAAAAAAAAAGTCGAAGAGATCTGCAGTGGTAATATCAACGAATTATAATATTATTTGTGAAATAACAACGAATTATCATATCATTTGTATAATAAAATAAATTTCCGAAATCGAATATAACACCTTCTAATCACCTTTGAAGAAGATGGGACATGGGACTAAGCCTTTTTCATATTTTCCTTTTGGTAAAACGTGGAAGCCAAAGCCAAAGAAATAATCTACTGGTCCTTTAATATTATTAAACCTGTTTTAAGACGATTATACTGGCTTTTCGAATTCTGCACAAAATGCAACCCTGATATAATGTGTTATTATAGCTTTTTTTACTTTCCACAAACTCATTAGATCAGAGTTGCATTTTCTACAGAAGTCGAACGGCTTGTGAGATAGTGTAAAACAGCTATATGTGGCAAATATTAACTTTTACTGCCTTTGTGTGATGGTCGTTAACTAAACAGGACATTAGAGTAAGTTCGGGTAATGTGATATAGGTGGGCAATGTCGTTTCTCTTAGTTTGCATACACTGAAAATAATATGAGCAACAAATTATCAAACAAAAGTTTGTCTAAAGTAAAATTAAATATTCTTTTCTGATTCAGTGAACTTTTTGTTTGAATTTTGTTTAGGACGCAAACATCAACAACAAACCCCAGTTTTCTGTGTTGTAAAAAAAACAACTACCATGATGACAAACACATAAATAACAGAAAGAACAATGATAGCAAAAGAGGTGCGATATCGAAATTCATACAATTATTATCAAACGAAAATTTTAGCAAGTTTGTTTACTGACGATTTCTAAGTGAACCAATTCGTGGCACTTTCTAAACATCAGCGGAATTTTTAATGTTGTTGCGTTAATTCTCAATAATTTTCTTTTAGAGTCTTTAGATAAACATACACAGTTGAACACATTTAACACAGCGAAATTTCATAAGTGCTTAATGGATGATGACATTTAAAAATAAAGTTTTACTCACTCAAACACAAAGTTTGTTTGATATATTACAAAAAATCTACTTAGTATTTTTGTTTGATTCAGTAAACTATTTTGTTTACAGTTTGTAAATATTTTTAGACAAATTCTTCTATAAATTCAGACAAAAATATTGTTTGTTATAGTATAGAAAATCCAGTAAATATTTCTGTTTAATTCAGTATATTTTTATTTTTTTTTTTGTTTAGAAGTTGTAAATATTTACGTACAAAATCTTTTATATTTTTGAACAATTTGTTTACTGAAAAAACTGGTTTTTTAATGAAATTTTTTAGACGGACCTACAAATAAATTTGTAAATACTGAACAAATTTATTTGTAGGTCCGTTTCTAGACAAAGTAATTACTAATTCGTTGAATTTCTTTACTGAAATTGTAATTTAGTTTTTTCTTGTGTATTCATACATCAACATTTGCAGATGCCGCAGCTTTTCTAAGTGTCCACGAAAACCCTCAAGAAGCATGCCAAAAATTACAAGAGTACATATCGTATTTGAAAAAATTACTAACACAGTGGGGAGAGAATACAAGTTAATGAACAAAAATAAAAATATCCCCCACCTGTTCAAATTAATAACCAATATATTCCGCAGCACTACGAGGTTAGATACCATGACATTCATGTTGATCGTTGCCTAACAAAAATCGCTACATAGAAGCAAAGATTATCCAAATGAATTGGAAAGCAGTTCAACTTAATTGCCTTATTTGGAGAAATTCCACATTAGGCCTAGACTGTCAACTTTTACTATACAACACGATTTTAAAATGAATATGGACCTATCGAGTTCAGCTGTGGGCTACTGTCTCGGCATCAAATATAGATCAAATTCAATGGCGACAAAATAAAATACTTCACACCATTACAGCCGTTCGCCAGTATGCTAGAAAGATGTCCCGATGGTAAAGGCTCTACTTTCAAGACATGTGACAAGATATATCAAGAAGCTTGAGTTTCATCCAAGTCCACTAGCTCGAAGCATTGCAAATTATAATTACAGACCACACAGAGCTGATATAGACGGACGCTCTTGCTCTCAGCCGGAAATGAGAGACCTAAAGGATAACCCAAGAAGCAACCACAGAAACAAATATTTTTGTCTAGCATCTAGGTAGACTTACAATTTAAAATTTTTAGTTCAATTTTTATTGTATTTAATGTATCAAATACAAATAAAAGCAAAAAATAACATAAAAAAATTTATTTCAATAAACACAAATATGCGGTATAGCTTAAGGCGACAAAATTGGTATACTTTATCATAATACCCTTTCCAGAAAATAAGAATGTCAAAAAGCGATGATGTACGAAAATTAGCAGAACCCATAAAACTAGCCATTTAGGAAATTAGCGGGTAACATGGGTTTTATAATTTTTCTGCAATTTCTTTGAAACTAGTGCTGCAAAGATTTTTGACTTTTCCGAATGTAAACCTAACACTTGTATTAGAGTATCAACTAAGATCTGTTCTAATCGAATCAAGTTTCTACAAAATATAGCTAAATAGAAATAGGTATGCACATTACCCAAACTTGCTCTCTCCTATAGCTTAATTTGATAAGTTTCATCACCTTATTTGTAATTATGTAACCCATGAAGTAGCTATTATTCTGTACTACGCGAAAAGAGTTACTACGCAAGAAGAGTCATGTAGAAGTACTCTGCGAGTTCCGAGTATTGACGAAATAAAGAGCGTATATTTTGAAGACAATTCATCCTTTTGCATACGATCCTTTCATAAGGGTATTATACTACATGCTCTAATGTTGTACAGGCATTTTATAGTCAGGCTTTGAAGTTACGTTCTCTGATAGCTCCAAATTAAAATTGTGACACGGTAGCTAGCCGAATTATAGTTATGTCGAAATTTCGAAGAGCAATTTTTTTGGACAAATACCAACAATGTTTAGAACATTTGCGCTAGAGATGTTTGAAGCCGGACTTCGCTAAAGGCAGTAATTTGAGTACTAGCCATACACTGTGTGGCATCTCTGAATGCACATAGGGCCCACAACAAGGTTTCGGTGTGTTGGATGCATGCTCATATATGAATGTTATGTTTGTAAACCATCTCAGTAAAAAATTTCATGTTTTTTGCAGCACTAAGGCTAAATTTTAAAATAAAGTGCATAATAATAGGGCTTTAAGCGAAAAAGTTAGCAATGTGAATTTTTTAAATTTATTTAAGGTTTTTTTTTCTTTTCCTTTTTGTTAATTATGAATCCAAACAGCTTGATTAGTATTTTTCTTTTTTGTAAAAGTTTAAAGAAAAACTAAAACGATAATTTGATATCAGGTGTAATTTTATTTAAATCGGGTAATTTTGCTTCATCCAAGTGTAGTTTTAAGTTTTGTTGTGGTAACACTGATGGTAGCAACACAAATTTGAATTGCAACGAGCTGTTGAAGCTAGGGATGCCAGTCCGGAAGTCCCGAATACCGAAAACCCAGGACTATTTGAAGAAAATAAGTCTCGAATCCCGGGATTTTTTTTTGCGAGAATCCCGGAATTTTGGTAATAGTAAAAATATGGTAATTATTTTTTATATTAACTACAACTATGTATGTTTATGTTTGTAAATAAACATGATTTACTTTTCTTATCCAAAGTTATTTAATTATTTGGCTTAAGTTCGTTTTTAGTGTAACCTTTCGATTAAATTATTTTTATTTAAGAAAGAAATTGTAAAGCATGTAAATATTGAACATGCAAAGAAAAATTTGGCTGTACGGAAGGTTGAATCACAGTCTTCTCACCAGAGCACTTTTACCTCAGTGCCAGCGACGGCCGCAACAACCAACGAGGGAAAATCTTATTAATTTAACCAATTTATAAATTTAACCAAACCAATTAACAGATGTGTCGCCATCTCGTGACGAATCGCACCTATTATTGAATTGAATTTTTGTAAATGTTCGGAAGTTCATTGAGTGTTTTTCTTTATCATGTTCAACTATTTTTCTGTCTTACCAACGTGAAATATCATCGACATTTTCAATGTTGAGATTTTTTGAATGTTTGTTTTGTCCAAGTTACCTTGTTAAAAATCACTTCAAATATTTGAAATTGAATAATATCGCGATTTACACGTTGACTTTGTTGTATGACTTTTTGGAGTTTAAAAATGAAAGGGGTAAAAAGACGTCTAGCGCGGTAGAAACTTTAAGAGAACTCAAAAAAGCTCATGCAAAAAGGTTTTAAAGAACTTCAGAAAGTTCTGATAAAAGTTGTTTGCCACATATTCATGTAAGTTTACTTTGTCAGATAAATATTTGAAATAAAACGTTTTAAATATTCGATATTTGGCTAAAAAACAAGATGAAAAGTAAGCACCCCAACCGAAGATACTAAAAATTACAGACTTCCTAGGCCCACAAAGAGAGTTGTTGCTTGGGGTTTTAATTGTCAATTCGCATTGGTGTAGCTAGACCTTTCTGGGGGTGCTGAGCCACCCCCAGAAACGCTCTAGTCCCCCATAGAAATTCAAAATATTAGAGTAATTTTGATAATATAAGCGAAATTTAGGGTCAAATATGGGGGTCTTCTCTTAGAAGACGTCGACTCTTCCTAAGAATCGACATTTTATTAGAAAGGAGGATTTTTTAGATTTTTCATTTTGCTTATCAAAAAATGTATTTTGGATATAACAATAATTCTCGTATTATTTTTTTAGCAAGTAATTTGCATATAAAAACGAAATTTACGTATAAGAGACATCATACATGCCACTATTATGCCATTTGTGTTGGAGCTGATTAACTTATATGTACTTATACTGACGTAGCTATTCATGTCCTTCTTAATAATTACAAACATGAACTTTAGCCTCGCATGTATAAAAATTTAATTTAGATGAAAGAAAATAAACCGAAATAAAAAATTACATTAATCCAAAATACAGAAGCGGCTATAAAAATACCGAACTAAAAAAAATACCTCCCTTTGTTTTTTCTAACCCTTCGAAATGCAATTTTTAGAAGGCCTTCCAGAAGAAGCAAACGGTAGCCCTTTTCCACAATGACAAAGTGTGTAAAAATTATATGAAGGTGGAATGGAGGGTGAAGTAATTGTTGTTCCAAAAGAAGATGTAAATATGAATTCTATAAAACCGCCTCATTTTTACCTCTGGGATAATACATACATATGTATGTATGTATGTATGTATGTATGTATGTATGTATGTTAGGGTGGTCGTAAAAAATTAAATTTTCCCGGACGCCCGAAAAACTCATTCCTTTAAAAACAATAAGTTGATTTTTTTTAACAAAAAGAACACGTTTCGCAAGCCGATCTTTGAAAAACAATTTGACAAGAAATATTTTTCTTTCTAAAAAGAGTGATGTTCTGAATATTTAATTTATTACGTGTTAGTTGGTTTATGACCAATAAATTGTTTTAGTGTTATAAGGGTTTTCCTTAGGCAGCTTTAGTGGTCAGTTTCCTTTAGTATATCAAGTTTTATCTTATTGTCCCTTGAAATTTATAAAAAATGGTGACACTTTAAAGTCATGGTTTAGCTACAAAATTTAATTTTTCTCATTTCTTGCTTTTCACCCCATTTCGTTTTATCTAAAAGTTAAAAATGATAAAATTATTAAAATGTATGAATTTTAGATGAAATTACCTTTCTCGCCATATACAATATGAATACCTTTGTCGTTTCAACAGTTTTAAAAAATTCACACAAGTATGGCCCCCCTTAGCTAAAAATTGTGTTATTTTGACACTTTTTTAATACATACATGTGTACATAAGTATATACTTTTACTAAATTCTCTGATAATATTGATACTATATACTATATTAATAATTGCCTACATAACCCTTCCGCAACCCCCACTAAACTACAAAAACGTGAGCTGCATTTGAAGTTGAATACGCACCATTGTGATAAACAGAGAAAAGTGAAGATGAACACAGATGGGGTTATTTATGCATGTCATTTAAAAAGAGTTAATATAAATTACATTTCATATAAATTATATAAATATAAATTTTTTAAACATGTAGAGTAAAATCAAGCAATTGAATTGTAGTTTATACGATAGTGTGCTAAACTATTAAGCGGAAGGTCGCAGGTTCGATGCTTGCCAAGTATGAAGCAGTAACTGCTTGCTAAAAAATGTTTTTTGTTCGTAATTTTTTTGGTCTCGAAATTAGATTCTCACAATTCTTCGCATGTTTACAAACCAACCCCCTTACCATCTCGGCAAAGTCATCTTGAAGTTAGATCCAGGATTTTTTGTAAAATAACTATTTTCGTTGTTATTATTTTAAACTGGTAACTTTAACCACAAAAACTAGTAATTTTAACCACAAAAAATTCTAAAAAATTTCATTTGAAAAATTAACCCTCAAAAATAATTATAATTTTGAAACATGGTTATTTTAAAATTTATATTTTAAAATTCAGTAAAACGTAATTTTTTGGTATTGAACTTAGGTTCTCACAATTATGCGCATGATTACAAAACGACACCTGTACCATCTCAGCCAAGTCATCTGTTACATAACCACAGCACAAAGAAAACATAGACATGAAACTAATTGCATTTTTAAAAGGTTATTTTAATAATTTGCATTAACAGTAAGTTAACAATTCAAACTCATTAGATTTGCCTACAATTTTGTTTTGAGTGTATGTAAAATGCATTTATGCATTTATATGCACATATTTTGATTTATTATATTGGTTTTTTTCTCGACTGGCACGCGTTGGGCTCGAATTAAGGATAAAATTTTATACTAAATCCGAATTAAAAACGCTGATGTCTCGAAGATAAGCCCTGAAGGTGGATGAGCTTAAAATATTATTCTTATCTATTTCTATAACTGTTTATTGTTTTAAAACTTAATTTCAACTGTATAATTTATTCTACTGACTTCTTGTTTTTTTTTTTTTTTTTGCTTTCCCATAATTTAACAATTCCATACATATTAATGCTATTTAAAGACAAATCTAACTTTTTAACAAAATTCATCTTAACAGCACATTTTATCCCCTTAAGATTTCAGTGACGTTAAAATTTAAAATTAAAAGAATTCCAAAGACGCTTTCAAATTCAATTAAAGCTAGAAAACGACTAAACTAAATAGTTACCTGACCAAAAGATGAAATTCATTACACATATCAGTTACTCTGAAGGAGCCAACTTTTTAGATTATAGAACACATCTGCCTGCCCATCATTCTAGTCAGCATAATAATCATTATCATCATAACACATCATCTCAGCACATCTGATCTGAGAGGCGAAGCGAACTAATTGATATTCAATAAAAATTGTTGATTTTATATGTTCTTACGAGTAGTATAACTTACTTATTTTCTCTAAAATACGCATTTAACTTGGATTAATTGTAAGGAAAAACATTTAACGAGCATGTTAAAACATACATATTCATGCTTTAATACCAAATAATTGGCAAAAATTATCGAACAAATACATTTAATTGTTGCATAAAAGGAAGTTTTTGTTGCACCATATACCATGCCAACAAATACCAGACACATTTGTGCGTCTGCATGAAAACACACTCGTACACACAAAAATACATGTATATGTTTTAAAGAATAAAGAATATATAGTCGGTCAAGCCTGACTATAGGATACCTTACAGCAGAAATGAGTATGGGATTTATGAACGATCAATGGATTTGTTTTTATTAAATTATTATTTTCGTAAAGCGCTCCACACACTTGTAATATAATTGTGCAATTTTTTATATTGTACAATAATATCGCCAATGTGTATGTCCCATTACAGTGTGACACAATATATTGGCCAAAATCAAAAGGCTTTAGATTTTTATTGCACAATCAGGAATATTGTGTAATGTGGTGGCAACGTTGCTCAGCACTATGTTTAGTTTTTCGCTGTAAGAAAAGTTGTGCCATATTTTATTTGAAATATTGTGCCACTTATTGCATATTATAGTTCAAAACAACAATAATATGTACAATAACATAGGCAATAATATTGTAGAATGGATGGGCCGCTTAATGCATTCCGAGAGCTTCAAAAACAGGGAAAATTTTTTAAAGTATTCTGCGACGGCGCAGAATACTTTATTTTCTGGTTTCTTACTGGACCCATAACTTTTGTAATAAATATTATAGATTGGATATAAAAAAAAATTAATGAGTATTGAACTCGACATACACAAACATCCTAGTCACAACTCTTACTTCTCTAGAATACAATACATGAATTCTATTTTTACTTCATATTAATAAATGAACATACACTGAAAATAATCCATGCGAAATATTACGAAAGAAACTTTCGTACCTTTTTCTTTCGTAGAATATGCAAAACTTGCGTACATATTACGAAAAAAAAAATAATATTGAAATTGATTACATACACTGAAAATAATCCAGTCAAAATCTTAGGAAAAAAACTTTCATAGTTGCTTTTTTCGTAGAATATACGAAACTTTCATACATATTACGAAAAAAAGTTAGTCAATAATTTTATGAAATTTTTAAAATTTACATATTTTTAAGGTGTAAATAATAAAAGTTTTTTGCTCTTTTAAAATAAGTACAAGTGGGTCAGTGGGTAGAGTTCTTGCCTTGTAATATGAACATTGTGAGTTCGTACCCCGGTTGAGCCAATCTTTTTATAACTTTTAATTTTTTAACTTAATTATTTTCGTAAATTTCGTATATTTTACGAAAGAATTTCGTGGTGCGAAATAAGAAATATTTCTTAATATGTACGAGCGTTTTCGGGCATGGATTTTATTCGGTGTAGGTTAAGGTTCGCACTTTTATACTCGGAAATTATTACATATGATCAATATTTCCAAGGAACACTTCCATCATTAATGCTTATGTGCATCTTGCTTATCACTACGACGTAGTTGGTATATACAAAATATACAAAACTTTTCGAGAAAATTTAATAATAGAATTAAATCACTACTATATTAATGTTTTATCACATCCAATCCCAGTGTTACCACTGCTTAATTTTTCTTCATGACCACTTTTCTAATTTTTTTTTTTTCGTCTTAAGTCACACTTTTTTTTTATATATATTTGACGAAATAAGCGTAATCACTAATTTTGCTCAGGGTTAGTGTGATTTAAATTGGTTTTTATATTATAAAATAAAATTAATTATGCTGCAAGAAGCTATTTTTATTTAATTTTTAATAAATGTGGACGCATATTTAAAAAAATATTGGAATTAAAGGAAATAAAAGTTTAGTTTGTCTCAGAGTGTGCAAACAAACAAAACTTTTCGCAAACGTTTTATGCGAAGACACAAACTTTTAAAATATTTTTAATCGTTTCGTAGTACATGAGCAAAACCAAAACAAATACTTTTGCAATGACAAAAAATGGAAACAAAACAATTGGCTTTTCACTCATCTGCTTGCTTTAATATCCCGTTTCAATCGTACAATTGCAAACAAAACAAAAGCAGAAATCTATTTCGTTGAATAGTTCATTGTATTTAGTATAAATGCACTAACACATTATCTGCTATGATGAGCAAATCAATAGGGAAACGTTTGTAAATGTATTTTTTTAAAACTTTTCAATTTTGTTCTTGTTTTTTTCTTTTCTAGCTGCGTACATTTAAGTTAATGTACATTTAGTGTACACAAGCACAAAAAACAATACAAAACTAAATACGACTATCATTTTCGTTGTTATTGTTTTGTTTTTGTTTTACACATTGAAAAATACAAAACAAACCGAAGGCAAACGTTTCGTTTAGTTTATTTTCCTACTCTGGTTTGTCTGTTGGTTAGGTTTTTTTCGTCAAATATTTGGCTAGTGTGGCCGCAGCTTAATTCTTTCTTTCTGAGTATAAAAGCAAGTTAGCTCGAAATAATCATATTAAAATAATAAATATAAATTTTACGGAAAACTTTCGTAGACATTTTTCCTGGCTAAAAAAATATATTTGAAATAAGAAAATTTTACAAATTTTTTGGTTGTAAATACATAAAGCAAATTTTTAGGTCTTGAAAAATAAATGCCAGATTTGGTAAATACAAACATTTTCTCTTGTTTTGAAATTTGTATCCAAAAATTTTGTTTTGAGTTATTTTTCATATAAATTTTAAACGTTTAGAAACGAAATTTTGTACAAAATCTGCCTACACAGAAAAAAAATATTACTCATATCCAAGGAATTTTTTCATAAATGCTATGAATCTTACATGATAGTTTTTTTCCAAATTATTTTCATTCCTGCTAGCAACTTTTAAATAAATTAATTCATAAATTCTTTAAAAATTATTTTTAAAAATTCAGTATTGAACTTGTATAGTCTGTTGTACTAGGCAAACAAACAATCAGACTATTTGAAATTAATTGCATTTTTACTTTATATAAATAGAAAAACATTTTAGAATTTGTTGACAAAAAAGTTGAAAATTTTTTTCAAAGCAACTTTGATTTCATAAATTTATTTATTGAAAGCTAAATTCATACTGGGAATGAAAAAAATTCCTGTATTTTATTTATAAATTACTAAAATATATGAACAATAGATTATGAACTTTTTTCATACTATTTATGTTCAAACTTTTTTCTGTCTATAAGTAAAAAGTGAACAGTGTGAGTTCGTACCCCGGTTTACCCAAATTTTTTTTACTTTAATTTTTCATATACTTTCATACATTTCGTATATTTTACGAAATATTTGGTGGTGTGTTTTCATTCCTATGTTGCATTGAATTTTTTCACTGTAGAATTCGTTAATTAAAAATGTTCTCCAAAACAAATTGGATTTTTCGAACAGGCAAATATTTGTTCGTAGAGAAGACATGAAAACATCATAAGATTTCAATAAATTTTAAACCATCTTGCAAAACTACATAACTAACTCAGCAGTCCATATATACCAATTTTTTTATGCTAGTGTAACCAAAAAGTGCACTTGTTGCTTGCAGTTAGTTAATAAAATGTATCTTATTCAACAAAATACAAGCGATTACAAGTCCAAACATTCATACAGTTCGCTAGTTGCATTCAAACATACTCTTACATACAAACATACGGACATAACTTAAGTTAGAATTTCTTGAGAACTCCTAATTATAAATACATTGAACAAGTTGTTAAACTTGAGAATAATTATGAATGTGGTAAGAGGTAAAAATGTAGTCGTACGTACGTAAGTATGTTTGTTTCTTTGGCTGCTTTTATTGCATTTAAGCCATAACAAGATACAATTTAACATTTCTAGTTGGTCTTCTTAAACAAGCCAAAAGAAGTACATATTTCGTAAAGCCAACAACAAAAAATAACAATACCAGCAACAACACTATTATTTGCAATGAAAGTCGCACATTTAAGACTCATTAATGTGGCGACATTTGTAAAATGGGGAAAAAATTGCCAATAGTTTTTTTTCTATTTCTTTCTTTCTTTGCTTCTTTTGTTCATTTTTTGACGATTTACAGACAAATGGTTGTTTGTCATTTTAGCCACAAAAAATTTATATTAAAACAACAGCAAGAGCAGCAGCAGCAAGAATCATGAAGCAACACTTGTGTTGATCTAAGTAACATAGAAAAAAAAACGCTATACGATCTTTAGATCAACACTCAGATGAGCGTTTGAGCATAATGTTTGGTAAAACAGCCAGCCAACTACAGATATAGGAACTAAAAGTTACACACAAATTATGAAAAAAGTAGAGAATAGAAATATAAAAAAAAAAAAAACTTAAAAAGAAACAGAGTGTTTTTAGCATTTTTAGTTAATTTACCAAGAAAAGTAATTTTTCAAATGTGCATTTTCTGTGCATTAACTTTTCATTTATTTGAGCGTGTTTTTTGTGGGGATTTTTGTTTAGGCCTACTCCGAAGTGTGCTAACTTTATTAGAAATCCAATGATGTGCTCAAGTAAAACCTTCTGCTTTTTTTCTACACCGAATCTTTTTAGCATAAAGCATACACTTAAAAAAAAGATTGCTTGAAAAATGGTTAGGCCGATACAGTATTATTTGAATAGTCCATATTTCAAGTTACGTTATCAATTTTCTATGAATCCAAAAAACAATCCATGTTCATTACCATAAGAGCATAATTGTAATAAAGATATGATTCTGACAATTCTTAAATCGATTAAATTAACCGATCTTATGCTTTTGTCATGACTAAGTAGCGAATATGATGACCACAAACGAATAAAATGTTATGAATTCGATTTTGGGATCAATTATTGGTATTTGCAACTAAAAAATTTTTTTTTCTAAATTTACTTTACTTTTCATCGGTTGTTGCAACTAACTAGTGGTTACTTTTATTATCATTGAAACACCTAACCGATTGAACGGTCCGCATTAGTAATTATTTATTATTGTAAAATAACTTATTTTCCAATAAAATTTCTATGATAGTTGGTGCAACTGCCAAAATTCGGTTTGCAACAAGTTCGGTTCGGAACAAATTCGGTTGTCGCAACGAATTTAATTTCTGTGTGTACATGCAAATGGAGGACATGGTTGAGGTGACCATAATCTGACTCCAATATATTATTATTGAATTAATTATTGAATTATTATTGAATTAAATTATTATCATAATATCAATTAATAATATTGTTGGCTTACTTTTGATAAATATAATATCTTACAAAACAATAATATAACTATCATATGACTCCTTACAAATATACTTTGATTACAATTGAAGAAAAATATTTTTGTGTAGTAATAAAGCTTTGGTTGCAGTTTAACAATGCTGCAAATTTTTATGGTTAACAATATTTAGCGATAAAATTTAAACAAGACTTTGCTGGAAGCATACATTGCTTGCCACAAACATAATATAGTTATCATAACCATGCATCAGTCAAGTTATTTCTCTGTATCCGCCAAATAAAATTTCCGTCTAAAATTTTTTCAGATGCTATCAACTTCTGATTAAAGGCTCGTTGTATCTACTTCTTATATTCAGACTATACGTTGCCTCTGTTATCATACTATCTTTTTTTTCGATCTTTCAGTTTAATATTTAATAGAACATCTAAGTCACATCTAACTTTCTTAGGTATGCCTACACTGCTCCTTTTGCTTCAATAGTTTCTTCTAGGATGTATAAAAAGCATTTGTCTTTGACCACTAACATCTGAAAATCAATTCGGCCATTTATGGCATTTTATTTAGCAGCTTTAAATGTGTCTACCTTATTTATCAACTAAAAATTTCCACACTACTCTACTCGACTCTAGTCTTTCTATTTGGCTTCTGTTTTTAGCAGTTTTAAATACTTTTATATCTGTACGAGTAGACTTTTGTGTATGTACGAGAATTTTATTTATTTACGACATTTTTTGTTTGTTTGTTTGTCCACTCAAGCGTCAATTTATGCTGCAATTATTTGTAGCTGCAGATTTTAAGATTTGTTTTACGTAGAACAACATAGCTGAAGATCATCAGCTTAATGATGTTGTGTTAATGATAATTGCGGGAAATTCGTGATTTAATGTCGTTAAGAGAGTGACCAAAGTCAGGTCTCAAAGTTAAAGTCAAGTACCATATTAATCAGTGGTAAATAGTTTTACCATTATGAGTAAAACAAATGCTTTTAAGTTAATATGTATGAAGTTTGAATTTTAACGAAAGAGCCACGAAGTAAACGTAAGAATGCAAGCAATTAGAATTAGCTTTATTTCGCTATGTAGCACAGTGGGACTGATGGCAAATATATTGGTATTAAATAAGTATTATCCACGCTACTGATCCAATTACAAAGTGATTTAAACAAGAATTATGGAGAAGGATCTCAAATTTTAGAAAATTAGATGTTTGTTTACTATTGTGGTATACAGGATGAGGTACCACACTTACTCTCGTTTTCTTTTATTTTACATCCATTTCCAGCCGGATCTGTAGTTTCGAACCACCGTATTTACGATCAGTACCACTATGTGTTAATAAATGGCTGATTCTCACTTCAAATGCTTTTTTCGTATCCGTTGAAAGTACAATAAAATATTTTTTTAACAACCCACGAAGCGACTAGCTTGTCTGCGGAAAACACACAGGGTCTACGGCGAGAATCTAACCCACGACCTCTGGACTGACAGCCTAGCATCGCTACCACTCAGCCACAAGGGCACCCAATTCAAAATGAAAACTGCTTTAGCTTGATTTATTAGCTTATAAATCAAGCTACTGTTTATACTCTCTTCTTATAAAATGGCGTCTTCGTAATGCATGCTGTTGATTTCCTACATTAAGAAAATATGATTTCTTCCAAAAACGATATTAAATTTATAACGGTTTTAGAATATTTGCATTTGCTTTTCTTATTTCACACATAAAATTTTTTAAAATATTAGAAACTATAAGTTTTTTCAACTGTTGTTGTCCGCAGTCTTGTGTATTGCGCGTTAAGGTTTTTTAGTACGCTTCATTACTCAGTTTAATTATTAAAATTGCATTAACAACATAAACTAAAATAACAGCGTAGGATTGTTTGTACTTCTAAATATTTAAAAGTTTTGTGAACTTTGTAGTATTATATTGCAAAACGTTTCATCAATCAATTATCTAATTGCCAATTTATTTTATTAAGTGTTATCCATATTTTTTTAATTTAATTGAAATTTTTTTAGTGAATACCTAAGCAGCTTATGTTAAAATACATCGAAGATTATACAGCTGAATTGTATTGAATTCAAAATATAGTGTGTGTTCTGAAAAAAAATATTGAATTCGTATAAAAAATGTATTGAGCGTTACGTAAAAAATTTTTTTAAATGTATGCCCTAATTGTGTAAATCACATCACCGAAGTGAAACTTATATTAAAGCAAAAACAAAATTGAAAAAAATTTTTAAAAATGTTGCTTTTTCATGCAAAAACTTCACCAAACAAAATTAAGGCCTTGGTTGGTTGGTTGGTTTACGTGTCTGGCTGCATTAAAGTAGAATCAATAGGATTCCGTTTTGACAGACCACTGCACTCGTCAGTGTCAACCTATGTAGGTCCGAACCCAGGCCTCGGATTCGGTATTAGATACTAGATGTAACCCGTCGCATTGAGATACCTAATCAGTTCGTCTAGTATGCTGTTACCCAATAATTTGTGTCTCGAGAGATTCAATGCCGGTCATTCGCAAAGAAAGTGGAAGATTGTTTCTCGTTTGCTTTGATCCCGGCAACTATGGCAGAAGACACCTATCTTCAGTTTTCTGTCGGTAATATTTGAGAATGCAATATCCCAGTAAAAAAGTTGCTTCCAATAAAGCAGGTTTCTACTATTATGGAATAAAAGTAGCGCTGACAAACCTGCTGATTTTTCTATGGCGAGCTCCCGGATTGGAGTACTACATTTTTTCCCACAAAAGCGCTTTTGAAGCGCTGAAAATCATCAACATTTTCAGCACTAGAACTGAGAATATATGAAAAAAAATGGTTTGATATGGATTGGCGTCGTTAACGACATTTTGAATTTTTTCTTATTTCGTTTCTTTATTTATTTTTATTAATTTCATATTTTTACTCAATGTTTGTTAATTTAAATTCAACTGGTATCGAACTAAGAACCTTCAGGTTTGAAGTCCAACGTACCAATCACTCGACCAAAAACACTGTTGCAAAACGGCACCAAGAAATTCAAATAAACTTACTCCTCATTCTCGCTTAAAAACCTGCTTTGGATCAGAACTATAAAATCAGCTTTTTTGTACAGCTTGTGTACGAAGCTTTTGTATAAGTAAAAAGCAAATAATTTTCTCGCTTCAAACCCTGCATTGTTGTGAACCTATCAAATCAGCATCTGAACAAGCTCACATTTTAAAGCGAATTATAAAGCGCTTTATTTCTTTAGTGCTTCAAAAAACATGAAAATTTTTTACTGGGATCTAATAGTTCCAAACGGCATGGCTACCGATTCAGCAGTGGAGACGTTTATGGCAGATCCAGTCCAGGCCACCTGATCCGCCTGCTCGTTGCCAGGGAAGTTACTATGTGTGGGAACCTAAATGAGGGTGACGTCAGTCTGGCCACCTAATCTGGATAACACGTCTTTGCACTGGCTAACTAAAGTAGAAAAAGTAGAGTGTGACCTTGGAGACAAAAGTGCCGCTTGGCTGTCGACAAAGGTGCCGACTCTTCCTTGCACACACCTGTCAATCAACACCCAATCCGCCTCCTTTATAGCCAATATTTCAGCCTGAAAGGAAGTCGGAAAGAGAGTTTTATTCCACGGTCCTTCGAGAAGACTCCAGAGCCCACACCGCAGATCATTCTTGATCCATCAGTATACATCCTGAAGTTGAAGTCTTCTTCTCTGTTTCCCCCTTCCGCTCCTGTCTGGGTAGAATAAGGACTTTGAACGTACTGTCAAAGTCCAGATGACGTACTGTGTAATCGGCGGGCTTCCTCAGTGTTGGTGGTAACTGACCTAGGATTCTGGCATGGTCATAAGTCGAAATTGAAAAACTGGTCTTAGCTTTTAATTTCATTGTGATATTATCATAACTTTTTTAGAGAGTAGATGTGTAATGCTTTTAAACCTTATACCCGTTTTTGTACTGTATTTTCTTCGCAAAAATCATTCCCGGAGACACCAAGAAAGCAAATGTAAAAATGTTAAAAAATCGAATAATATCATTTTATTTCAGGATGCATTGAATGATGCGAAAACTATACTAAGAACCATACCTTCTTATATTTCATTTAGTTACATTGGTAAGCAAAAAAATTACAAGATGTACGTTTATAATGAGAATCACCCACATATTTTACACTTTCAAAATGAATATACTCAAGTAGGATGTAAAGAGCTTAGTAGTTAGAAATAACAGGATAGTTCTTAAGTTTGTTGTGAGCAGTTAACTTTGTTACTTAAATATCCAAGTTGCTTTAGACGATATTATCAAAATATCCCCAGTCTATCTAAGTTTATCCAAAATTTAACGAATGGTGAAAATTTTGTTACGATCCGTTAACACTTTTGTCAACAAGTTTGGTGACATTGTCAACGATTCGTCTGCAGTTTTTATTTTGCTTTTAATGGGAATAGAAGCTTTTGACAGCTACAAAACGATTTTTTATTCTATAGTTTTTTAGAATCATTCAAAGGCACTATTGAATCACTGGTACCAATGTATCAATATGATCTCATAAGAACCACCTAGTCTATAGTAAGACAATAGTTCCAAGGTCACTAGTGGAATCTCAGTGACAAGCACTTGCTAAATGTCTATAGCACAGAACATTGCATGGGTTACAATTAGTCAGTAGTACTGGGGACAAAGTTAATAGTGAATCAGTATATTTTTACTTTCTCACTCTGCCGATGTTGCAGCCACCTGTATCGGTGGTTTTTATTTATTTTTCTTAACTTTTAAATGAAATTTATTTGCTGATGGCTAAGCACTGTCTATGTGCATTTCATTGGTGCTTTACCAAATCGTCAGTGGACTTCAACCACACTTTTGAGCAATTACAAACCTAATATCTTATGTACAGACTTTCGAAAACCATTTGAGAATTTACAAATATATACACCTTTTTGGTGTATGAAAATAAAAGAGATTCATATCAAATAAACATGTCTTGCTGGGTTTGTGCATAAGTTGCATAGCCTACTATGCTTAGTTTTGAAAATCATTTATTTGTAAATTCTCAACGGATTTTGAAAGTCTGTACATAAGACAAGGTACTGTTCAAAAGTGTGGTTGAAGTCTACTGACGATTTGGTAAAGTGCCAATGAAATGCATGTAGACAATGCTTAACCAACAGGAAATAAATTGAATTTAAAATAAAATTATGACAATATGTCAAATAATAAATTTCTTAAATATTTTTCTTCACTTTATTTTGCCTAACTTTATTTTTCACAGTGTATTATAATGCACATCGAACTGTTTAGCTTCTTGCCCTTAACTACAATAAGCAGAACAAAAAGATTTGTCCGAGTTTCTTTAAATGTCTTATGCATTTCAGTTATATTTCCCAATTTATTGTCGATAGATGATATAATTTTGTTCAATTCACTGCGGCGAACGCATTTCCCATTTGTGTAATTTGTAGATTGGAATTTGGTTGTCGATAGTTTTCTTAAGATAATTCGACAAATGCTGCAATTCATTAAAGATCTACACAGAACAAAATATGTTCGTTTTTGATCGCGAAAATCCCGCTGTTCAATAATTTTTTTTCCAAATTTCCTGTAATAAAGAATTTCGCTATATTGATAACAAAATTATTTCAAAAGAAAAAAATATATAAATTTAAAAAAAATTACATGGATGGGCTACGAACCCGGGCTTCTCGGACGTAAAGTATGTGCTCTACAGCTGAGCCATATCCCAGTTATTTTTTTAAGAGATAAAACTTGATTTTACTATTTATGTATGAAAAGAAAAGAAATAACTAGCATGGGAAAGAAATACATACAACGAAATATTGTATTAAGTTAATGACAAAAGTCTTTGAAATCCAGATATTTTCAATAACATGGCTTTGTTGAACATACTTCTTATCTATTTTTTCTGTGTAGAAACTCTTTCTACTGCAGCCACAACAGCCTCAAATGTACTTAAGATATACACTTATATCATTACCATCATAAGTAACATGAATTTCGTTTTAATTCAACATGATTTATTTGATAATATAACATAAATTTTTATTTGAAATTAAAGCTATAGTCATGTTGACTTAAAATGAAATGTAACGTTGACAACAAAGTTGTCTTGACAGTCAAAAATATTAGATCGATTAGATTTAAGGTTAGATTGAGAATTTTTCATTTAAAATTAATATGAAACAATGGTAATTTTAGGCAAGCACCGTGAAATTTGGTAATGCGAAGCTTTTCGAATATTTTTCTGCTATTTACATTTACACAACTAGAACATCAAAATTAACAACAAAAAAAAAACAAAAACCGCATTTTGTACAAATACATAAACCCAATATCTGTCACGAAGCCTTTAAGGAAGCTACATGTCTAGAGAAAGGCACGGCGGGTTTCATTAGAACGATACATTTTTAAGAATTAAATTTACAAACTATATACCTTAAAACTGATAGAGGAACGGTTTTTTAAGAAATCCACGTAATATCAATATTGTTTAAATATACATTGTACCTTTTCATGTTTCAGGCCAGAGGGTGCTGTTGATTGAGACGGATAGGGCGTTGACTACAAACTAGGGATGTAACGATACGCCGTGTTGCCGATCCGATACCGATATATAAAATAAATATCGCCAATTGAGTTCAAGTTTAGAGTAACAAAACTTAAGAAGGTAAATTTTTTTATCATACAAAATTCCCGACTAGAAATTTTCCCAATACTCATATTGGGGTCCGATTGGGAATTCATATGGCACACCCAAAAGGGTTATCCCATTTATGATTTGATCGGGAACTTGTTGGGACAGCCCATCTACAAATTAATGCCTTAACATAAGTTCTTCCCAAATGGGAAACTATTGGGAACTTGTTGGGAAAATCTAACACATATCTTTAATCGTATATTTTGCTCATCTTCAAAAGAGATGATTGCTACATACTTTTATCCCTTGTATAGCTTCAGCAATTTTAATTCAATATTAGAGTTTGATATTTTCCCGATTTGAGCAAATTTTTGCAAGGTTTTGATATTTCCCCACAGGAAATCAATCGGGTCCCAAATACGTTTCTGCGTTACATCGGAATTGGGATCCCAGTTAGATCCCAAATGTGTTTGCATGAAAATTTCTAGTCGGGTTACAGTGTAAGAGATTATTAATATTTAAAATTGATATTACCAAGTATAAACAATTGGAAGTAATTTTTAAGGAGCTACATTTTTATTGCTTCCAAAGAATCTATATTATAAATATGCAGAGAATTAGTAGAAGAGCCACTAAAAATTTTTAATTCCTTTATAATTTTAAAAAATACTCGCCATGCTTTTTAAAAAATCAATTTGTTAAAGGACATTTATAAACTAATATTCTTCGAAATAACTTAATAGCTTAATTACACGCTGTTACAAAATGGCATGTTTTTTTTACTCGTGAAAAACGACTTCGTGAGGCTTGTACGTCTAGTTGAGTAGACCATTTTGCCATTTTAAAAAATTGCAATACACCCTCAAAATCGGAAGTTATCGATAAAAAACGATTCTTAGGACTTCACGGACAAAAACAATTTTCACTGCGTTGCTTCTGCACCGATTTTCAATTTTTAAACAGTGTCCAATAGAATAGTAGTTAAGCTTTCCGTTCATATTTAAAAGATTTTCTGTTGACTTATATATCATAGAAATATCGTCAAAAGAAAAATTAAATTTTTTTATTTTATTCCGATTTTTTTGTAAATTTTGCATATTTTTTTGCAACAATTTGCTTGAAAACCTAACCCTTTTTATACTTTCATATAAAGCACATATTATAGCGATTACAATCCCAGCAAAAATATCCGTCTACCGGAAGCAGGTTTGTAAGGGAGAGATTTCGGTACTTACCAACCTGCTTCGGTATTACATGATTTTTGTATGGGATGTCCCACTTGGTAGGTCTGGAGGCATGAGCTTCTTTCTGCGCATCCTAGATGCATTAACCTCATGTCTTTTTTATATGTATATAATTAAAAAATGTTTTTCTCTATCACAATTTTACCACACTTGGATTAATCTTTTATTTGCCAATATTTTATGTTGTTTTTATATTTATTTATGTATTAAATGCTACAAATACAATTGGAAATTATATTACACTACAATTTACTTTTATTAAATACTTTTTGTTCGCGTATTGAATCAGGAATCGACCCCAAGATCTCCGCATGGTAGACTAGAACACTAACCACTAAGCTATCGAGGCACATTTATTTTCATACATAATTCAATGGAAGAATAAAAAAATTAAATTACGAAGCAAAAATCACAATCGCATCCATATTTGTACCCACGTTTGCCAGAGATGATGCTCTATAAAAAAACTTTTAATTGAATAAAAAACTTGGTGTTTAAAACACACGAAAAAACATAAATAGCCGACCAAATTCATCGTGTGTGTGGTAAGTTTCTTCGCTCGCTTACGGTATTGCATCCTCGTAAGGCAGAGGGGATGCACTGTGTGCTTTTCCGCATCTCCGAAGCACTTTTTATTAATCTATTTGCTTCCTTGTACCAGATTTATTTTTGCTGGGATGTCTTGTTTCTTTTTTTTTATTTTGCTGGGAATAAGATTTAAAAGACAACGAATTGAATTTAAATTCATGGTAAAACTAACAAAAACTAACTTCTTTTTTTACAAAATAAAAGCGCAAAATATTATTAATTTTTAAAATTGATAATAAATAAGATTTAAAAACTAACGAAATGAATTTAGTTCATAGTAAAATAAAAATAAAAATAATTTGTTAAAAAAAAACTCTTAAAAAATTTTTTAAAGTATTGTCATATCGACAGTAAAATATCGCCGATACCGATGTATCGGAAAATCTGAAGTATCGCCGATATATCGGTATCGGTTACATGCCTACTACAAACCCTGAGGTCTTGAGTTCAAGACTAGTATCAGTCTAGCCAACGACATCAAGATTTTTTCTTATGTGCACTGGTGTGTCATTGTGTTGATTGTTGTTCATGCGTAGTTCCCAAATTTTTTTTAAATAAAACAAAAAAATGAACGCTTGTTATAAATAATTAAGCTGAAAAGAGTTAATTTTCAATATTCTTACTGTTCCACCAATATTTCATGAAGCATACATCAACAAAATTACACTCAAAAAATGATAATTTTTCGAATAGATAGAATATAAATAAAACAAAAGATTTTGTTAGTATTATTCTGTTTGATGAAGACTGTGCCGAAAAGTTTTTAAAAATTGCACGAAAAACCAAACCAAAGCTAAAAAATATCGAATTTGATACTGTCGATATATTTGAAAAAAAAAATATCGATACATCGAAATTAAAAATATCGACGATATATATCGATATATTTTTAAGAAAATATTAATATCGATATACAGATATTTTTTGCCCATCCCTACTACACACCTTTAAGGATAAATTAATGCCCCTACTTGACACCAGAGGTGCTGCCATAGTGCTATACAAAATTTAACCCAAACGCGCAATGGCAGAGTTGTAAATGAATTAAGCTTTCTGTCTCTTTCACACTGTTCTCTATACACTTTTCCAAATAAGGTAACACATTAATTAATTAACTGGTAGGCATTAGTTGCCTGATTGTATTCCTTATCTTTAAAAATAAGGATAAAAAAAATTAAAGCTAGGGTAGAAAGAATTGCATACACTCTGTGGTCAAAAGTAGATATGGTAAGATTCAAGATGATTCAAAGTATTGGCAAAAGAATTTCAAATTATTGATACAAGTGATAGTTTATCAGAGCGCAATTAAAGTATGGACCAATATTCTAAAAAAATGTTAATAGGAATTAGGTGGAAGAATGATGGGTAGTATGTCGTAGAGGTAAAAGAACTTTAAAACAAATATTCAAAGTCTCATGTAAAACTTTATTCAAGGGAATAATTATGGACGCACTAATCCTCTACTCTTCCTAAAAATAAATGTATCGTTGAATCATGTTTACAAGAACTATGTTTACAAAAAAAGTATACGACTTTCAAAACTTTGTCAGTTACCGTTTTTAAAGTTGTATAGCCACTCACCTTTTCACTTTTTTGCTTTATTAACCAAGAAAATTAAGTAGCGTGCACTTGACAAAAAAGTCATAAAATCAAGTACATCATAACTACACTAAAGTTATTGTAATCATTATTGCTGTAGCCACACCAAGATCACAAGTACATCCAACCATCCATCCAACCATCCATCCATCCATCCATCCATGTCCCAAACAATCATTTATCCATAATAGAACATAGAATTTGGTACATTTACACTCCAAATCAGCTTTGATAGTCGCTGAAGACATACCGACCAAACGACCGCCAGCTGAACGGTCGGTCATTTTTAACAACGGACGGACTTGCAGGCGTACCAAATGAAAATAAATACTAAAAGAGAAAAAAAAAACTCAAAGAAAAGAACCTTAAAAATTTACTTTTAAATCTAGTTTAGAAAAATCACGTTTTTTATTCTGTTGCTCGCTCGCTGAACGTTCTCGTACTCTTTAACGTTCCTAAATGTTGTGGTATTTTGTTTGTTATTTTTTTGCACTTGATTTTTTAGCACAAAAAACCAAAACTGGATTTCCTAGAAAACGATTTATTATCGTTGAATATTTGTTGAATTTTTTTTTTCATTTTGTATTCTCTAGAATCTATGAACAAACGGCCATACAGCAGCATCAGCAGCAGTATCAGACAGCTTCAGCAACAGTTGCTATAACAACAATAATCTTACAAGATAAAACTGTTGCAACACAAATGTACATTTTAGTATTCCGTATTTGTTTAATTTAAATTCAATTAATGTTTTCATATCAAATTATTTTGTATCATTTAAGCCATGATTACAACCATTTTTGTCATCAATTGAACATTTTAAAATAATCGTATTATATTTATTTATTTATTCAAACATATTATTGTTATGCTTGTGTAAAAGCATAAACAATTGCTAAATTATTAGAAACATTAATTATTACGATTGTGTGTGTGTGTGCGTGTGTAATTTATTTGAAAAACAACTAATCTCATTAACATTTTTAAATTATTGTGGGAAATATGGGAAGTTGTCGAAGTTAAAGCTGGAGTTCGTTTTTCAGAATTCTTGCTTATGAAAGAGAAAAGAGTTAGGTCAATACTTTTTTAATTAATTCAAAATTTCTGTCTAGCAGATGTTTCCGTTAGAGGCGTAAAAATTTAAACTAAAATTAAACACAGAAAATATACATGAAATTATAATTATGCCATTACAGTTTATATATGATTTCGGGCCTAGTCTGCAGGTCAAATTTCTACTTAAAAAGAAAGATGGCCTATTATTTCAGTGCAAAACAACCCCAAAGTCTCATAATATTGCAGCCCGATATTTCTGTCAAGCCTTGCACTATCAGATTTTCGATCAAATCTAACTTGTTCTCAGAAAGAGAAAAATATTGACAAAGAATATGCTCCCCAATCTCCCTCCCCTATCATTGTCTTAACTCTTCTACAGAGACCATTAAAAAGTGTATTTAATCTCCCCTGCTGGAATTTTTTTTACCAATTATCTTCAAAGTACTTGATCTAAAATATGGGACAATATCTTCCCGAGTCGTGAGTGTTTAAAAAATAACACATCACTTAACCGGAATAGAAATGTTAATAAAATACCCTCACTATACAAACAGATTTTTCCAAATCAAATATATTTGTTTAATATAAGGTTATTACAGCTTAGTTTAACAAGACACAAATCTCAAAAATCAAAAAAACTCGACTGCGTAAAAAAAATAAAAGAAAACAACTTTAAACCGTCACAGATCCTAAATGATGATTCGAAATTAAAAATCATAAGAGAAACCTAAAGAAGATTTTCAAATACCTGTCGATTGATACCCATTTTGATATAGTTCGCCGACTTTATATATTTTTCGTATAAACAAAATGGCGTCTCTTGGTCGCCATATTGAATGTTGGGTACTGTCATATCTTTAGTGACACTCCCCGGATTAAGACGAATCGATTGATGCAAGAATCGTCAAAATCGGTATACGCGTTCGGTTTATATAGTTAAAAAAGAGGACAGCAGAGGAAATAACCCCTGGCATTTGCTTGAAAAAGTAGGAAACTAATTTTTTCCAATAATTTTACTACCAATAAAATATTAAATACATACTATCGATGGTGTTGCGAAAAAAAACAGCCAGTCTCGCAATATTTTACATAGCAGATTGGCGCTTTTTACGCAACACTATCGATATGTTTACATTAAGTTGTACATAATTACCCAGCAAAAATTTTTGTAAATTTTGTAATCGGTAGTACTTTATTAATGGGTTACAAAGTAATGAGTGGTACTTATTTATCTTATTACTATGCTTCAAATTAGTACTACTACTTCGCATTTAATAAATTTAATACGTATTTTTATCATTATTAGAAAGTACATACAATTTGTTGATATGTCGCTTAAACTTGTAAGTCAACAATAGTTGAGTGGGTAAAGTACTTGTGTTCATATCTGAATGAGCACAGGTTCGTATCCCAGCTGGGTCAAAAAAATAAAAAATAAAACTAAATTGAAAATATATATGAAGTTTATTTTCTGATAGTTAAGCATTGTCTATATGCATTTCCTTGGCGCTTTACCAAATCGTCAGTAGACTTCAACCACAACTTTTGACAGCTACAAACCTCTTATCTTATGCACAGACTTTCGAAAACCATTTGAGAATTTACAAATGATATTTTTGAAAATCACGAAAGAATAAAATAAGCGTAGTAGACTTAGAAACTTATACAAAACCCATCAATTAATTTGCATTCGATATGAATATATATTATTTTTCTATACATTTATACAATTAGAAATCCATTGGATAGCAATAAAAGTATTTATTAGGCAAAATGAAAAATAAAACCAAAATTAATCCTTTATATGGTCCAGCCCTAGGACATCGTAATGTTAAATTGACAGTGTTTTCTCCATATATTTGGGCTACCTTTGGACTAGTCCCAGTCTTCTAAGGGCTTTAATTTACATGCGTGTATGGACTAGCCACGTTATCTTCTGGGTACCTATACAAACACAAAACAAAAAGAAGCAACCACATCGAGATAGTACACGAAGTTCCCAGAAGGATTATTGTCCTCTATATAAAGGTGTAGCCAAACATCTGCAGACTTAGTGTATTGTGGAAGTCAAACGAGCAAATATCGTCAGTATTAGTTTAGTGGTAGCATCGTATTTAATCATACGTGCATTTATTCGAATTGGTAAATAAATACCAGTGTTTCCAAAGAGTTATTTGTGAAATTACAGATCGGTGTTTTATTTTTATTGCAATTCAACGAACTTATAGGAAATAATAAAGCGTTTCTACAAAAAGGTCTAAAAACGTAAAAGTATGGCTGAGTTCCAAAACATCAAAATACATTGTTGTGAAATCTTAGTAGCTTTGTTTTTGTAAACAAACTATCACCTTATTTAACATGTAGTAAATACAGCATGATCCTAAGTCACAATCCACATTGTCTTTTTTGCTTGACTTCAAAAGGCAAGACCTTGGCATTTGCTCGTGATCGGCGATTTCAATAAATTATTGGGGATCTTATTACTTTATTAAATACCCACTTTAGTTCCTTTCGCTCCAAATTATTTACGTTGGGATCTTTAGAATAAAGCAAGACTAAAGCAAACAATGTCAATACAAGCAATGCCACGGAAACACTCTATTTATGTGTAGAAAGTTCATACGAAATGTTTTGAGCTTACCATAATAAGTAATTATTAAGTTATGAGTATAGTCGAACTGTATGGGTTTATATCCAAGGAAATTTAATTATTTTGGCTTGAGTTGGGTTTTAATTTAATTTTTCAATTAAATTATATTTTTATTTAGAGATAAATGTGAAGCATATAGACAAAGAAAATTTTGACTGCGCGGAGGGTTGAACTGACGTTTAGATAGCTCCCGCTAGTCTCATCAGAGTAGCAAGAGTATCAGTATCAGAGTATCAAATGAAATACAGCTCTAAGATGACAGTATGAATTGATTAAAAGATATTCTTGACAGCACACCACCGACTTTGTTTGAGTGGTCTAAGCGGTAAAGAACTCTGATGAGATTAGCAGGAGCTATAGAAACGTCAGTTCAAGCCTCGGCGCAGTCAAAATTTTCTTTGTCTATATCCTTCACATTTATCTCTAAATAAAAATATAATTTAATTGAAAAATTAAATTAGAACCGAACTCAAGCCAAAAATAATTAAATTTCTTTGGATATAATAAATAATTTTTATCATTAAATAAAATTTTTCTATTACCGTTGAAAATGCGATACGTGAATACATATTCCGCCGATAGGGGTTATAATCACCACTAATTTTCTACGAAACTCGAGAAGCCACTCACTGCAAACCTTGGAAATTTCTTAAATAGACTCAAAATAAATTCAAGATAAAATTTTATTCAAATCTATCGTTAGGAACTAGGTGCAGTGAAAAATTGGTTAAGGCGCGTAACTTTTCGTAGCGCTTCTCAAAAAAGGAATTTTTCAGATGATGCATAAAAAATGTCACCGTGTGTTATGTTCTTATACGCGATATCATTTTCATACAAGAATGTATTGTGTTAAGGCTAGCGTTCATGAAGTGTATAATATAGAGTACTTTTTGATTAGTCTGATGTTATTTATTGTTTGTTAATCCATTGTTTCTCCTGCTGTAGGAAGTTTTTATATTATATTATATTATTGTCTTCATATATTTTGACTGATTATCTTTGCAATACTTTACAATTAATACTTACCATAATCATAATTTTTAATTACAAAAAATTATACATACATATGAAATCAAAAATCACAAGTTATTTTAATGAAGTTAATAAAAATGATTTACATATTTGTTAAACTGAAAATCATTAGCCTGCATGTTCTGTAAATCAAGTCGATTTAGAGAAAAAAAATCCACCATTAGCAAAATTTTTTCACACATTTTTGTAGTTTCATATTTTTTATATCTGAAATTAACTTACTAAACACGATTTAAAATATCAATGGGAGCATAATTTATTTTAGGAAATTTACTCAGATTCGGTTTACAGAACAGGCCCGTATATGTTTCAATTTATTTTATTCGAAATGCTTATTTTTTTAATTGGAGCATTAAACTAGAAAAAAAAACCAATCGGTTTAAGACCACTTTGGATATGCCACAAGTTGAACATTAAACAATAACAACTACAAATACAAGTGCAATCTAAAATAATAATAGTAACAACAACAAAAAATACAACAGCAATATCAACAAAATTAATGTAACCATATAGATTGCATTTTTTGGAGGATAGTCCTTAAAGTTTTTCTACTTAAAAAGATAAATAATTGTTTTACTTTAATTAGTAAACAATTCAATTTGAGCATTACGTCTAATTTACTGAATGAAAATCATTAGTTATACGCCCCAATTAACTATTCGAAGTAGACGAGCTCTTTAAAGAATACACAGAAAAAAAGGAATGTAAAATCAACATGACGCAATTGTGATTTGAAATCGTATTAAATTTAAAAGAAATAATTTGTCGTTTAAGTGTGTTAGTGTCTATTTGCTTTGTTCATTCCCTGTCGGAAAAGCACTAGTAGACTACAAAAATAATCAACTTATAGTTAACTTTTCTTAGACTAACTAAAAGCTAAATACACTGTAATCTAGAACTGACCCAAAATCAATTCTTAAGCTGAGTACATAATCGGATTTGGAGAGAGCCAACAACTTTACTCTCAGCTACTTTCAAACTCATTTTAAGTTTATATTAACTTTTTGCTGTTATTATTTTAAATGGTACCTTAGCTGGGGGGTTAGCGCGTTGACTATAAAACGTGTGATACATAGTTTGAACCAAAGCAACATCTTGTTGCAAATGTACTAACCACGAGGTGACTTAAATAAAGTCAACTTCAAGTTAGTGGAAAGGTAGTGCAGAGTGGGACAAGTGACTACCGCCAAGGATATCGCAATGTTAAAATAGTTAGTCATTTCAATTGGAAAGTAATCCAAGTGTCAGTCAGCACTAGTTGCGAAATAGTTAGCTTAAGGTTAATTTAAAGTTAATTCTGTTTCCGACAGGGTTGCTATAGTTCACTGTTGTGCTTAGTTGTGTGACTTGTTGTTGTTTATTCTTACATAAATGTGTCGGCTATGTAGACGACAAAAAACGAATTGCCAGCGAAAATTTGCTGCTGCTGGTTTAAAATTACCTGCAGTGGTAAGCGCGCGGGCTATCATTCAAGTGGCACGAGTGCTGTTTCAATATAAAATTAACGTTGTTTCAACTGAAATAATCTTGATTCAACATGATTCTTGGTGTTATTAAAATATCAAATTTACGTTGCTTCAACTCAAAACAACTTTGATTCAACATGATTTTTCGTATTATTTCAGTATCAACTTCATTTTGATATCACTGTATTGCAATATTAAATCAATCTGAAATATAGTTATTTCAAAAGGAAAAATTTTCTTTAAAGGTTAATCTCGAAACGTCGAGATGAACTCTTAAGTTCTCAATCGGCTAACTATATCAAGGAAATACTGCGACCGAACAAGATAAAAACCCCGACTTTTAGTTGGAAGACGTAAAATATGTCGAGGTAAAAAAAATTTCAGTATTTCTAATATTGATCGGATAACATTGATTGGCTGTGAAATGATGCAAAAACTTGTGCATAATTTTTCAGTTCTCGATCATCTACATACCTACGATAAGCAAAACTAACAACCTGAAAAGATAAATATTTCAGCTCTTGGTCGGATTACTACACACAGAAAATTTCAATGTAAAATCGTCGAAACCCAGGTTAATTTAACATTTTTCGGTACTAATTTTGCTTCATAGGCGTTTCATGTTAATTCAACTTGATTTACAATAACCTTGAAGCGACGCATGTAAGTATAGACAACAACAAGGCACACAACTAAGCACAACAGTGAACAAAGCAAATAAACACTTACACACTTAAACGACAAATTATTTTTTGCAAATTTAATATGATTTCAAATCAAAATTGCGTCATGTTGATTTCACATTGCCCTGCACACAAGGTAAATACTGAAGCTTATGATCGGCTAACTACAATTAATTGAAGCATGCGCAATACGTCAGGCAAAATTTTCCAGCTCTCGAGCATATTAAGATCCGACAAAATAGTTATATCTGGTCTTGGTTAGCTAACTACGGCTATTGGCTTCTAGTCAACAGTTGCGGAAAGAAACTTGGCGCCGCATTTGCTATATCATGTTGTTCAGATGCAACGTATAGTAACTGAGACTTCTCCGTATTCTTCCCCCACGTTTGTGGTGACCACATTATGGTCTAACATTTCATATTTATGGTAAATAATATACCAGCTCAATCAGAATTGTAACTTAGTACAGTATATGCATTGGGTACCCTACATATTGTGGGGTCATAGTGTTAGCTTTTGCAACGTCAAGTGACAACTAAAAAATTTGTTCTGAATAGAAAAGACAAACTGTTTTCGCTACACACGAACGTTTTGCTCTAATAATTATTTCATTAGTGATCTTGTGCAGTTCAGCGCATGCAGGTAGTGTATCTGCAAAAGTTTCTAGCCCCACTTTCAGTGTAGGAAAAGTGTACATCACTTTAAACAAATCTTACTCTGTTTATCCTACTCCAAGAGGTAGGCCCATACGCTGAGAGCTGGTACAATTTAAAGAAACAATGTATATTTTATATTGGACTATTAGCACTGCAAACTGGAAGAGTCTAAGATATCGAATCTCTAATCTATTACTTCTGTCCAAATGCAACCAATTTTCGGTTCGTGTTTAGCTTAACATATTAATCACACAAGCCACGCACAGATAAACTTCATTTTAGCTCTCATACTTGTAGTCCTGTGTACACATATGAAACAAATTTTATCCATCATAAGTGGAGGATAATAGAATAGTAGACTGGCTAAATAAAAAAGGGAAATTAAAACAAATTGTTGAAATAAAAAATCTCGAAAAAAATAATTTACGCAACGAATTGCAAATTCTCATAAAGACAAATACTTGAACAAACACACATATACGACTATAGAAATATTTTAATTTTTTCATTTTTTAGTTGTTTGTTTATAAATTTGTGATACAAGAGATTGTGAAGGAGGAGATTGAACGCATATGTACAGTTAATACATGATAATGTATGAATATGTGTGAGAAAGTGTGTTGATATTTTGCATTTAATTGTCATCAGGATTTGTATGCGTTAGCAAACAGGATATCAAACGCACATAAGCACTATAAATACAAATACACACTCACATATACGCAAACACATTTCATTTCATTTGTATACAACAACTAGTGAATGTCAGAGTAGATATGTCAACAAATGCGTATGGCTGTAGCATTCAGTTGCACTAACAATTGGCAAACCAAAAAAAAAAAAAAATAAAGAAAAAAATCTGGGAAGGATAAAAATCATATTGCATGGCGACTCATCATCGTTACAGTCATTAATATGAATGTTGACGAGAATAATGATGATGATGTTGATGAACACACATCATTTTCCTAAAAAAAAAACTTCCCTACGCAAATACACAAACAAACAAATAAATAAACAAACAACAATGAAATAAACAAAATACATATAGAAAGAATACAACAACAAAAAATAAATAAATAGAAGCAAATTCATAAAATAATGGCCCACAATTCAAATATTAAAACTGCGTAAAAAACTGCTTGATTGCTGGCTTGTTGGTTTCATTTGGTTCGTTTCGTTTTAGTTTGAAATTAAAAATTGGAATTTTATCTTTTCTACCGTACTTAGATACGCACACACACACACACACACACACAAGCATACATGCATTTGTACGTTTCTTTCGGTAACCACCAGTCACTATCGTCCATCAACCATTTTTGAATGCGTCGCTGAATTCAGTTGATGTTGATGTAACTGATACTGATACTTGATGTATGAGTACCCAAGATGACGCTGATGATGAAGGAGCAGAACATAAGTGTTGGCAAGTACTAATATAGTATAGGACATACTTACTACAAATGCATACGCTGTAGGGTATTCATTTTCATTGACTTTTCAATTGTTCGATTAATCAATTAATCGAAATTGAGGTTTTCATATTACTCGAATAATCGAGTAAAACTTTAATTTCGTTCGAGTTTATCGAGTAAGCTTTACTGTTAAAAATTGTTCGAGTTAATCGGAACATTTTTGAATTACTCGTTTCTTTGTAAATTTTTGGGGACAAAAATAAAAAAAATAAGTTTTTTCGAGTTTTAATATTTTTTAATAATAAAAGCAAACGAAAAAACAATATTTCTACATAAATTAGATCATAAGCTGGTCATTTCAATTAGTTTTATTTTAACTATTCAAATGTTTCCCTTTGAGACAATTTTAGGCCAGGAAACATTTAATAATATTCAGAGCTGTTCTGTATTCAATGCGGAATAAAAATATCAAAAATTGGCATATCATTGTTGTTATAAGTAGTAAATTGTAACAACAAAGCTTTTATAATTCCGAACATTTTCATTTCGCATGGAGAACAGAACAGCATATTTCATTAAATAATCGAACAAAATCAATACATATATGTGTTGTTTCCACAATGCAAACAAGCATTGTCTGTGTAAAATTTATATGAAAAGCACTCAGTTTCGATTTCCATACAAGTTTTTTACTCAAGTCGCTTGTTTGCATTGTGGCAACAGCACATTAGTTCTAAAAAAAGAATGTAATTTTTTAATTTCATAGACATTTTTCGATTGAGCATATCTCCCATTACTAAAAATTATCTTTCGCTAGTTAATCGCTGAGCATTTCCAATTAATCGGATCAATTCCTTGATTTTTCTAGATCCATAAAATAATATTTTATACGACAAAAGTAATTTTTTGCTCTTTGATTTTGTGAATGCTTTTAATTTTTCATTGAGTTTCGAGATATTAAGATTTTTCATATTAAAATGTCTAATGTGATCTAATAACATTAGACGTTTTAATATGAAAAATCTAGTTAACTAGTTGCTCTCGAAATATTCTTGTTTAATTAAAATAATTTTTGTTTGATGGGTATATTTCCGAATTTTTTTACAATATATTTGAAGTTGGTTCCTTTCATTCTTTCTACTATTGTTACTGCATTATTTACTTAATTCTTTGATTATCCGGTCTATTAGTATGAAATAAAACATTTTGGCAGCTCTTATTAAGAAATCTACAAAAACTTTAAAAAAAATTAACATTTACATAACATTTCTTAGTCGAGTTATTCGATTAATCGACCTAAATTACTCGAATAGATTTTTACTCGAAATTTAAATTTCTTGTTTGATCGAACATTTTTGTACTTCAATTATTCAAATAATCGAGCAAACATTATTCGAGTGAATACCCTAATACCCAGCGATAAAATTCATGAGGAATTCAGCAACCAGGTATTTTCGAAGGCCTATGTAGATATTCTAGCAAATCCGATACACTCCTTTCGAATGAAGCCTCATAAATAGAAAACCAGTTAACTCCGTTCGAGAGAATTGGATGCATGTAATTTACTTCCTTCTATGTAAAGGGACATAGAAGAGTAATTCAAAAAATTTTCGAATCAGTTATCGCAAACATGTCAATGGATCTAAATAAGACTTTTTAGACCAATATTTCACGTATATGCGTCCTATGTGTCGTTTTTAATTATTCCAATTTCGCTACAGTTTTCGGGTCAAACTTCATTTCTTTAGAAAGTGAATAAAATACCCCATATTTAATGAATCCAAATTGATTGTTAGGCTAAGGTTCGTAATGTTATATTCAAAAAGAATTGGGCATGATTAATATTTCAAGGAACAAGGGAAAAATTAACATCAACTTAATTTTTCAACTTACACAGCAGAACAGAGTAGCGCCACTTTAAAAATTAAGTTGATGTTTATTTTTCGGTTGTTCCTTGGAATATTAACCTTAGCCTAATAATCAATTTGGATTCACTTTGCATCCGATAATGCGATTTGAATAAGTGAAACATGCATGAAACGCTGTAGTCCTAAGGACTCAAAAACTTTTGTTAAAAATATATAGTTTCCTTGCAGAAATATTGAAAAAATTCAAAAATATAATTAATTTGCAAATATTTAAAAAACCAAAGTTATTTATCTTTCGATTAAATTTTAGAAAGAAATTCTAAAGCACGTAATAATTGAACATTCAAAGAAACTTTTGGCTATACGGAAGCTTGAACTGACGACATCAGATGTTTCGAGACCACCATAGTATTTTCATCAGAGTTCTTTTCCTCCTGTACGACACTGCCAGCGAAGGCAGCAACAATCAATGAGCGAAAATTTTATTTACTTTTTTACCAATTAACAGATGGGTCGCCATATCTTGACTATTCTCGGCTACTATCGGAATAAAAGTTCGGAACTTCACTATGTTTTCTTATCATCTCCAACTTTTTAAGCTTTTTTATTTCTGCTATTCCAGCATGATATATTTTCAAAGTCTCTTAGCCCTAAACAAGAATATATATTTGCATAACTAGCATATTAGTAAAATAAAAACTAGTTTTTCTTAGAAAATAATATGATAAAATGTTGGTAAAATATGTTTATTTTTTTATCCCGTGGAGTTCCCACTCCAAATTAAGGATATGTTATATTCAACACTGTGTGGTTGAATTTTATGGAGAAATTTTATAAAACAAATTTAAGGTGAGGTTTTTAAAATATTTGCATTTAGTCTTATTTATACATATTTGCAATATTTCTGCAAAGACTAAAGCATTTAATACATACTAGGATCCCGCCCGAAATTCGACCAATTGATCCAAACAAAACTATATTGTGCATATCTAGAGAAAAATACCTTTCAAACCATAAATGTTTTATCAGTATTGGTGGACAATAAGATTTTATTTCCGCAAATCGCTTAATCGATTGTACAGTTATATTAATTTCAACATGGGGTATTTTATTTACTTTTTTAAAAAAAATCAAACTTTGACTCACGATAATCAGAAAACTGCAGCGAAATTGAAATAACTAAAAACGATGCACAGGACGCATACAGAAAAAACTAAATTTCATTTCCTGTAAAGAAATTCAATGAAATAGTAAGTATTTTATCTAGAAACGGACCTACAAACAAATTTGTAAATATAGACAAAATATCTCAAGAATTTCATTGGAAAAAACATGTTTTTTTCAGTGAACAAATTGTTAAAATCTATTAAAAAAAATTTGTCTAAAAATATTTACCAATTGTAAACAAAACAATTTACTAAATCAAACAAAAAAATTAACTGCATTTTCTGAAAAATATCAAACAATATTTTTGTCTGAATTTATAACACAATTATTCTAAAAATTAAAAAAATATATATATTAAACAAAATAGTTGACTTAATCATACAAAAATATTTACTGGATTTTTTGTAATATATATAAAACTTAATTTTTGTCAATGTCCTCATCATCATTTAAGCATTTTTGAAATTTCAATTTGTTAAATGTGTTCAAGTTTGAATGTTTATCTAAAGACCATAAAAAATGAATGAGAATTAACTCAACGACATTAACAAATTGATTCACTCATAAATCTTCAGTAAACAAACTTGGTACAATCGCATTCCTTTTGCTATCATTGTTTTTGTTGTTATTTATGTGTATATCGGGCATCGGGGTTGTTTTTTTATGATACAGAAAAAGGGGTTTTCTTGTCATTTTTGAAAGTCAAACAAAAATTTCATTGATTCAGCAAAGAACATTTACTGAAAATTAAATTTATTTTTAGACAAACTTTTGTTTGAAAATTTTTTGGTTGTAATTTTTTCTGTGTATGTTTGACTTTCTCTTAATTTTTGATGAAAAAACAAACATCGTTGAAGATTAACATACACTCTTCGGAAAAGTTATTGTATGCGTAAACCAATCTTTGAAAATCTGGCTCAATACCGCAGATGCAATTTTCGTATTAATTTTAAAAAACAAACAAACCCAAAAAATTTTTTGACTTAAGTAAAACAAAAAATCAGAAAAGTGAGCATGAAGAGAAATAGACCAACAGTAGCACTGAGAATTGCTGTGGTAACACGGTAATTAACATTTACTTATTTGTTTGCATAGATAAGAATTGAAATCACATTCAACACTTCACAGTCACCTAACAAGTGGTGAAAAGCAAAATTCACTTGATCACTGATGGTGGGAGTGTAGTGGCTTACGAAAGCAGCATTGCTATATTCTGCTGTGTACGTTAAAAATCTAAATTGATGCTAATTTTTTCCTTGTTTGTTGGAATATAAATCATGCCTAGTTGTTTCTGATTATAACGTTACGAACTTTAATCAATTTGTATATAATTTTTTTAAAGCTTAATCAAACGAAAGTAACCGATTTAATAGTTAATCGAAAATAGACAATTTTCAGTTAAGCGAATAGTTGATCGGGTAACCCACTAACTACCTTCCTCATAACGTTATATTCGGAAGGAACTAGGCATGATCAATATCTTAAGTATTAGGAGAAAATTAACATACTTTTTTTCAAGTTACCACACTCGCATCATCAATGCTCCAGGGTGACTCCGTTATCACCACTCGATAGGTGGCTCGGCTTAGTCTTATGAGAAATTTCTATACGAAAATTGCAGCACTACTAAATTGATGTTAACTGTGCACAACTCCCACTGTTAATTCCATGGTTTTTAGTCATACTTTGACTACAAACGAACAAAAAAAGTATTGTGATTTAATTAAAGTTTTCTGCAACTGTTTCTTCTTCTTCTTCTTCAGTTTACTTAACTCCCTGTGGAGCATAGGGCCTCATACAAGTTTCTAAAATATAGTCTGAACATGAACTGCTTCCTCCCAGACACATGGAGCTTGCCGCCGAAGCGGGAGGATTTGACAAACGTCTGTGACCTCTTGGGAGACTTAGCTTCTGTATTGACGTTTTATTTATGTTATTTGTTTGACTGATTTTTTCAGGATTACTTCAATGCTTGTAAGGACAAAGAAGAGCTTAGTGGACCGTGGCACTCCATGTTTGACTAAGCACAGACGAAGGCTTCCTGGAAGCTTTTGGGTGCTACCGTTGACCTTTGAAGTTTCCTCCGCTACCATCCCATATGCACTATCCACCCATAATAGCGCACTAATCTGATTGGCACTACTCCCCGAATAAGTCAGGTTGGCTCAAACAGATATGACGTTTTTTAATTTTGCTAATGGTAGAAAATGTCCTTTATTGACTACAAAAAAAGGGGGTTTGCCAAATAAAAAACTAGATATTTATTGTTAAACAAGATCGAATAATTTATATGACGTTGCTCACATTAGCTAATATCATAACGGGTGTTACAATATCATTGCCTGGTGTCCACCTACCCCGAGGGGTCGGAGGTCGTGAGTCTTCTTAGATGGTTACAGGGACAAGGATTGGTTCTGGACTTTACCAAGTTAAAGACGATCAGCTCCGTTACGTTGTATGCTCACTCTGAACACCTGCTGCAACAGTTATATACATAATAATAAAATTTTAATCAAAATTATTTTATCGAAACTATGGTTGTGCTTAATATATTAAAAATTAACAATATTTTGTTTGCTGCAACCATACTTTGTCACGATCATAATATAATTAACGCAAACATGCAATATTCACATCAGCACTCCACGTAAGGCAGTCACCATCAGTTATATTAAACTATGAAATACCTTCGTAGCTTAAGTGGTCACTCTGGTTCTCCATGGGATTCATTGTAGCTGTCATGTGCGTGTTTGTTGACATTTTTTTCACTCACAAACTCAAATGATAGATTAAAAATAAAAAATTAAAAATAAAATAAATAACAAATATAAATAATAAACTTTGTTGTCAGCCACAACCAAAATCTCATCGTGCGTAAATCTTTGTGAGATGATACGTTTTAATTTGTTTTAACTTTCTAGATTTTTGCATTTCGAATGCATTTTTTGTGCAGTTTTATTTTTTGAGTTGTTGTGGAGATCTGTGTTTTTGTGTGTGTTTTATTTGAAATGCACTCAACTTTTTGAATTGTATATACTCGCATAAATGTATATGTATGCAAGTATGTGCTAATGTATATGTGTTGTATATATGTATGTATTTGAACTGCAAATCCTACTAATGTTTAGGCTTTTTGAAATTGTTGATTATGGGATACTTCTTTTTAATACTCAGCACGCACATGCAATATATGCACTTATAATTTAAAAGCATATGTACGCATATATGCAATTTTATATGTATTATTTGTGTGTATGTATGTATGTATGGAGTATTAAAATGCACATTTCGTAGACATATTTATGTTGATATTGTTGTTGAGTTTTGGTTTTAGTTTGCTTAGGTTTTTTTTAGTTGAAGTGGTACGTACGGTCTTTTTTTAATATTTAGACCCCTTTTTAACTTTTTCTCTCTTTCTCCCTCTTTGAAGGTTTTTGTTTCTATTTTTCATATTTAGTTTTCTGCATCCAATTTAATCGTTTACAAGTCCAACCATCCATTCATCGTCCGCATGAATGTCTGTCTGTCTATGCTTTTGTCCGTCCATTTCATCAATCTATTTTTTTTTAACAAAGAACTCAAACTCTTCTTTTGCTACTCGTATGCGTGCTTTGTATTTGTGCGTATTTTTTGCAGTTTTTATGCATTTTTCCAATTTTTTTTCGCAATCAAACGCATTTTGTTTATAAAACCATTGTTTGATGTCTGTTGTTTTATTCCTTTTTGGTTTAATTTAAACTTTTTTTGTTCATACTATGATTAATATTACTTTTTTTCTCTCGTTTTTGAAGAACTCATATAAAAAAATATTTGTTTCTAAGTTCATATTAAAACATAGATTTTATTTCTACACATGTTATACATGCTTGTATGCGTGTCTGGATGTTTTAAATATGAACAGGATTTTATAAATTAACTATGAGTCTTTGTATCTACCAACTCTCAAATGTGTGCGGACTGATACTCGTTATAATGACCTGTTCAAACTCATGCTTGGCTTCATTCTAAAGATGTATTTTTTTTTCTTCTTGTAAATACTTGTATTTTTATAAATTAAAAATTATTTTCACAGACTCAGAAGTGAATTGATGAATAATTTAACCCTTTCTGCCTATCTGAAGATTCTTTTAAGTATTAGTAGATTTAGAG